>JBBIGA010000001.1:34499105-34540100 GCA_037576975.1 Alestes dentex | reverse complement strand
TGCCAGTGTCTGTTAAATTCCTACACAAGCACCTCATTCTGCTTTATGAGGGACTGATCAGTGATCACCTGAATCACGTCTTATTTAATGAGGAAAAATATAAAAACTCTGCTGTAATCAACACTCTCCTCTCGCAATGTGACCAGTTGGATGGCAAAACACTACTAGAAGTTCCTCACAAGGTAATTATTGCCATTTTGTTTGAGAGTTCTTTGAATTTTTCAAGTTCTGTAAACACTGCATCACTTCTCTTATTTTTGATGTTTTGTCATTTCCTTTAAACTGATGCTTTAAAGAACATTTTTTTAATTTGGAAATTAGTTCTTACAAACAAAGGCAAAGCTGTTCAGTTCAACACTTGAACCTATAAAAGAGAAATCCTGAGAAACTGAACATTTTTGCAGTGATCTCTTTTTTTCCAGAGCTATATATATATATATATATATATATATATATCCTGATATATATTCTGATGAGCCATTTATTATTCTCAGATACAGCTATCTAGTCTCTAGACTAATTGTTCACTGAGACACTGAGACTAATTTGACTAATGATAATTACTGGTGAGTGAGTTTGGGTCAAGACACAAAGGTCAAGAAGTTGCCTTGACATCACGCACTCTACATAATTGCAGAGCCAGAGCTCATGTCAGCAACCTGTGGAGCATTAGTTTCTAATAAAGACTCAGGTTACACTATTTGCTTGGTTAGATTCAGACAGTGGGCAGGAGCTAGAGCATGCATACAAACTAACAGCTACAACAGGCCTTCTTGATGTAGTTTCTTTTTGTGGAGCTTTATGGTACGAATAAACAACAAAATTATATTTTCAGTATTATAAACCTAAGCATGGTGATGTTCCTGAACCTTTGTGTCAAATGAGTAAGTTCCAGACCAACTTCAAAGCTTGCAATATCCCTCTACATCAACAGAACAATTACAACATGCATGTCTTCTAGTGTGCGTTCCATTGACGCATTACATGAAATGACATGTTTTGGAAAGAAGCCCCTTCATCAGAAAAGCCTTCGACTTTTACACATAAGGTAGCAGAGCAGAGGTGGGTAGAGTAGCTCAAACCCATGCTGAAGCAAAAGCATTGATGAACTTATGACACAAACTGTTGTTAAAAAAAGACGTATAGTAGAAGTATAAAAGTAGCTACTTAAGTGTCAAGTAACTTATAGAACTGCAGTGGAATCGTAGAGATGCAGTCACTAATGTAAGATAATGATATCTTATGATATTTTCTTTAGCCAGGGTTGTGGGGGATGCCCAGCAGTTACAGGACAACTGGACAGGTCACCGGCCCACCTAGGGTCAGTTTGCTCAGTATGAATGTCCATCAGACTATGGGAGGAAACCAGAGTATCTGGCAGAAATCCGCATGGTTTCATATACAGTTGAACCCAGAACCGTCTTGCTGTGAAATGACCAAAGGACTTAATATTTAATCCAACATCAATATCAGTAGATTATTTAACATCTCGTTTCTTCAGGACATTTTCAGTAGGAGGAATTTGCCAGCATTTTCCAGCTGAATTTACTGCACCTGCAGTTCACAGGTTGACACAATACAGACAGCAATTTAGGCACACCAGTTGGTATCTTTATTAGGAGTGTGGGGTGATTGTGACTGGTGAAGCACCCATTTAAACTGTTTTGGTAAAATTAGAATTGAATAATAAAGTGCTTTCAAGAAGTGTGCTTTTGGTGTATTACTGGCGTTCAGATTACACAACATTATAAATCTGTTTTTGCACTTTTAATAGCACCCAGTACTGAAACTTCTCACTTTTGTCAAGTCCGCTTAATTGATAAAGAAAGAATTGTCTCCTTATCTATATAGTAGCATTTAAAGGGATTTTCTACCCATAACTCCACTGGAATGTGCCCATACAATCACAGCCATGATTCCTTTGTCCAGGCTCTCTTTTGTTTTTACAATGAACGCAAAAGCCCCCTTTTTTCATTGTGCTACATCCGTCTCAAGTCTTCTTAGCAGCATCATTCCCACAAGCGGCTCCAGACTGCTCAAACGTAAGGACGTTTTTTTTTCCCCATTTTAAAATGCATAGAGATTGTATTGTGCTCACAATATTAAAGCACTTTTCTGCCAGACCACTCAAGCAAAAAGAGGACATAAGACCATGGAGACTATAATGTATGGAAAACTCTTGTGGGAAAAAGTGCTCCGTTAGAAATACTGGAGAAGTCTTGTGTTACTGTGGTCTGGTATGCCAGCGCATACATGGCATGAAATACCAAAGAAGAGCTGATGGTTACTGATGTAGATTTACAGCAGGTGTTAGAGGTTTAAAGGTAAATCACATCTGACATTCTCTTGCATTTGAAAGAGTTCCTGGTAAACGTTCAGGCCAATTAAAGTGTAAAATACCGTTCATGGCTGGTGTGCCTCAAGGATTAGCTAGGGATTATACTGAAATTGTTCTTCATATTTTAGCTTTCGGTTCCTAAACTACATGTATACTCTTAAAAAAGGCTTTAGATGGTCATAGAAGGTCCTAAAGAAGGGTCTGTGAGCCTAAAGAACCTTAATCTTAACACATTAAGTAAAGGTTTCATATCAGTAAAAGGGTAAAGGGTCTTTCTAAGAACCTTTACATTATCTGCAAGTTCTTCTTTTTTTAAAGAACTCCACTGAAATGATCTATGTGGAACCAAAAACTGTTCTTCTATGGATTCATGCAGAGGACTCTTTATAGCACCTTTATTTTTAAATGGAGTTCAAAAATATCAGTTATATCAGTTATTACACCGTATCTATATTTCATAATGAATGGACCAGTGAAAATAATTTTTTTTCTTCTGTAAAGCCGTTTTGGAGATAAGAGGTGTTTTTTGGACAGTTAAACTATTACATAATTCCATAATAAATGTGTAATTATATCGATTGATGAATTTTACGTTTTTATTCCTTATGGGTTAAGCTAGACTCTTTTTAATTAAACAATTCTATTGATCAATTCCTTAAATTTCCCAAAACAAGCTAAATAAATTAATAATAAATAAAAAGTGAAAACATGCATTATCATTTATTTGCGTATATAGAGGTCACAGATAATCCAGTTTATCTTTTGGGTTACTTTAATAATTAAAACCAAGAACCAAACCAAAATTCACCTTCTCCCCCCATCCCCACCCTTGAGGTGGTCCAGAATCCTGGGGGTCCCAGTTTGAGGAGCACTCAACTAAAGAAGCACTACAACAGTTGATTATGTTTGACACATGGCACCTGGACACTGTGAAGACCATCAAAAGTGGAGACAGTCTGAGGTTTGGTTGGTTTTGGAAGAACATTTTTTGCAGTCTTTGCTCTTGAGAGTTTATGGAGGGGAATGACTGGAATGTTCCACTTCAGTTATCAAAATATGTACATCTCAGGATATTTTTACCCGCTACATCAACACGACAACGAATACTCAAAAAGGACCGATTCTGGAGTGACTGGAGTGGATTCATTTGCTTTAAAAACATCACCTGTCTTAAGGGGTGGAGTGGATGAGGGCTCTGTCTTCATTTTCGTAAGGAGGCCGATATACTTGTTGTCTGCAAAATGTCTACCCATTATAATTCTGAAGTTGCTAAAAAAAAAAAGCTATTGAACAGACTAGCCTCTCGTTCATCATATCTGTGTTCTGAAGCCAACACCAGGCCATTACTCACAAGATTTAAAGCAGAAATGACTTGATAGGCTGAAATAGTTCAGTAATTAAAAAATTCAGTAATAGTTGCAAAGCTCTGAAGGTAGACTTGAACCAAGACAAGCTAATTTGTTTCATTATATGTTGTTTTTAATATAGAATTATATTATATAGAATTATATTATATAGTAAGTGATAAGTGATAAGAACATGAATCTAGTCCTGGTACTTTTGATATCTTGACCTTGATGTATCGTACTCAATGTATTCAGGCCTCAAATGATCTCCATTACAAGGAATTCTCACACTCCTCCTCCAATTTAGGTTTATAAAATTATGCACCCTCATGCCAACAGTGCTATGATAAGGAATCAGTTAAGAATAAGTGTTGATCTACTTACTCTTACAACTCTAATTCACATGGTATAAGCTAGTTAAAAAGCTTGTAAAAGCCTGAATTTTCACATCAAGATCCTTTTAAGGTTAAATATGTTTTCTAAGATGTGAAGAAGCAGGTGACTGAAGAGTTAGCCAAAAGGACGCTACAACAAAAACACACCAGCGAAACAAATTTGTAAAAGCTATTTGCTTTAAATGCTGATGATGGCTGTATGCAAAAAAAACCCCAAACAAACAAAACATGTTAGTTAAACTTTTATAATCAGGTTTACTTGCTTATAATTTAAGTGCATTTGTGCAGTAACACTGACACTCTATGACCAGAATTTGACACATTTGTATACATCCAATAACTAGTTCCAATCACACAATAGGAGTTTTTACTTAAAAAAGGAACCTGTCTGACTTTTATTGAACTTCAAATGTAACTATTGTTATGTAACAAATGTAATTATTGTTATGTTAGTTTTCTATTGTTATGTTAGTTTTCTATTTGGTGTTTAATAAAGTCAACAGCAGGTTTATGTATTTTTTAATTTTATATATATATATATATATATATATATATAGAAAGCTAATCTCCAATTAGCAGATATAACACAGAAACTACCCACAATGATAATAGCTCTTTGTGTCATCTAATGCTCATTGTATGTTAGGAGCATCGCTGGCAGACCTGCCAAGCACACATCTCGACGCTTTATCTCACAAGACAGAATAAAGGCAGAATTGTTCATGACTGACAGTGTTTCATAAAAGAGCACAAAGGATGAACTTTGGCATATCATTCCATATAATCCCATTGAAGAGGGCTCCCTTCACACGCTATTCACACCATGACACCACAGTTATGAGATGCTATCAAAATGAACAGGTGGATATCCTATGGATCTTAAGCTTGGGCCCCCCATTGTCAGAACTAGAGGGAAGGCCCCACTGCAGTATCCATATGGCCGTGATTTCTGCTCCCTCCAGCCAGTGTGTACATAAACAGATATGTACTGTAAGAAAAATGAAAAAAGAATTTTATTTAAAGTATATTACATTAAATAAGTGTTGTCAGCTATTTTCACACTATTCCAATTAGCCTGGCTATTTTAGACACACCCCCATCACTAACAGGTATATACATCCACACAATTCTCATAGACCAATATGTACAGGAGAGTATACAGTAAGTCTGAGGTCATGCTGAAGAGCTCCTTGACTTTTGGTGTACCATTTTGATAGGATGCCAACTTTTCAATTTTTTGACTATAGAGTTAATGACTAAAATAGCTATAGCTAAATCACTTGCGTAGTAGTTAGCTGCACTACAAACAAAGAGAAAAACTGACAAATTACACTGAAACATTAAATTGCATGACATAATATGTAAACGTGTATTTCTTTCTGCAGTGAATTCAATAACAGCCTGTATTTAGAATAAACACTCATGTGTATATTGTTTACATGCCCACTGCTGTTTAAAATTCAATATAAATTCAAATGAAAATGAATTAGTTAAAACTACGGATGCACCGAAAATTCGGCCACCGAAAATTTTTGGCCAAAAACGTGTCCAAAACAGTGATGACGCAATGTGAACACGCCAAATGAACTCAGACCCCTCTGAAACAAACTGAACTGAGACCACCTCGGGAGGTGGTCTCAGTTCGGTTCGCTTTGAGTCTGCGGCAAGGTTCGGTTAACTCAAGCGTTTTGAAGACAAAGCTCTCCAAGTTCGCATCGACTGTTTTTGCCCTATGGGCTAGGTAGATCACGTGGTAAACCATATATGTCTATGCGGGAAACAACCGAAAATAAAGAAAAAACTAAAAAAAATGAATAAACGAATTAATGATCATAAAAAATGAAAAACCCAATAAATACATAAATTAAGGGACTTAGAGATTCTTGTCAAGATCAAGTTTCTCTACCAAGCTGCTCAGACTGAAAGCATTCCTGCTCTCCATCAGCTGAAGAACGATGAAGAAGCTGAAGAACGATGGTAGCAGAGATCTTTGTGGAAAACGTAGAAGTTTGGTAGAGCTTTTAACCATCTACTCTTATGTGGAAAAAAATCTTAAGAATGGTGGCAGGCTGGATGAGGAACTAAAGTGTGAACAGAAAAAGAACTGAGGCTCCATCTGAGCTGAAGAGGAGCAGAAAGAGAACCGAGTCCCTTTCAAATGAACTCACACTGTGAACAGAAAAAGAGCTGAGTTCGCTTTCTGTTGGTCCACTTTTTGGACCACGTCTAGAGGACTGAGTTCGGTTCCTTTAAAGAGGACTATATTTGAAAACACCCTTAGGCTATTCATGAGTGGGGTGAAGTAAAATATTTTATTTCAAATTTTATTTTATATTGTGCATTGTTTGAATGCTAAATAAATGTTTTCATAGTCTTGTAACAGATGTATTCTTTTACTAATTTAATAATAATAATTTTTTTCGGTTTTCAGTTTTGGGCCAAGTGTTTCCTTATTTTCGGTGTTCGGTCCAAAAAAAGCATTTTGGTGCATCCCTAATATATATATATATATATATAAATTGTAGTTATATATTCAGCTATATATAAAGCTGAAACTTTTGTAGTTTTTAATTTTTTGAAGCAAGTAAGTGATGAGTGTGGTTAATGTAGGCATATAGTCTGCCCAGTGTTACGTGGTGGCCATAAGCTACTTCAGCCACAAAAGTGGCAGCTCCAGTACAAAAGTGAAACAAAAGAAGCAGACCTTGGCCAACAAACTTGTCTTGGCTATGTGACAACATTGTAAGGAGAAAATTGTATACGTTTGATTCTTGCCAGTACCATCACTTAAAGTCCACCCACGATGATCCTTACTCTAAAATGATTGTTCAGGCAACATGTACATGCACAGGAACAATATATTTCAGATGTGCGCCACAGTGGCCTCAGATCATAGACTGCCTGCGCACCAAATGGTAAGCATCAAGTGTTTCCTAGACCATGCACCGAACACTCTAATTCAGTGTTTCTGGCAGAGGACACACTCTCAGGCACGCGCTGTCGTGCTGCACTGGCCTCCTGTCCACTTCATCCAGCCAGCTTTTGAAGCTGAAATCAGGGGGTTTTGAATGGAGCCCAGTGTGTCTATGCCAAGTGTTGGATGTGGCCTTCAAAGGCTGCAAAGGGAGTGCTTGCTGCCGCTGTAATAAGCTGGCCTGATGGATACAGGCTGCTGCGTCATACACTCTCTCCCTGGAGACTCTCCGGAGTATGCCAGCAAAGCAGCTTATGAACTATATATTTAATACAGAGACATAAATCTTACTAAAGCTGAATCTAAATGGTTTTGAATGCAATCTGAAGCGCTACTCTGTTTTTTTTCCTAAGCTATTCAATGTGTTTATGCTAGTGGTCTTAGTCTTCATTGATGCAATAGATATGGAGCCCTCTAGTGGACGTTTATAATAACAAAGAATAAGGAACAAAGGAAGCAACTCATTTAGTCCACTGAAGCATTTCAGTGACTGTTGCATACTAGAGATGCACTAAACATGTTTTTTTTTATGACTGATTCCAATTTCTTTACAACCAAATTGCTTGTTTTTTTTGTTTTTCTTTTTACCCAAAGCCACTGTAAGGGATAAATAAACACATGAAACACTTTCTATTAGCCAAAGTCACTAATTATTTGTTCTTTTTTTAGACAATCTGTGATTTTAAATAAATGATCTAAATAACATAAATCAGATAAAGTTGGGAGCCTTCAATTACATCAGAGACACAACTGGCTAATTAGCACAATGAGTCATGCGTAATTCCACAACACTGTGTTGGTACAGATGCAGCAACAGTATTCAAGTACCACATGAATGCACTTATTTACCCTGAACACAGATTGACTAAAATCAAAATAATAAATGGGCAGATTTTGTGTTTGTTCTATGTGGGCCTGGTCAATACATTTAAATGTTACTAATACACCTATAAAATTAATTATACATACTTATAAAATGGCTCATTCTGCTAAACAACACTTGTTTAATGTAATGTAAATAGGTAAGTGATATTTCTTTTAGGAATTAGAAATACCAACTTAGCTGATCAAAGAGCAAATTATGGTACTGACAATATGATTTATACAAATTATTCATTTATATTGTGACTTATAGTACTGGAAAGTACTGGACAGTACTGGAAAGTGTGTTTCATGTGATCCTATAGTTAAGGAACAAATCAGCCAAAAAACTAGGCCATGGATAAGTTTGGCCATAAAAAACTGAATTAGACAGAAAATAATGATACACCTCTAGTTTGCACAGACTAAAGTGATTATCCCTGCCCAAAGTAGCACTCGTTGCTTATTTTAGTGTCCTGCTTTGTTTGTTTTTACATTTGTTTTAATTACACTGTCTTGTAATTGTTTACCTTTTTAGTATTGTGGGCATTTATACACATCTACCAGCAATACTACCAACAACGCGAAGTGTCAGTGATCTGAATCTTGAGTCTTACCTGAAACCATGTTTGACATAAACAGCATTTTGTATGTGTGAGTGTGACATGTTCGTGTATTCTCAGGCTGTGGGTTGAACTATCACAAGCGATGCGCCTTTAAGATTCCAAACAACTGTAGCGGAGTGAGGAAAAGGCGACTGTCCAATGTGTCTCTGCCAGGCCCCTCACTGTCTGTCCCCAGACCCCTGCCAGCAGAGCACGCTGTGGCCAACCTGGATGAGGTGAGACACTCTTGGCGTTCATTTTAAAGTGACAGTTCAGTGAAAATCAAACCGATGGTTTCCCCCTTAACTCAAGTGTAGTCATTTAGCCAAGACATGTGTAGACATACAAGCCTTTCAACTTGGTTTGCCTATTTGCTTTATACACTCCTTTACTAAGTACTATTCTTCAGCCTGAACATTTTTCAAAAGAAATAATAACAAAAAAGTTGTTATTTGAAACCCCTTTACCTGTCAGGTTTTTAGTAGGGGTTTATTTTTGTACATTGTAATGCCTGCAGCCAGTATTGATCATTCTAAAGACTCGAGACTCGACACAGACTTGCACAAAGGGACTTTACTTGGATGTGAATTGACTTGTGAATAGCTCACAAGTCAATTCACGACTTGCGAATGATTCCTAGTTTATAATGTGATGCAGTGAAGGAAACTGGCTGTCCTAATCAAAGCATAATGCTTCTGTGATTACAACATTACTCCTCCTTGTCATTCATCCTTAAGTGTTGAGACAATGCACAGCAACCTCCCCCTTTCTGGCACAGTTATGTCAGAAAAGGCACGGTAAAAAGAAGAAAAGTGAGCTCTTTATAAGTGGCCACTTTTCAAACCTTGCGCAACTGTCTGTCTGGAACGAACCCAGTGCAGAGTATGTTCTTTTGTGTTCACCCTTATTGAAAGGTCATTGGAAATGGAATTAACTTAATCAAGTCAGGCCTCTGTGGATTCCATTCTGTGTTGTTGTGCCCAAAGTCTCTGTTCGTGGAATGGTCCAAGCTGGGTTTTTGTTTTTTTACTTTTCAAGGGCTGAGTCAGACTTTATTAAAGTTCTGTGTATTGTTTTGAAGTGCAAGCAAACAATTAGAACATATATATACAGCAAAGCTGCAAGATGTTTGGATTTCTATAGCACTTTACACAGTTTCCAAGGGACAAGATTAAAAGTTCAAAATGTGTTGAGCAATATAGGAATGGCCCTGCAATCATAATTTGTCCAACATGTCTTCAGGTTGTAAAGATGTCTTCACCCCTGTTGAACCTCCAGCAGCAGCGTTCTCATCAGGAAGCGGGGAAGCGGATCCCGTCCTGGAGTGGCCGGCCCATCTGGATGGAGAAGATGGTGCTGGGAAGGGTTAAAGTACCCCATACTTTCGTCATTCACACCTACACACGCCCCACTATCTGCCAATACTGCAAACGCCTGCTCAAAGGCCTGTTCCGCCAGGGCATGCAATGCAAAGGTGAGTCTCCCTTTCATCCATGTTTTAAACCAAGTGTGAGCAAGTGGTTTGCAAGTACAAAGGCAAGAGCAAGAGTGTCGGCAACATATGCGTGTTATGCCTGCAGAATGTTTATTTTTATCCATTTTCGTTTTTTAACAAATACTGTGTTGATATTTTCAGTTAATCACTAAAATGTTTGGCCCTAACACAGTACATACTGTATCCTTGGGAGCTTTTAAGATGAATCTCTGGCAAAGGGCTGGACGTTTGTTTAGTTCATTATAATAATTGTTGATAGTTGATTAAAACGAAAATGGCCTCATGCCATTAGGCCTCAACGTGTTATTACGCACTGTTGTGTTCTTCAGACAAAAATCTTTAAATATGCAGGGATGTTATTAAAAGTGTAGGTTTCTGCATGTGCTATAATCCTGCTCTGAATCTCAGTACACCACTGGCCATTGGAAACACTGCCTTATTGCGTGTTTTCTTCCCTCCCAGACTGTAAATTCAACTGCCACAAGCGATGTGCATCGAAGGTACCAAAAGACTGTCTTGGGGAGGTTGTCTTCAATGGAGGTACATCACTGGTGTTGCAGTTGTCCAGGGGTTTGGTGATTTTATGTGCATTTGTCTTACATCCTGAATTTTGTCTCTTAGAACCGGCTAGTCCAGGCCCAGACTCAGACACGACTATGGAAGTGGACAGCAGTGATGTGAACAGCGAGAGCAGTAGAGTCCTGGATGACTCAGAGGAACCCACTACTCCTGATGACAAGAACTTCCAGGGCTACCACTTCACAGACCAGGAAAAAGATGAGGAAGCTGCGAAGACTCCTCAGATTAGGTACTTACATACTGTTCTGCCTGATGTAAAGGTTTATAAAAATACTTGTCATAGGCTAGAGAATGTCCATATTAAAACACTATGGATATTTATACATTTTGCTGGTTCTTTTTTAAACCACTTCAAAAATCAGTATGAATATCACTATCCCAAATGTAGTAACTTCTTTAATAGCCTTCAGGTAAAAAAACTAATACTCATACTTTTTTTGTCGTTGCTGTGTTTGTTCCAAAAATAGCTTTTAGACTAACTGGTATGTCTCTTGTTTCCCTTAGCCCATCCACTAGCACTAATATTCCGCTGATGCGTGTGGTCCAGTCCATCAAACACACCAAGAGAAGAAGCTCCACTGTAGTTCGAGATGGCTGGATGGTGCACTACACAAGTCGAGACAACTTGGTAAGATCCCTAAGAACTGTCTTATCTTGCTAAACTGAACAACTGAGATCTTCAGACATAAATGGAGATCCACCTTAGTACACATATAAAAAGTCAGAAAGTGAGATTTTTTTTAAATTTTATTCAGAGCCTAAAGCTTTTCTTAACCCTAGACATACCGGAAAATGTGTAACCTTCTGTTAGGCACTGTAAGCAAATACCTTCGTAGAAATAGCTAACATGAGCGAAATAAAACCGAATTAAAGTTGACGTCACTAAACACTGATGTCACTAAACGCTGTTTCCGGTTATTATACACAACAAGTAAGTAAATAAATAAATACAGTTGCACATTAAGATCGAACAAAAATGCATTTTGTGTGCTTGTATAAGCTTTATTTGGATTGACAGAAGCATGTAACGCAGTGGAAAATTAACTACTTTGGGTTACTCCGTTCCTTTTTGTTGTGGCGTCACAAATGACCCCACTGGTACTCGATGCGACAATGGGTGCTTGACAAACTCCAGTGAACAATAAAAGAAGATCTTTGTAAGTATGTTGTATGTAGCAATGAAAGGTAAAAAGTAAAACATTAGCAAACAATTGTATGCCTGGTACTAGTAGGGCACAAGGTGAAAGAGGTGGTGGGGTCGTATTTGACCCCAGCGGTATTCCCAGGGTTAAACCATGAGTTGTTTTGAGACATTTACTAATGGTCGTTGGTAAAATTACTTGTAAAATGTTTCCTCAGAGAAAGAGACACTACTGGAGGCTGGACAGCAAAAGCCTGACTCTGTTTCAGAATGACTCAGGAGCCAAGTTCTACAAGGTAAGACTCAGCTCATCATGTGCTGTATAGGTCAACAATGAGTTGCTCGACTGGGACCTGGGTCAACATGCTGTGCTTGCTTTTTGAGGACAGTGGAGTAAATGGCATGGTCTGTCCCCTCCCCCGCTCTTCTGGTTTCACATTATGTGATATAAAATTTCACTTTAGTCAGAGTGGAAGACCTGTCCACATTGACAGAGGCAAACAGTTTACTCTCAGTCATAGTGCATCTGAGGTCATTCTAGTACCACTAAAGTTCAGTCATTCAGATAACTGAACAAATGATCGTTCAGATAGCGTCTTCTTTGTAACAAATTTTAGGTCTCATTGGAGTAAACTTTATGGTGCTAAAATTAATTTGAAAAAGATGAATTCCTTGGTCCACAACCAAAATGCTGTAAATACTATGGGCTTTGAACTATGCTGTTTGCATTTGCGTGAGCATAGACAAAGGCAAGAATGAACAAGGGGCGTAACTGTGTCAATTTAGTCCCAAACATTTTAATGTATAGTTGTATACATATAATTGCACTTTTTAAATCTCATAAATGTAAGCTGTTGCATTTAAACCTACACTTGAAAGACAGATTTTAATCTCCCTGTAGAGCCTTGTTAAAAGCAAATAACAGACTAGTGTATGAGGCAGCTCCTCATAACAGTAAGCACTGTAAAAGCATAGCAGAGTACAGAGTCCTTGGATGGTAGTGAAGTAAAAAAAAAAAAAGAAAAGAAGAAGAAAATGTTCATATGGTTTTGTCTGTATTAATGTACTTTGGGGCATTTATTCCGATAATTGTACAATAACATGACAGTTGCAAACACCCAGGCACCCACAGAAACATTTGAAAACCATCACACCTTCAGAGCAGAGTGCACATGCCGTCCTGTGGGCAGCCCCTCCTGCTTTATGAGGGAACTCCAGTGAGTCTCTCTAACCTTTTTTTAAACACACCAACAGTTTTCACAAGTAAAACCAAGCTCAGGAAAGCCCACACTGTGGTGTGTATGGGGCTAATTTGTAGACCACTTCATTAACATAAATATAGAGGTTGTCATTTAAAAGTAATTGCATAATTAGATGCTTATTTACATATTGAATACATTTTACATTCAGTGTGTTGAGTTTAGTATTACTGTAGATGTTTTTTTAAGACACTGAATGAAAATGGATTAAAGCAGCACTGCATGTATGAAGCAATCAGGACAATCAGGGGTGAGTTTTATTTTATTAAACGTATGAATAACTATGTTAAAAATAGAGGCATCTTTTGAGCAGTCAGCATGGATGATGTGAAACATGCCTTCTGTGTTGAGTTAGGAACTGAAGTGTGGATTCTTGTATAAGTCCTTGCCGTTTAAGGGCTTAAATGATTGGGATGAGGGGCTGGTGGTCTTTTTCTCTTTCTCCATCTTTTTCTTTGTTTAGCCTTTTCATAGTAACTGTTTTTTGAAATGCTTATCCTCATTCCATGCTTGCTGAGGTCATGTGCCAGTCATGAGCTGAACGCTGCCTCTGTTTTGTACATTTGGAAGTCATAGCATGTTCTTTTGAAGACACAAGCCCTGTACTTTTGGTTTCTCTGCCTCTTTTATGGGGTATGGGGGCTTCAGTCTTGTCTCCAGATAAATACTCCTCACCCAGACCACTCCCGTTTAGTGTGTAGTGACCACCCCCCAGCACAGTGGTAGCTGCGTGTTGCTGGTGGTAGCCCGCCTGGCCCATGCACATGCATACACTCACATACACTCACATACACACACGCACCCTCAAGCACACACATAGTCATGGAGGCTTTTTGTGTGCTGCCTTGTAATCATGGAGCACTTCAGTGGGCTAGGTCACATGGTACACATTCTAACCACAAGCACTTGATCTGAAGCTCAGAGAGGACCACTATTGGTCGCAGCTACCGTTTCTCTCTTTCGTTTGAGACTGAGCTGTGGGCTGGAAGAGGGCGGTATTTAAAAGAATATCAGAAGCAAGCTTGCCTCATTTGACTTTGAAATGTCAAAAAAGATATAAGGCACATGAGCTTATACTGAAGCACACACTTGGATGGAATGAAGACTCTGGAAACTGTGTGGGATAAAAGTGTGCTATATTCTAAGGATCTCAAGGTACGCTATGGAAGAAAGTTTTCTCTGTCTTTTCTGCCAGGAGCAGCCTGACCTAACTGAATAAGAATAACAAGAACAACTTTAGGAATGTCTATTTTTTAAAATAGAATTAAATACATTTGACAGTACATCATGAATCACAATTATATTCAGTTGAAATTGTATCATCAGGTTTGAATATTTTAAATGTGCTCTTTTAACACATTTTCTTTTTCTGTTTTGGAAGACAGTAAACATCTAAATGCCTGTTTGGTTTAATTTGCAGGAGATTCCTTTGTCAGAGATCTTACAGGTGGAGACAGCACAGGACTTCAGCAGCCTCGCACTGGGGAGCAATCCACACTGCTTTGAGATCATCACTGCTACTATGGTTTACTATGTGGGGGAAAACACGGGTGGCCCCCACCTTCACATCCACAACCCCACACTGGCTGCCTCTGGGGTGGGCTTGGAAGTGGCCCAGGGCTGGGAGAAGGCCATCCGCCAAGCCCTCATGCCTGTTCCAGTCACACCTCAGCCCAGTGTGGGCACTACTGCTGGTCAGGGGAAGGACCATAGTGAGTACATTAATCAATCTAAACAGTTAAAACTTGCTCACAAATTGCATTTCTGTATTAGGGTTAGAATTTGTGTCTGGGAAGAATCATGTCAGGGGAAAACATTTACATAGTTTGTGGGTTACACAAAGCTAACAATTGCAATGATTGCTCACTGTTTGAAAATGTCCAAGTAAAGAAAGTAAAGAAATTTTCAAAACTGGAAATATGAATTTTGAAGGTCAGCGTTCAGTGCTTTGGTAACCTTGTGAATGGAATGAACTTTGGGGAGAATACTATAAGTATGTGGCTTGCTGAAGTATTCTGTAACACATCGCTTTGCAAAACAAAGCATGACAGAATTATTAGCAAACTTATTCAGGTTCCTTAACTAAAATTGACACTGAAAATAAGACATGGCTTGGAAAATGTAAAAAGGAATGTGTCCTGTTGCAAGGTACATGTACATGAAAACAGATTGATAATATTACATTTACTGACATGGGTCAACCACGTGCATAAACAGTAGCTCCACAGTCAGTTTGCACTAATTGGTCCAACACCTAAGCACTTACAGGATTATTCTATTGTCTGATGAAATTTATGGTTGATTTGTTACTGCCTTTAATACTGTGATGCACCTCCATCTAATTCTATTGACAGCCAAACACGTGGCAGATTAGAGTGGTTAGACAGTTCTAGATAAGAAAACCATTTGGCAAAAAAACAGACAGTTCATTGCTCTTTAAAGAGGACCTGAACTGAAATTAAAACACTGGGGGAGAATAATCACTGCCAGCTACATACCTACAGTGGACTGGCTGCCCTATGTATGAAAGATAGACTGAAACAAAATTTTCAAGAAATGGAAGCACATCAAGACTACCTTTTAAAATCTGCACTGAATCCACTCAGGATATGCCCCACTTCTTACACAAAAACCAAATGTAGCCATATCAGTTACAGTAAATCTTGTAAGTATTACATGTGATATACATTTTTTTGTGTTGACATGAAAACAGGACATGAATCCTGTAAATGAGCATCCTGTAAATCTCAGAGGACTGCATTAAAATGAAAAATCGTACTTTGCCACAGCGCCTTTGTGATACCTGCCATCTTGGTTACGATAGCAAACTGTACTTATAGGGGACATATCATACCACTTTTTTATAATATAAGTTATAATATACAAAACATGTTCATTAAGTTCTTTGCACAAAATTACTTTCACATAAAGAGATCTCACCAGCTTTATTATTGGCAGTTTCAGTCCCTTTCAAAATGAGCCATTTAAGGGCTCTGTCACTTTTATGGAAATAAGCTGTTGCTGGCCACGCCCCACCCATCCCATGCTAACGTTGCGTGTTTAACACACGTGAAAATGGCCGAAAACAGAGATGCTATCCAGCCCTATATGTTCTACCCTGAGTCGGACCCAGAGCAAGATGAAAACAACACTTCATGAGTGACTTGCCTTTGCCTGTTGCCATAGTGCTCGACGTCTTTTGCGTACTTGTAAAACCAGCAGACAAAAATGGCAGATCTTCGACTAATCTAGTGGGTGGGAGCTCGACAGATGAGGGGTGGTTCTATGCAAATTTCCTTATCCTGACGTCAGGATAAGGGAGCCGTCCAAACGGCTCATAGAAGCATATGATTCCTGACACCAAAATCTTTCAGTTGACTCACAGAAAACAGATGGATGGGGTTTTTTTGCACTTGGAGTGTTTATAGGAGCAGTAGAGACCCAAATGGAAATACAAAAGGATGCAAAAAGTGAGTTTGTGTAATATGTCCCCTTTAATTTTCAACAGTATTACTCATTTCACACCATGGCCTCACTGTTCTTCTGCAAAATTCTGGAAGTTGTTTTATAGCACCTAAACTTCCTGGAGTAAATTATATATCTACCACCAGGTCCTCTTTAAATAATTACTAAACAACCAGTGATCCCTAAGTAGAGCATCTGTTGATTCATTCATAGGTCACAGTTTATACTTCATTCATTCATCTAGAATGCAGTGGCTAAGCCGATCCACTCTTTTCTCTTGTCTCTTATATGTCTGAGATTCATTTTGCTCCCATGAAATCTCAGGACTTCTGTGTATTTTGAATATATATTTGAAATGGGCATTGGCTTGAATGTTATTTTCCTTTGTGTGCTTATACAGAGGAGCTGTCCATCAGCATTTCTGTATCCAACAGTCAGATCCAGGAGAATGTGGTAAGTGTGTGTTTACTGTTAGTATTGCGCAGTTTACCGCAGTGAGTGTAGTTATTATTGGCACTACCGTCAACCTCACACTTCTACATTTTCTGAAAAAGATCTTTCAGTCAACATCAACAAGTTGCAACACATTAACCAACATAGTCAAGGGAAAGGGGAAGTGTCGAGATTACTTAGGGATAATCACTACAATGGGCCTAACATTTTAGTTGACAATTGCCACATAAATAATTGCTATTAGAAATTTGTCTCTTTTTGAAAGATAACTGATGTGAAGTATAAGCCTAAAGTAACCAAAATGACATATTAGCTATCAATCACTGTCAATTTTTAGTTGCGAGTGCTTTCATAAAACTCATAATGTGTCACAGGTGTGTTTCTTGCTTTTCATCTACAAGAATTTGCCTTAGCCCAACTAATAAAATTACATTTAAATATGATATATGTTAAACTAAATTATTTGTGATGTAAATATGACATTGAAGGCTAGCAACTGTGAAATATGAAAGTCAAAGTCAAAGGGAACAAAATGGCAAAGTTCAGGTTCCACAGTGTAAATATAGTGTAACAGACATAAGACACTGTGAAACAAAACAAAACAGTGCCAATAATAAGTATAAAATAAGGGTGAATGTGTAGAGAGCTCACTGTGCAGTGTATAGAAATATAAGTAAGACAAAATGTGCAACGGTTGAAGAAATGTGCAAAAAGTATTACCAGTATAGTCAGTATAAACAGTGTAACAGGATAAAACGGTATGAGACAAGTGAAAATAGCAGCCTACATTCAGTATACATTCTTAAAGGTTTGTGAGTTCAGTTTAATTAATTGCTATGAAATATGCCACTCAAGGCATACTAATAATATTGGAATTTGATTAATAATTAAAAGTACTGGCATATTTCCTCTGTTTTTAGGACATCAGCTCAGTTTATCAGATCTTTGCCGACGAAGTGTTGGGATCGGGCCAGTTTGGCGTCGTATATGGAGGTACAGTTGTGATTTTTTGCCTTTTTTTAACTGTCTTGTGTCATTTTATCTTGTGTCTTTTTTGATACTCCCGTTTGAACAGTTAAATAAAAATATTTCTTTTTTTGTGAAAAGGGAAACATAGAAAGACAGGCAGAGATGTGGCAATTAAAGTGATAGACAAAATGAGATTCCCTACCAAACAGGAGAGCCAGCTGAGGAATGAAGTAGCTATTTTACAGGTAAGACTGTTACATTTAATGAAACCTATCTTTGGTCATTTGTATGTGTTCTAACAGTATACATGATATGTATAATATTTTGCTGTTTCCCAACTGTGAACCAATTGGAATGGACAAAATGCAGCAAGAAAACAGTAATTCCACATTTTAAAATGAATACTTTTTTATTCAAAATTTTCAAAAACAATTACAGCAAATATATAATGATATATATTATAATGGTCATGCAGTCAGCTACTTGTTACCGTGGAGTTACTATTTAGTGCATGTTTGTCAGTGTTGTAGAAGTACTGACGATACTCACTGAAAATCATGGGGGTTGTGTTCAAAAATGCCCAAAAATGCCTATTTTTATAGTCTAAACCCTAAATATGCCCCCAAAATATGCTCCCAAAACACTTTAATTTCAGTTTAAGCTCAGCTTAGTATGTTAAAGAAAATGTAATGGTAAACCCGTATACACTAAACTGCTGTCTCCCCCAGTGTTAGAATGTAAAACACTGATGTTACCACTGTATAGACTGTACTGTAATTCATGCATATGCGTTTTCTTTGGTATACGCTGTTGTTGGGGTTTTTTTTTTGGGGGGGGGTTGGGCATAAGCAGGGTAAATACAGTAATAATTTAATTTACAGTAGAAAAAATACAGGGCTTTAAGAACTGAAGAACACTCGAGACGCTCCACGGGGGAAAGTCTGGGCTGCAGCTGCCAGAGATGCGTCACAGGGCAATCAGCAGCAAAGAGAAATAAATAACGGCTACTTTCAAACCTTCTGCTTCTGAGTACAGGTGACTGTGACGTCCGGGCCTTGGCCGCCATGCCCCCTCGTCCTCGTGCTGAGTTTATGTTTGGGGAGGCTCATTTCGTTCAGGTGCATCTGATTGCCTTGCTAACCGCTGCGCCCAAACACAAACGATCCAGCACATGAACATCCCAGCACGAGGATGCGGGGGCGTGATGGACGAGGCCCAGACGTCACAAAAGCAAAAAAAATTGTGTAGGATATCTGCAGATTCCGTGAATTTGCGTGAGTTTCTTGAACAATTATTAGTTCGGTTCCAAGGAAAAAATCAGCGAAAGACTGAATCCGCGACTACTGTACTCCAAATCATATTATGACAATTTATCATAACACATAGTCACACTTTTTTATGCAGAACTTGCATCATCCTGGCATTGTCAATCTGGAGTGCATGTTCGAGACCCCAGAGCGAGTGTTTGTAGTCATGGAGAAGCTCCACGGAGATATGCTGGAGATGATCCTGTCCAGTGAGAAGAGCCGGCTCCCTGAGCGCATCACCAAGTTCCTGGTCACACAGGTTCAAAACTAACACATCATATTCTGACTTGTTTAACTCATGAGGGTTCAGGTTTCTCTAAGAGTGGAACTCTCTTTGTCTTCATTCGGGCTTGTGTTTTCTCCAGTAGCATTATGAATGAGGCTGTATTAAGAGTAATCTGGATCTCATCAGGAGGCTGAAGTTAAGAGAAGCTCCAGTGCTGGGGTCTGTGAGCTGATTAGAGCACAGGGGTCCCTCAAGGGCAGGAGCTCATCCATTAGCTATGGATCTGCAGCCTGCAATTAGCAGCCACAGAGCAGCTCTGATGTGGCCAAGAGGCCCCTGACTGTGTACTGATGGGTGTGTGTTTCAGTGAAAACAAACGGTGAATTTGAGTGAAGCTGATTTCCCCAACATGTGTTCTCAACATGTGTCATTAAATATTGTGTCTTCCAGCATTCAAATGTGTAAATGTTTAAAACACACACAAAATAGAACTTGTTAGCTAAAGTAGATATCATTAATAAACCTTTGCTAAATATTTGCTTATTTTGCATTTCATCTATATGTCTTTTTTTCAGATACTGGTGGCCTTGAGACATCTCCATTTCAAGAATATCGTTCACTGTGATCTAAAGCCAGAGAATGTGCTCCTGGCTTCTGCAGAACCCTTTCCTCAGGCAAGAGTCATGCCATGCACAGACATTGTTAAAGCACCCTGTAAAGAGACTGGAGTGATTATATTAGTAATGAAGTAATCTGTTGTTTATGCAGAGAAGTAATGGTATAATCAGATATTTAAAAAGTCTGAATGGTGAAATTGGGCTCAAGTGATGATAATAAACTATTTCATTAGAAAAAGATTTAAAAAAAAAGAAATGTTGTAATTAGACATTTTATAAAAAGTGTTTCTTACTAATCATTGCTGATTCATTGAGAGTTTTTAATTGATGATTTTTTAATAAATCTAAATAATTAATTTGATTGATTAATCAAGTTTAATCAGGTAATTGAGATAGTCCTAAAAAACTCTAAAAGATTATTTCATGTTCCTGAGGCTAATCTGGAGATTTGTTTCTGCAGGTGAAATTGTGTGACTTTGGTTTTGCTCGCATCATCGGTGAGAAGTCCTTCCGGCGCTCCGTGGTGGGCACCCCAGCGTACCTGGCCCCGGAGGTCCTGCGCAGTAAAGGCTATAACCGTTCCCTGGACATGTGGTCAGTGGGGGTCATCATCTACGTCAGCCTGAGCGGCACCTTCCCCTTTAATGAAGATGAGGATATTAATGACCAGATCCAGAATGCTGCCTTCATGTACCCACCGATGCCTTGGAAGGAGATTTCCACAGAAGGTAAGGCAACATTGTATTCTAAGGGCATTTTTACACTTGGACCTTTTCAGCATTCCAAGTGGTCTCGCTCTGCTGAGACGTGGTTTTCTGTGCAAATGCGAACACGTCAAGCCCAGACTGCTCTAAATGGACCCAAAAACTAATCAAACTTAGAACGACTCCCAGGGTGCTCTCAGTATGATTTATTTGAGGTTTGATTTATGGTCCACTCAATTCGTGCATTGTGAAACCTAAACTTGCTTTGTAAACCCAGTAGTTTGGCTGTTCTTGGGTTTGTGTGATGTGTGATGGAGACACAACAGTGCTGGAATATTCAGGCAGTAAGCCACAATAGGTCATGTGAATGATTCACTGTGATTAAAGGGTGAGGCAGGTAGCAATGCAGAGTTAAACACACTAGCCATAGTAAAATCACAGTAACACAACGCTTTTATCGTGGTTTCTACAGGTCCTTGAAAGTTTGTGGAAAAAAAACAAGGCCTTGAGAATTATTGTTAATAGCCATAAACAGACACAGTCATTGAAAGTGCTTGCATTTATATATATAATAGAAATGAAATGGTTTTTATATTTCATTTATTTATTTTTATTTAACTTAACATTAGTGCACATTTCTGCTATCCGCATGTGTGTGTCTCATTGACTGTGTGCCATGCTTCATGTGTCTCCTGCCTCGAGACAGATATGTGTGTGCTTGAGTGAAGTCGAATAATACAGGTTAAACAGCCACAAGCAAGCAAGAAACCTAACATTAAGCAGGCAGTCATGTTGCAATAATTAACCTCAGTCTGTATCTACGCTATGCTGTGTTGAGTTCTTGAATTTGAGGAAATTAGGCCCAGAAATTCTTGAAGTTTGGTCTTTAAAAAGGTGTGAAAACCCAGTTTTATAAAACAGTGACCTATAAAATGAAAATACACACAAACCTTATCAAATAAAATGCATGCTAGGTGTTAAAGAAGATCAGAAAAAAGAATCCTTGATTGGTTCGCTTATACTGTGAGCACAAATTGGCAGGTGGTTTTCATGTTCACTTTACCAGTTTGGTTGATTAAAAATATGTGTGAAAACACCCTAGCACACACCCTAGTACACAGAGCACAGTCAAACATTTAGTAAAAGTGGCTAAAAAATAATTACAATAATGAACATACTTACCCCAGCAGCAATCTCATTTTCTCATTTAAAAGTTTCATCATAAACTATGCCATCATTTTAAGCTCCTACAGTGTAGGGAATTTTGCAGTAGCATCTTATCCATTATTTGTATTTAAATGTATTAGACAGTAGCTGCAGTCTAGTCCAACAGTTGTCTAGACAAGGGATTTGTTCTTTCTTATATTACAGAATGTGGTTTACCATGCAATTTTAGTTGTTGAGTAAAGAATCCACTTTCTACAAGAAAAATGTTAGAATTTGGTGACTTGATTAGACAGTAACAGTTAGAGAGGATAAAATGATGGTCAGATGACCTTTATAGAGATTTGGCTATTAGGAATACAGACTGATTCACATGTCACATTTGAAAATGCTGTGTAATCAACTACAAGGGTCTATTATGTATATTAACTTAAGTGGATAATTACAGTGCCTTGTTGGCTGTATTTGAAGCAAGCAGCCATACAGTATATGCTAAGTGTGTGTCAGACAGAAACTAGGCTGCTCACCCCCACATCTGCTTACATTACCACAGCCTTAGACCTTTAAGATCTAGTGACTCACTCACCAGTTGCCCCTCTTTCAGTTGCCCACCACGCAAGAAGTACACGTTTTACATTTGTGAATTTTCAAAGGAAATTATTTTAATCATAATCCAGTCTTTGGTGATTATTGTTATTATTTTGACCCCTTTTGAAGCATATTTATTATGTGACATTTTGACATAATTTCTTACTTTTTACACTTTTTACAGAACCCTTGATAGCGATCTTTCAAACGTGTGTATGGCTCATTTTCAAGATCTTAGCCTTCTGTAAGGTCACTAATAAGATGTGCCCTTTTTAACCCACAGCAACAGATCTTATAAACAATCTTCTCCAAGTAAAAATGAGGAAGCGGTACAGCGTGGACAAGTCCCTCAGTCATCCATGGCTCCAGGTTAGACTGCATGGCATATAGTGTGTCTATAGCATGCCTTCATACCTTAAAACTGTAGTGATGTCAAAAGGGGGTAGTAAAGTATCACAGTGTTTTGACTACAGGGATTTTACACAGTAGTGGCACGCAACAAAAGCAATACACCAAGTATTTTTTTACATCTGAAAACATCTTTTTTATGGACACATAAGTACATACTTTATTGGTTGATTGATTTATTATTGTTTAAAATATTACAAAAACACCAGCTTGTATGATTTTGAACGATGTTTTTGTTATATTTTTTGTGAAAATAAATCACAACATAAAATTTCCCCAAAAAATACTTTATTAAAATTGTTTTTTTTAATATCAGTGAATCAGTGAAATTTAATCGTCACCTTTAGATCAATGTATTTTTACACTTGTATTGTCCAGGACTACCAGACATGGCTGGACCTTCGTGAGTTTGAGACGCGGCGAGGGGAGCGCTATATCACCCATGAGAGTGATGATGCACGCTGGGAGGAATATGCTGATGAGCACAGTCTCATCTATCCTCAACACTTCATCATGGCTCCAAACCTAGATGACATGGATGAAGACCCCTAGTCACCCTATGCCAATGGTGTGCTGAAGGACAGTATGAAACTCTCAGCAGAAGGCGCTAGCCCCTTGAAGAACTGTAGCTAAAGAGGTCAGAACACAATGCACTGCTGAGAGGGGATGGAAGGGGGTCAGCGAAGGGGGTCAGTGCATTATCCAGCGAACCACGCAGGATAATGCACTGCAACTTTGGAGCAGCAGCAGTGTTAAAACCCTGTTATTCTGGGTCTCGGATACAGTCAAGCTCTTTTATGATGATGAAGGGTTTTTAGGTCCTCATAGTCGGCATAGAAACCTTAAATGGAAGTATTTCATGGACATGCGTTCTGCTCTCTTGCACTGACTACCCTCCACACAGGTCTGTTCATCTTATTCACAGATCGAGTGTTCTCTCTGTTCATTTTTATAGTAAAGTTCTTAATTTGCAGCAAAGCAATAAGGAATAGGTAAACTGGGAAAGAAGGGTAGGGGTGTTATAATGAATTGTACTTATCTGAGGGCTAAGTTCGCATAGCCTCATGTTGTAATCAAACTGGAAGATGCATTTTATTTCCTAAACGGGGTGCAAAGGATGAAATTTTACACTAAAAATGGATTTTGAAATGTACTGAATGCAGTCAAGGATTATAAGGAATTCTACAGTTTCTCTCATATCATAACAGTCCATTTGAGAAATCTCCTGTGAAGAAGCTGTTTCTGAAGCAAAGAACTGATAACATCCTTATTTACACCCTTGAATTCAAAGGAAAACAATGGATGCCTGAGGTGTCTACAAAATTTTGGGTATGTAGTGTCAGAACCAGACCCAGGTGGAGCCTTTGCCTAGACAAAAAAAAATCCAACGGTAATTCTACAGCGATAGGGAAATTTAGTCCAAGATAAGGCAGGAAAATGGCAAGTAGTGCACTTTCTGCATAATGTGTTTTTATTGTAAACTCCTCTAACAATTACATATTCTACATTACACTTTCAAAGCCACAGTAACTTTGTCTTGAATTTGTCTGCACCAGGTAAAGTGAGTGCACACTTCAAAACCTTACTCATAACTACACTGAATAATAAACCTGTTTGTTTAACATGTTGATAAATATTTGACAACTGAAATATGCATGTCGTAGAAGAAGAAAGTTCACATTCAATTCATGAAAAAAAATATTGTTAGGCTAGGGAAATATTAGAGCATACCAGTTAAATGGCTGCTGACAAAATGTGTCATTTGCAAGCCAACACACTTTGATGCATTTGAAGCAGGTTCAAAAATTTTACAAGACACTGAACATATTCAACACCAATCTTTAAAAATGGCTTACTGTATAAAAGGCTTTAGATTTTGCGGATGAAATATGAAAGTCATCTCTATAATTCAGAAGCAGCTGCATATTTTCATTTTCTTTTTTCCCTCAGTAACATTAACTAGTAAGTGGTATAATTGTAGCTGAACATTATCAAGGCCTCCCACTTTCTCTATAGAGATGATATCTGTTGTGCACTACAGATAATACACTGTTCAGACATAACATTATAACCTAATAATGTGTAGGTCCCCCACGTTGTGGCCAAAACAGCTGTAGCCCACTGAGGCATGGCGTCCACCAGACCTCTGAAGGTCTGGTGTTTTATCTGGCACCAAGACATTAGCAGCTAATCCATTACGTTCTGTAAGTTGTAAGGTGACGCCTCCAATGAGGGAACTAGTTCTTCCAGAACATCCCACAGATGATTGATCAGATTGAGATCTGGGAAATTTGGAGACCAAGTGCACATTATATTGCTGAAAAAGACCACTGCGGTTAGTGAATACTGTGGTCAGGTGGTCTGCGACAGTGTTTTGGGAGCATTCTGCTACCCAAAAAATGTTAGAACCCAAGGTTTCCCAGCAGAACATTACCCAGAGCATCGCACTGCTTGTGCCGATTTGCCTTTTTCCTCATAGTCCATCCTGGTGCCATCTCTTGCACACACATCCCACCTCTCACATGACGCAAAAGAAAATGATTCATCAGAACAGGCCACTTAAATTGCTCCATATTCCAGTAGGAATATGTAAGGCACTTTGGTGCACAGAGGTCAACACTCTGAAAGGTCTGTTTCTATGCTGACTTACACACAGCAAGCAGCGATGCACTACGTTCTGACACCATTCTATCATAGCCAACATGAACTTTTTTAGCAATTTGTGTTATAGTAGGTCTTCTCTGGAAGACCAGATGAGCTAGCATTCCCTCCCCATGTGCATCATTTAGCCTTAACTGCCCATGACCTTTTACCACTTTCCCTGGTTGTCTTTCCTTGTAACATTTTTGGTAGGTACTAACCACTGCATACTGGGAACACGCCACATACCAACCGTTTTTTGAGATGTTCTGACCTAGTCATCCCTCTGATCCTTACACTTGTCCATTTTCCTGCATCCAACCCATTAAAGTCCAAAACTGACTGTTCACTTGCTGCCTAATATATCCCACCCCTTTACAGGTGACATTGTCACAAGGTAATCAGTGTTATTCACTTCACCTTTTAGTGGTTTTAATGTGGCGAACAGGTGGTTATCTATTAGACATGGTATGGACAGCCCTTTGAAAAGCACTACAGTCCTTTATCTTGATTTTTTAAAGTTTCCTTGCAATAAAATCCCTTTAAATCTCAGAATAATTGCTATAAAATGGTTTAACCACATTATACAATACTGTATGCTGTACGAATGTAACACAGTGGCAGTTTAAAATCAAATCCAGAACTGGACATTCAAAAATGAGAACCGGAAGGAGCTTCCTTTTAGTCTTAAATGCTGAACCGACTTCAGTAGAGGCCTGTATTCATTCAAACAAATAACACTTTACTTGCTGCAGTGAAATGTGGCAGCATAATGTACACACTCATCACCCTTTGTTATGCACTGTGGGACGGAATGCATGCAGTGAGGCAGACAGCTGAGATTTGTCTATTTATGAGCTCTCTCTTTATCCAATACAGTCAGCTAAACAATACAGACTCTTATGAAAGTTTACCATAGCATGGAATAAGGAGCCATTTTGAGCAGGCTCATTTGCCTGTTTTGTTGTTTGCATGAGATGGAAGCTTTTCTGTCACTTTTTTGTTACAGGGGGCATGTTTGATCCTCTGTATCCTTCTAACAGTTTCTTTGTGTTGCCGCTGGATTGGCAGGTGTGAGTGTTTTGTATATTTTAGTACATAAACAAAATTAAATGCTCTACTTCGTATGTGTCCGTTGAAGATTCTTCTTTCCATGGTCAAGGAAATTCAATATGTGTAAAAACTTAATCTACAGTAGCTGGACATTATAACAGAAACAACAACTTTACCACTGAAATAATTAATGAGCGTCATTTCACAGTTACACAGACAGGCAGTAACACAGACAAGGGATATAACTTACACCTATAGATAAGGTATATTGCGCTGTGTCTGTAATAAAACTGGTGACCCCTTGATATACACTATATGGACAAAAGTACTGTGGCACACCTGTTTTTCAGGGTTTGGGCAATTTTAATGGATCAGCATAGAGATTAGAGCAAAGACATATTGGACAATGCTATGCTTCCAACTTCGGGGACACAGTTTGGGCAAGAACCTTTTCTATTCCAGCATGACCCCATCCAACACCTTTGGGTTTGCGAGCCAGGCCTTCTCGTCCAACATCAGTGCCTGACCTCATAAATGCTCTACAGAATTAAGGGGCACAAATTACGACAGAAACACTTACAAAACTTGTGGAAAGCCTTCCAAGAGGAGTGGAAGCTGTCACAGCTGCAAAGGGGGAACCAACTCCATATTATAGTGTATGTATTTGAATGGAATGCCATTAAAGTCCCTGTTGGTATAATGGTCAGGCATCTCAACACTTTTGTCCATATTGTACAGCTAGCAGAGGTTGACTGGGCCTGAATTACAAGAGCATCTGTTGCAGAAACTGCTGTAGAGGGGTTACTTTCAACATGATAATATGTGCCAAACATCAAAGATGACTAAAGTAACCTAAATCATGCTCCAGTAAAATAACTGCTACCTCTGTGAAATTAGATTGGACTTCGTAGTACATCCAGCAACTATCACCAGAAGAACCTAGGTTAATTTTCTGTTTATTTTTCTAAAATAAAGTAATAAACCTCAGCAGTCACCATATTCACCAATGTGGCATGAATATAAATACAACAAAAGAATAGCTAAATATTAATGATTAAAATGGTACTGAGTACAAACTGGATTTCTTTCCTTACAAATATGTTTGAACAAGAAAAAGTAGTATCAGTTGAAAATACCCAAAAATTGTAAATTCATCAGATTTTTAATTTAATGCGTACAACTGAATGTCAGTGTAACTAATTATCGTTGTCCTCTGCACTGGCAGCAGTTCCAAACTGAATTTCACCATCAGGAACAGAGCAATGATAAACAGATAACATTTTCTCAAAAACAACCCCAGAACTTAATCGACTGCTCTGTGAAGCAGTCACTACAAATGCCACTCAAAAAGTTTCACTGTGTAGGAGTTTGTGGCAGTGTTGCCAGTGCACCAAAACCCACACCTTCTGGTAAGGGCCATGAAACCTGAAGCCAGTAATACGGTCTGATGAACGGTCTTTGGCTCTCATTTTTACATCTGGTCGTGTTTATGTTTGCAGGAAAAAAAACCCCAATGCCCTCAACCCACAATGTCTTTTACCAACTGATAAACACAGTGGTCAATCCATAATAGTCTGAATGGACACTGTGACTCACAGGATTCATTAGATCTGATTATTACTTCATATGGTTTTATAATAGTCAAGGAATATGAGTCCTGTTAACAAAACCAAGTGTACCCCATGATGTTTGCGTAATCTAAAGTTATGATGCCTTCATACATACTGGTAAACAAATTCCTACGTTCTTTCATTAACATGAAGATGACATAACTGCTCTTTATGGTCTCGTCAACCAAAAAAAAAAAATCAACTAAAGTTTAATGGGAAGTGCTGGAGTACAAAGCAGATTTCCATCTTTTTTTCTGCACAGAACTGGAAGCTTGGTCATGCACAGTTCAGGAACAGTGTGACAGCATTCCAAGAAGGACTAAAGCTGTTCTGAAGCCAAAATGTGGTCCTGCTCCTTCCTAGTTGCCCAAAAAATGCATTGTTATGTGTTTTTGCACTCACACAGGGTATTAGGTTATTCAGTCATGGCTTTAAATCAAAGGTAGTGGCATTAATTGTTTGCTTTAGAGCCCATGTTTACCACCAATGGCTTGGGTTTCAGATGCATGATTTAGGTGTCTGCATGATGGTAGCATGTGTTGTGTGCGTGTCACTATGCCTGCTGTGCCATAATAGTGGCAACACACGTCACATGCAGTCTGCAGCAGCTGGATGCAATTGTGCAACCCACTGGCCATCAGACAGCACAGCCCACCCCATAACACTAAGGAGTAATGAAAGAGAAGAGAATGCTCACTGCAGTTTTCACCACTGCTCATGTATATGCATACACATGTCATTTTTTTCTTTAAAGCTTGTACTGCCTGCAGAAAAAGTACATGATCATGCTCTTAAAAGGAAAGTTTGCTACATTGGCTTGGTTGAACACTTGATTCAGTGGTTTAACTTTAAGAGGTACCCTGCCGGCCTTAAATTCTATTAAACTTTGAATAATACGGTAAAAGAATGTAAAACAGAGATTACTGTTCTTTTAACTTATTACTTTCATTATTATTCAGATCAATAATCTCATTTTAGCAAATATTTTTTTTACAGCATAGGAAAAACCTATATGGACATTCTTGAAATTTTAACACTGCAAACAATGTTGTCTTGTCCAGTGAAATGAAGTTTAATGTAGGATTATTTAACTTATTCCTGGAAATTCCTGCTTGTTTTCAAGATTAACTGATACTACCTCATTATATTGGCAGATGAAAGTGAGTGAAAGTGACAAGTTTGATTAAAGATTTAAATCACTTAAAACAAGACATATCAGATAGATTTAAAATAATTTACCTTGCCTGTTTTTTTTTTTTCTGTGAAATGACTTTACATACCTGTACATCATCTTTACAAGCGTTGTTTTTAAAAGAACTATCAAATGAACAGTTCCCTAGAAACCCCAAATTAGTTATTCCTCAAATATCCTATGGTTTCATTTGGTTCCTTTTTTTTTTAACATTACACACTTCAGAAACAGCTTAGAGAAATCCAACTAGCTTAGAGAAATCAATGTTCTTGCTGGCTTGCTATCAAAACAGCTGAGGTCCACCCATCAGTAAGATTTGGCTGAAATTAAAGGCAGTGAAACTGAATCTGAAGTGGTTGAGGAGGGGGCTCAGCCATGTCCCCTGGGCCATTGGAAGCTCAGAATGAGCTGCTTTATCTGCTCTCTCTTCAAATGGCTTGAAGATGTGGGCCACAGCACATGGTCCACTGATAAGTGTTCATCTTCAGGAGAGTGGAAAAGCAGGCAGACAAATTGGCTCTTGCCCCATTCCATTACCAGAGCTTGTGAAGTGCAGAGACGTTTGGTTTATATCATAGACTATTTAGATAAGGGGCAGGCTATGGCTGAACTGGTCCTAGATCAGTAATAAGAAGCAACTCTCAAAATCTTATTGATAAGGGTCTTTGGATGATCTATCTTGCATCATCAACAAAAACTTTCAAATATCTTGTATGCACCAACATATCCAACTAAAATCACTTTCATCTAAGGAGACCATGTAGGAAGCAAATTCCTGAATCAAAACCCTACACATGTACTCACAGTTAATATATAGTCTTTAAAATAAATGTATCAAGAAAGGTTATTTGGAGCAATAAACATCTTGTTGCTTGAAGGACTTATCAATTAATGGTTCTTAAAAACAACGTATAGAGCATCAGTATAACATAAGTCTTCTATTCCACGCGAAGGACTTTCCTAGAAAGCTATATACAAAGGACCACTTGAACATTTGGTTTTTTTAAAGAATGCAATAGTATTGCAAGCTGCCAGCTGCTCAGTTGAAGGGTTTGGCACTGGCACTTTCCTGATGAGTGAAAGTGTGTTCTTGTGAAGAGTGAAAGTGAGCTGTGTAAATGCTTCAGGAAGCAGATCACACAGGAAAATGGAAGAGACACAGTTTATGGCTTGTCGTCTTGAGCCAAGATTTACTACTGTGGATTGAGCCTCATCTGTGATGTAAGGCTTGGCAGTCCATTAAAAGTTGGAGAGATTGAGGAAAATGCAGAGATCAAAAAGGTTCATAATGCACATATTGTGTAAATATGCACGATGAAGTCCAGATGTTGGCACGTTGTGGGGAGTGCTGTGTTCGAGTGGAAAAAGCCGGAGGCCCATGTCTTTGTAAGCTGTATCACTTTACCTACAGTCGTGGTCAGTTCTAACAGACAGATGCTGTTGGAGATTCCCAGAAGTACATTTGCTTTCTGTTTGGTGTGCTTTATGTCTGGTATAGTACCGGTTTGTATATAAACTGTCACTCTAGGCCTAAAGGCTACGCTCATGTAGGATTGACAAATTTTCCTCTGCTTAATCAATGTGCATTGGGTTACAAACAAACAAACAACCAAATTAATGAACAAATAAATAAATAAAATTCATCCATAAAAAAAGAAAAGACATCATTATTGTGCACGCTCTGTATCATTACTATAATCAGATCTTTGGCTAATTTGCTACTTGCTTAATGTTAGTTAATAATAATAATAATAATAATAATAATAATAATAATAGAAAAACATGAGTATTTACTTGTAACACATGTGACATATGTTCTGTTAGGATATCCTACTCTTGGAGACCAGTGTTTTGGGTTTCCATGCTCCTAACATTGGGGGAAGTTTCAAAAGGGAGCCTCTAGGACCAAATGCGGTAAGGTAAAACACATCAGATTATTGAATAAATGTAATATATTTATTGTATTTATAAGTTAATATAATTCAAATTTAGACATCTAGTTAAATGTGATCTACTTCAGTTAATAAGTTTTTCTGTGATGGTGCGCAGTTCCTTGACTTTCTTCTTTCCACCACTAGGTGTCGTTCTGCACACAAAGTTTATACTGGGCCTCATTTTGACCATTTTTTGCCAAGGGCATAACAGTCAATGAACTTGCTTTCAAAGGTATATTTTAAATAGCTTTATTAATGTGATCCTGTGGTCATTATTAATGTTATTTTGATATCCTCAGTTTTAAATTAGTGCTTGAAAGTTTGAGAACGCTTTAAAGGTTTCTATACTGCTGCAAAAGTATGACCTAAAACATCAAACATTTTCATGTTCTAAAAGTAGATAAAGAGAACCCAATCAAACAAATGAGACATTTACTAGGTCATTTATTTATTGAGGAAAATTATCCAATATCACATATGTAATGAGCAAAAGTATGTGAACCTTTTTCAGTATCTGGTGTGACCTTCTTCAGAAGCAACAACTGTTTCTGGTGACCGGTAATCAGTCCTGCACGTTGGCTTGGAGGAATTTCAGCCACATTCATCCTTAAGAAACAGCTTCAACTCTGGGATGTTGGTGGGTTTCCTTACACACTCTCTTTAGATCTTTCCATGTTTCTGTGGTGTTAAGTTTCAACTTTGACTAAGCTATTACAAGACATTAATTTTATTCTTCTTTAAACATTCTTTGAGATAATTAGAGCCAGGTATAGTAGGTAGAGTATGTAGAATTAGCATCATTGTCTTGCTGCATAACTCACTTTAAGAATTCACTGGTATAATTCAGAATTGATTGTTTCAACAGTGATGGTACGCCGTCCTGGTTCAGAGGCAGCAAAATAGGCCCAAACCATAATAATTCCATCACCATAGACAGGACAAAGTTCTTGTGCTGAACATTTCTCATTTAAACCAAAAAGTTCTATTTTGATCCAGTAGCCTTCTGGCTTGTTCATGTGATCTTTAGCAAACTGTAGACATGCAGCAATGTTCCCTGGGGAGAGCACCGGCTTTTTCTTTGCAGCACTGCCATGAACAGCATTGTTGTTCACTGTTCTGATGGTGGATTCATGAACATTAACATTAGCCCGTGTGAGAGAGGCCTGGGTTCATTTGTGCTCTCACAGACTATTACATGTCTTGCTTTTAGAGTGATCTTTGTTGGTCAACCACTCCTGAGAGGGTAACAATGGTCTTGAGTTTTCTCCTTATGCACACAGTCTGGCTGACTGTGGATTGGTAGATGCCAAAGCCTTGACATTTATTTTCCTGATGTTCTCAGAAATCCTTTTTGTTTGTGCCATGATACACATCCACAAATGTGTTGTAAAGATCTGACTACTTTTTTTTTAAATCAAAACTTTGGTAGATTTCTGTTCTGTAAATAAAACAGTGTACCCACTCACACCTGTCATCCCACTGACTGACAACTCTAATTTCTTCTCCAAATTAATCGCTGATTAATTAGAGATCCACATATTTTTACCATTCATTTTCCTCAATAAATGAATGGCCGTGTATAATATTATTTAATCTTATTTGTTTAACTGGGATCTCCTTTTCTGCTTTTAGGGCTTGCATGAAAATCTGTTGATGTTTAAGGTCATATTTATACTGATATAAAAAAAAAAATATTCACAAACTTTCAAGCACAACTGTACTTAATTTGCCTGACTGATCTGTTCTCATTCCCCAGTACATACTCATCTTTATACAATATAGGAAAGTATGTATTCATCTTCAGGTGTTGTTCAGTTCCAGCCTAACCCTTAAACAGCAGATCGAGTTACAGCGGTCAGCTCTGGGGTGGTCTGTGTGACGTATCCTCCAGTCAGTCTCTACCGACAGGAATTACGGCAAACAAACAAGCCAACAAACAAGCAAACGAGCTCAGGGAGCAGATTGATTTGGGATGGGTGAGAGCTATTTGAAGTAGTGCAGGATTTATTTCATGGAGAACCCCCACTAGAGCAGCCTATCGGCTCTTTTGATTGACTTTCAAGGCACTTCCACACTGCAGCTGGGTGCCTTTGACACTGCGCCTGGTAGGAATTCATGCTGCTGACAGCACTGAAACAATACTGTTGAATGAGCATTACTATCTAAACTCAGACCTTTATTTTACATCATCATTCACCATGCTTTATACATTCCTATTATTTTAATACAGATATCTTTTTTTGTTAGGAGAACAGTGCAAATATATTTTTTCTCGTCACCTTCTCTTAGCCAGTCAGCCAGCCAGCCAGAGTTCTAGTCTTAAGAACAGTAGTCAAGTAAGACAAAGTAGATGCACAATTAAGTGTCTGTGATTACTTTTTCAGCACACTCATCTGTACTAAGGTGTTGCTTGGGCCTTCGCTTTTGTTACACATTTCCATTCAGTGAAGGTGTCGATTATCATTTGTCCGTCATCCATCCGTACTCATGTGGCACATATGGACAATTTGTCCTTCAATTGCTTTCTCCACATTAAGGCCCAGGTGAGAGTTCAATGTTGTGATGGGCTGTTCACACCCTTGTAAATGTGTATTGCAGACAACAGTGTTCCAAAAATGTCAAGTGGCTGACAAGGTCAATTTCCCATTACACAAGTGTCAAAAGTAAATTAAATAAAAAATACAAGCCTAATTCATCATGCTATAAATAGATCAATAACATTCATGTTATCATTGCTGATTAAATTATATCATGATATCATATTATGGTCTACAGTGAAGCCTAGCAGTTTTAGTTAACCATGATTTGCTAACTGATGGGATTGTCTGTCTGAACAGCTTTCAGCAGTGAAATTGTCCAAAAGTGATACGTTTAAAAATTGAACACAAAAAAAGGTTTAAGCATTTTCCACTATGAATAGAATAGAATAGAATAGAATAGAATAGAATAGAATAGAATATCATTACTATCATTGTACAAATACATTGAAAGTTTCTGAACTTAGTATATAATGTAGCAAACTAATCTATTTGATTGGCCAGTTGATATATCGGTCGGTCCCTGACATGTATAAGCATATATTTCTGTAACTTCATGGGAAAAAAAGGAAAAAAGTATTATATAATTACGTTACAGAAATGTAAGCCTTGGCCCACCAGTGGGTTAATGGGTTTATGTTAAAAGGAAGTGAAGGCATGGAGAAAGAGAGAATTTTGATGGGTAGTGCAAAGAGGTTGCTGTTTAGAACATAGCGCATGACTGGACTGAACAGCTCCAGCTGTGCTGAGAAGAGGTCCCATGGCCTCACACCTACTTCCTTCAAGTGACTGCAATACACAACCTCTGAAATGGGCAGGCACTGAACTCTCAAACAAGTGGCAATATTTGCTCACCTGAAATACACACGACTTGGCAATTGGGACCTGGGGCTGGAGCAGGGCTGGGTGGCTTTTGCAGCTGTGGGGCTAAGAAAAGGGGCAGGGCCAGGAAGTTTGGCAAGGGGGAACTGGACCCCATACTGGGGGGCTGTTTATCGCTGACTGTCCCCATTGTATTTTATGGGTGGGAAGGCTATATTTGTTCTTAGCCACAGGAGGCTGATGAGGTGCTAATCTGTTGAGTGGCCATGTCACTGGAGCCTCCTTGTTAGCGGGTTAGCTTGTTAGCCGTCAGGGCTTGTAAAACTGAGTCAGAATTCATGGGCTCCCCTGCCAAGGGTTTTCACGGGTAAGCAAACACAGACTGGGCACTGTTGTGACTTGCTGACTGGCTGGGAGATCTCTGGGAATTACAGGCTGGGATGACACAGAGATTGGGGTTGTCTCGTGTTCTACTGCTCCTTTTTGGTAAACATAACAAATTGGACATTTACATATGCAGGGGTTATTAGGTGAGGCTTGAAGGAAATTCCAGTCTGAGATTCAACTCTCAGAGGTTTGATGTTACATGGCAAAAAGGATACTGCATAGCAGACACCATGGCTGAGTGGTCTCCCTCTGATCATTTTCTAATAGAACAAAAATGCTAAAACAGACTACTAAATGCCAGCAAAGCCCTATGGTACAACAACAATACAATAAACACATTGACTAAATTAAGTGAAATCTGGCATCCCCCAACAATAACATTTTAAGTGGAAGCGAATGGCAGATGGCTGTCTAATGTGGACTCAGGTCAGCAGTCATGGTGACTGTCATAATCCTAAACTCGCCATCACTCTATCAGCCTGGAATACAGATAAGCCCACTGAAGAACAGATACAAGAACAATGGAAAAAGGAAACTGTCAAATGCCTACTGACTGATATAGAATGAGACGTGAGTCATTTCTCAAGAGCGTCTGAATGTCTGTATCAGTAAAAAAATATATAGACTGTATAACTTGACAATGACAGCAGTTGCATTTAATCGGCTTTAATGTAAATTCCAAAAAAGTGAAAATGTAACGTATTTCACCAGTATATGTCAGGTTCAGGACACTACACTGTAATTACAGACTGAGTAACACAGAATAAATATACAAGTAGAGCTTGGAAATTTGCTTTTCTGGGTATATTGTGGAAATCGTTAGGACATGTCGAACACTGACCAACTGCTTGTTTTGTTACAAAGAAAGTCTGGTTGGTCAAACCTATTTATTCTGATTAATCAAATGTATCTGTCCTGGTTAATTTGATTTAATACAGTGCAGTGTGAAATGTTGATGAAAAATAATTTGGATTTGTAGTTTTAGAGCATTAAATGAAGCGCCATTATTTTTTTCGTCCATTTCAACTTATCAGATCTCTGTCTTCAGAAATATTATAAAATATATAAATGAAATATATTTTTGCCATATTGCCCTTCACTATTTACAAGACACTATATACAACAACAGAAATCATGCCTGTCTTGTCGAGGCATTGATTCCACAAGACCTGTGAAGGTGCTGTAGGTATCTGAAACCAAGACAGTAGTATATGATCTTTAAGGTCCTGTAAGTTGTGGGGCCTCCAGGGGACTGGACATAGATATAGGGAATCTGGAGGCCAGCTCAATTCTTTGAACTCTGTGTTGTGTTCCACAAACCATTCCTGAACAATATTTGCATTGTTGCAGGGCACATTATCTTGTTAAAATAGACCACTACCATGAGGGAATACCATTGCCATGAAGGGGTTTACTTGGTCTGTAATAACGTTTAGATAGGTGGTATGTGTCACATATGTACATAACATCAACATGAATACCAGGACCCAAAGTTTCCCTGCAGATAATTGCCCAGAGTGTCTCACTGCCTCCACCGGCTTGCTTAGAGCATCCTGGTGCCATTTCTTCTCCAGGTAAGTGATGCACACGCATATGGGTATCCACATAATATAAAAAAGTGGTTAATCACATCAAGTAATGTGTTCCATTGCTCTTTGTTCCAGTTCAGGTGCTCATATGCTCATTGTATGAGCTTGTGGCAGTGGTCAGGGTTCAGCATGGGCCCTGTGACAGGTCTGCAGTTTCAAGCTGGTTGTCCTTCCTTGCACCCCTTTTAGTGGGTACTAACCCCTGCATACTTGACACAACCTACAAGACATGGCATTTTGGAGATGCTCAAAACCGCTGTCGTTGAGTCATCACAATGAGGCCCTCCTCAAAGTAGCTCAGATTGTAGCCCAATCTTTATCTGATAGTATAATAATTGCTAGAGGTTTTAATTGTTAGTTTTGGTTATCAGGCGATGTTTCTCTATTGCTGGGCTTTGTTAATTTTTTAAGGACAATTTATGTTTATCTAATCTACTGACTTTTTGACACTGAGCCTCTGACCCATTTTACAAATATACTGTGATTGTTGAATCTTGCCATCAATTAGTTAAAATGTCAGATTGTTAAACTTCAGTTTGGACTGAAACATAACATTAATTATATATGCAAAGCATACTGTTTCTATCTGTAATTGAATTCTTCCACAATACTGCATTAAAGTCCTTCTCTGTTTTTGTTTCAGGGACTCCATCCTTGTCTTATAGACAAAAAAGCAGAGAAGGCGAAATAACACTAACCTCCTATTAATTCCAAGTTTAACTTCTGTCACTACCGGTTAAATGACTTTACCTAATGAATTAATTTCATTCAGACCGGCGTTTACTTTAGAGGTGACAGCTGAGAAGTGAAAATGTGTCGGCTGAGTGTTAACGATGGCAGCTCCTACTTCTGGATCTGGATTGATGGTGGTAATATTTAAGAAGTCCTCTTCCCACGGGAGCACACCGTTTAATTAGCATACTGCCGCTTGCCCTCACGTTTAATTGCTTTCGGTTTGTAATTAAAACGTGTGTTGACTCTGTTTCTCTCAGTGATGCATAACAATGGAGGGTTATATGATATTACACTTTTGCTGTGGTGAACATTAAAATGGATGGATTAAAAAAACGCCTATATAATCCAGACCATTTTGTGCCTGACCAATAATAGTTTGTCAAGCACAGTGGAGCATTGTAATGCATTAATCTTTTCAATTAAAAGATCAAGCATCTCAAGTCTTTATCAAGAGGCTTAGTCCTGTTCTCTTCTTTGGCTTTCTAAGGTTGTGTATTACCTCCATCCATTTAGGCCATTCAAGCTTAAATTAGATACCGTTTGATTTTGTACCTTCGGCCCCCTTCCTTCATGCTATGTTGACTGGATGTGGATTGGCACCATGTTTGAGGTATGCATGACTATGCTGCAGCCTTTTTAGCATGACAAGGGGAGTGTATTGCAACGGCCCTGGATACAGACCACAGAGAACCCTAATGCAGGGCATTCCCCAGCGAATACTTCTCAATATCAAAAAGGTGCGTATTTGAGGAAATCCTTAGCCCATTTACGCCACTGTTTGCCCCAGTCCCAATGGGGCCCTGTGCAATATCTTCTGTACCACCCCTTTGGCTTTGAATGACACCTCAATGGCCGCCTTAATTTTTTCCCCCCTCTCTTAGTCCAACCAGGGATGTGTGCATTCCCTGTCACATTACTTTTGAGATTCATTTCCAGGTAAACACGCTTTGACTGGCCACAAACCTGCAGCCAACAGCCGTTGTCACAGCTGTGGTGGATAATAGCCAGGCCAAACTCCTGCCCCGCTCCGGAATGTTTACAGTCACCACAGGGCCTGCACAGCAAACACTTCTCCATTACTCTCAAAAAGAAAGCGAGTCCAGTTATTAATTTTATTTTGACGAATTACAAGCTTAACCTATTGGCCCTTGGTTATTGTGCTGGTGAAACAGAGAAGCAAAAGCACTGATACAGAGAACAACATCCTAAGGAGGGAATTAAAGGCTTTCTTAAGTTTTTCTTTGTGGTTAAAAAGCCTGCTTTGAAAGTGGAGTAACACATTCCTGCAAATAACAGCAGGGAATTTGAATTGCGCCTCCCACCTAGCTTGGACAGTCGGATATGCGTCCATTCCGAAGAGATGCTTTGGTCAAGATCACCCTGAACAAGGCAGGATAACATAAGGAGCCTGTGAAAAATTAAATGAAACATACAACAGAGAACCTATAACATCACAGGTGTCATTCAGGCATCACACAGAGAATACACTCTAAAAAAAATAACTGAATGGGTCCTATGTGAAAAACGTTTAATAGGTATAGAACCTTTACACATCACATCCAAGCTCTTTAGAATTGTTCTTCATACTCGCACATCTCATTTACAAAATGCTTTCTTTAAAGCCGAAAGAGTATTTAATAAAGCAAGTGTGGTTCTTTTATAGCATTGTACCAAAATACCTTTTGAACCTTTGCTGCACTTCTCAGAACCAAAAAACTGATGTTCAGGATTCACAGACAACAGTGAACTCTGTTATTACATCATCTTATTTCTAAAGGGACTCTTAGTCACAACTTTTAGTCCATTCAATGAAAGTTTATGGATTAGGTTTGACATCTTTAAACGCCCCATAAGATCCTGAGTTTGAAACTGTGACCAGTTATTTATTTTGACTTATGATACAGTTATGTTAAAAAATGTGTGAGCGTGAGAGTGTGCTGAGGTGAGAAGTTCTTCTAGACCTCCCATGAGAAGATGCTGAAACATTTTAGGAGCTTAAAAATAGCCTGACCTCTTTGCAATCTCAAATGTGAATTCCTGTCCACAAAAGAGAGAATGCAGGTCAGTGTTTAGAGATCCCAAGGCAATATTTGCTCAGAATACAGGCCCTAATGTATGAGTTTGAGCAGGATCACCTAGGCGCCACCCACAGTGATGGTGTATTGCAACACACAGAAAGCGTTCAGTTACATGATGGATGATCAATGGATGCAAGAAAAGAAACAGAAGAAATTATCAACAGGAAGAAAAAATACCTTAGATATCTGTAGAACGCAATGAGACAATTTTTTAAAGACTGCTCCAATGACCATTGGGTGTGCTTCTCACAAACAATTCATCATACTGTGTATGAGGTTTCTGGGCAGAGTTTGAAGCACATAGCATATGCTACAGCAGGTTTAGAGGAAATCAGGCACAAAGTATAGACCAATACTCCAACGTGTTCTGTTTGCCCAAAGCCAAGGTACTTTTCATTTTCGCCAAATACAAAAAAGTGACCTTCGCTACTGAGAGTGCACACAATCTGTACCACATTCATAAATGATTAACTTGAAACAAAATATTTAAAAAGTACTCTGTGCTATACACCTGCACTCTAGAGTGCTGGCTGATTAACTGTGTCTTTTACTACTCACTAACTTCAGGCATGAAATAAGAACCTGAGTAAATTCCCAAAACATGTTCATTCTCATTGTAATAAATACTACTGTGACTGCTCTGGAATAGGGACAATCTGATGAATTCCATCACGACTTTTAACCACTGCCATCACAGTAGTGTTCAAGAACGAGAAATGCAAGTGTTCTTAGCACTTGTCATGATTTTTAGACAATTTAGTACCTTATTTAAAGTGGCCCATGTCATGGAAAGTAGATTTTATTTCACTTCAAATTAGAGTGAATATAAACCTTGTCAGATTGAATTAGAATGTAATTTTAGAACAGAGAACACCTACTTTGACTATATAGTTTTATTATCTATAGACAATCATGTGTTTATTCTGTTTATTCATCAAAACATCAAATATAATCGCCGTTGGGCTGAACGTGGCGTGGTTTATACACTGCGTCCAGAAGCCTGCACGAGCTCTGATTAGCAGTGCAGGATTGTTTAGATTAGATAGATTTAGATGAGATTTCCGCATCAGACCGTTCAGCGCAGCGCGAGTGTCCAGAGCAGTGCGCGCCCTCAGCCCGTTTACACATTACACACAGGTCCAAATAAACTCCGAGATTATATTGACATTTGTGTGCCTGCGTTACGCAAATACGTAATCAAACAGATAGCACACGATAACACCGCTGGACAGGCACGTGCCAAACCCCTGGGTATTAGTGCGGACGCGTCACGGAGGAGTTATGCAAAAAAAGTGAGGAACGACATGTCCAAAAAAATGTGCTCAGCCTCCAGTTCACGAGACATCCAGATACATGCATATCTGCAAAATCAGCTACATGGTTTAAGAGCAAACACGTCAGTTACAGGAGAAAAAAAGTATGATGCTGCTCAGGTGTGAAGCTTTATTGTGGCACCAACAGGGGGCGCTCTCAAACACGGAGGCAGGAATAACGAGGAACCGCGACACAACAGGGCGAAATGAT
>JBBIGA010000001.1:34444681-34499005 GCA_037576975.1 Alestes dentex | reverse complement strand
TTAATGGGTTTGTTTATAAAATGTATTAAATTCTTCTTCTTCTTCTTCTTCTTCTTCTTCTTCTTCTTCTTCTTCTTCTCATTATTATTATTATTATTATTATTAATAATAAAAATAAATGAATGATCTTCATACTTTCTCCTGCGTAACTGACCCATCAGCATTCGCCTGCATGTTTCCTCGATTTCGTGGATAGTCAAACACATTAGATAAATGTTAGGCTACTTTGTTTAGTGAAGGCAATCAAATCTGGCCACTGAGCTCTGCAGAATCAACACTGATGACCTGCGTGCTAAGAGTGAAGCTGTTATATTAGCAAACTACATCCCGCTATTAGTTACATATATTAGCACACACGTAAGGGCAAACAGCTACTTAAAAGGCCTGAGTCTGACTTTTACTTTTTATAACGTTTGTTGCTCAACGTTTGTTACAAAAAAGGACAACTGGAAAGGACTACAAAAATGATTTTTCAACGAATAAATTTAAGCTGTCAAGAATAAATAAATAAATCCATCACTATAAATAAACAAAAATATAAATAAATGTTCCGAAACTGTTTAACGCCCACAAATCTCATTTAGTTTTTTCATTATTTTTAAATGAACGAAAGACAAAGTGAATAAGCTGTGGGACGCAGAATTTCTCTCAGTAAGTGATGTGCACCGTTTCAACAAATTTCTCTATCCATCCTGTGCATGATAAAGCCCACCCCATCCATCCCTCAGCATACCCCCCCCAACACACACCCCCCTGGAATACAATAAGATTAGGTCATAATGAATCTTTTCACATGGAGGCTGCTCTTTTTTCGGAGCGGCGCAGGTGCACAATAGGGGGGCAAACGGAGAAAGTCTCGCGCCTAGGTGTGAGCAGATTATTCAAATAGGGCCGAGTGGAGAAGGGATTGGAGGCTCGCCCGGCGCGCACGGCTTATATCACAGCGTGGAGAGGCGCGAGCGGGCGTCACAGAGCTCCAGTCATCAGCAGCCACGGCTGCTTCCCACACAAACACACACGCATACACGCACAAACACATACACACTCATACACACACACACACACACACACACACGCAGAAGCACGCACTCACTCACTCACACACACACATGCGCCAGCCCCTGACGGCGGCAGAGCAGGGCGACACGAGCAGTCTGTGGTTCCAAACAGCCACAGCCTGCCAGAGGACGCTCTTGTGTGGGAAAGCGTTTTTTGGAAAAGTGGACGAAACCTCCAGGATGCTTGGTGCTGTCAAAATGGAAGGACACGAACACGCAGACTGGAGCACCTACTACGCAGAACCAGAGGTCTGTATCGCAAAGATAAAGCCTATTTATATAGTTTTACATTTATATATTTATATTTTTCTTCCTCCAGAAGCCGATTCCGTTTTATACAACTCAATATTAGTCCTGAGATAATATTAACTTTGAGATCAAATATTGACTTGAGGCGCCTCCAAATCCTCCCCTGCGCTATCCTAACAAAAGTTGGGGCTTGACATGTAATGCAAACTTCCCCTCAGTGTCTGGACCCCTCTGTATATCTGAGTGCAAATGACGGTACCACCACTGATCACACAGATGAACAATAGAGGCTTCATCACGATCTGTAACTTTTTACTCGACTGTTTAGTAGAGGACGGTTTAGATGCGATTTACAAGGACTTTTGGAAATGAGCACTTGGCAAGAGAACGTTAATATAATGACGCTAAGTCTGAAATGTTTGCGTGACTTTACGTTTATAAAGGGTGGACCCATCGCGAATAGTTGTCGGCTTCTCGAGATTCGTGTTTCTTCTGTTTTTAACGTTTCATTCCTCTCTGTCTCCAGTGTTACACTTCGGTTGGAAACATGAACGGCGGCCTGAGCATGAACTCAATGAACACTTACATGACGATGTCAGGAATGAGCACGACGGCCAACATGACGAACAGCATGAACATGTCGTACGTGAACACAGGGATGAGTCCGTCCATGACGGGCATGTCCCCCGGCGCGGGTGCGATGGCCGGCATGGGCGCAAGCATGACGGGCATGAGCGCGGCCCTGAGCCCCAGCATGAGCCCCATGACGGCGCAGCCCCCCCCAATGAACGCACTGGGCGCATACTCCAATGTGAACCCCATGAGCCCCATGTATGGCCAGTCAAACATGAACAGGGCGCGCGACCCCAAGACATACCGCCGGAGCTACACGCACGCCAAGCCTCCCTACTCGTACATCTCCCTCATCACCATGGCCATCCAGCAGTCGCCCAGCAAGATGCTGACGCTCAGCGAAATCTACCAATGGATCATGGACCTCTTCCCCTTCTACAGGCAAAATCAGCAAAGGTGGCAGAACTCCATCCGCCACTCGCTCTCCTTTAACGACTGCTTTGTCAAGGTGCCACGCTCCCCGGATAAGCCAGGCAAAGGCTCGTTCTGGACGCTACACCCGGACTCGGGCAACATGTTCGAGAACGGCTGCTACCTGCGCAGGCAGAAGCGCTTCAAGTGCGAGAAGGCGATGGGGAAGGAGGGCAGCGGGAGGAAGGGAGCGGACGGGGGCTCTCATGGGAGTCCGGAGAGCTGCAGTGGCCACGAGACGCCGCCGTCTAACTCACCGGTTAGCGAGCACAAGCGCGCGTTGGGTGAGATGAAGCCGATCCGAGGGGTCAGTCCAGACCCTGCAGCTTCGCCCACCACCCAACATCAACAGCAACAGCAGCAGCAGCAGCTCCTCGCCCAACATCACTCGGTGCTCGCTCACGACGCCCACCTCAAGCCCGAGCACCACTACTCGTTCAATCACCCGTTCTCCATTAACAACCTCATGTCTTCCGAGCAGCAGCACCACCCCCACCACAAAATGGACCTGAAAGCCTACGAGCAGGTCATGCACTACGGCTACGGCTCCCCCGTGCCGGGAGCTGCCCTCTCCATGGGCTCCGTGGCGAGCAAGACGGGCTTCGACTCGTCACCCCTGGCTGCAGACACGTCCTACTACCAGGGCATGTACTCGAGGCCCATCATGAACTCTTCATAAACAAATAACAACAAAGCCTCACGGACCTTAACATGAACTTTGTACATTTGTAAAAAAAAAAAATTAAAATAAAAAACATGCAGTTGGTGCATAATGTTACTCTGGACATTTTTTCCTTCTTGCCGATTCCCCTCGTTAATTTTAGTGGTTGACTTTATTAGTCATTATTTTGTAAAAAAACAAAAAACAAACAAACAAACAAACAAACAAACAAAAACATACTAAAGTAAGAAAAGCACACCATGCGAAGAGACGAATGAGATGAACTCGAGGCGAAACGGACCAAAAAAGTGACGCTTGACTCCACTGAGTCTCAAAGAAGGAGGAGAGTTCTTCTGTTAATTTGTGAAAAAAAAACAAACTCTTATTTATGGCTTGTAAATGTGTATTCTTGTAGTTGATCACAAGAACAGAATCTATATTAAAGTGTTATTTGAATTTTTACTGAGCGCGGTGAATCTGAGTTTCCTTCATTAAAAGACACTTTATTTTCAGCTTCAGCAACAAATACAACAAATAAAAACGAAAAACGAATATGACTAGAATATCTGGAAAGAATAAAATGACAAATGATTAAAAGACAAATGAAAGAAAAAGAAAAAAGTGTTTAAATAAGAGTGTCATTTTTTTTGTTTTTAACCTAAACACTCAGATATTCATAAGCCAGGAACAAACCACTCTTCTGGGATTTCTTTTCCTCCACCAGGTCCTCTATAAACAGAACGCGCAGCAGAAGGGCTTTCTGCGGGGCTGAGTGTCACATTAGTATTCAAACGGAGGTTCCACAAATAAGCAAATCAAAACGGGCGCTTTAATGGCTCTTACGGACTGAATGGATTTTTAATGGAATTTAATGAAATCTCACACCCAGTGTTTCCACTTCTGTCAATCACACACACTCAAAACAGCATTATTAATAATGATTCTGAATGAATTAATAATGAATTCAGAAAAAAAACAGTATTTTAAAAATCTATTTTTACTGTTAATTCGTGTCATTGTTTTGGATACAGGTGGCCAAAAGAAAAAAAAAAGGATTAAAAGGAAAGAAAAAAAGATAAAAAACATCAAAACATAATAATACGACGAATACTACAACTAATAATAATAACAACGAGTATTTTATTTATTACTGATGGGAATAGTGAGTATTATGATGATAATAATGATGAGTCTTTTTCCTCTTATTATTATTTTTTACTGTTGTCAGGAAATAATCATTTAGATTATTTCAATTAGATTTGCCTTAAAATTTCGCATAAATGAAAAATGCATTTATGATTGCTTGTGCCATGAACAATACGATTGTCAGGTCAGGTGAGTAATTTGAGTTTTACATCCTCTAGTTTGATCCAGAGTTGTTGTTCAGTACTGCAGACCTCAGATTCATGAACACCAGTAAAAATCTGTTGTCTGTGTGTTTTAAAGAGGAGAGGATTGGATCAGGACAGGACAGGACAGGACAGGACGTCCCGCGCGTGGACACTATAATCTAATGTCCATCTCTTCTCATCCCTTCACACACTCAGCTGGGGGATCAGACTGTGTGTGAGGAAAGTGCGACTGTCAGGGGGATCCTGAAAACAGCGTCCTGTCCGGGATGGAGTGTGATCTGAGGTTCCCTCTGCCCTGCAGGCCCGTTTCAAATCCTCCCCACTCTGCGAATAAACAAAAGCTGGTAAACAGTGAAAATATGGTATTAATGCACATATAGGATGTGTACATGGACACCCAAATAGCCAGAATGTAAACTCGGAATGTGAGCACGTCACTTCTAGGTAAATTTACACAGACATTAAATTTCGGCGCCCTCATTTTACACATAATGCTAGGCTGAATTTTTATAGCGCACTGATCGATATCTCTGTAAAATAATCATTTTTTTTAAACTAGCGGGGCAGTGAAATCTTTGCTTTGTGCTAAAGTCAACAGTGACAGAGTTGGAGCTCAAATAAATGCCGTGCTGGCTGGAGGCGCCCTGCAGAAGGCAGCAGGCGAGGCTCTCCAGCTGCAGGGCGCTTCACCCAGCACAGGTAGGAACAGCCTCGCTTCTTCTGATCTCGTGGAGGTTCAGGGGCGGCTTTTGACGTCCGGGTGCGTTTCTGAGGAAGCGTGGCTATGGACCATCTCGGCTTGTGGGGTTCTGCAAGAGCTGTGAGTTGTTTCAGATTCGCGCTGCGGGAGAACTATAGTCTGACCTCGGGCCGAGCCTCCTCCAGCTCCGCTGAGCACTCACCGCGCCCAGGGCAGGGCTCCGGACTCGGTGCGGGGCTGGGGTTTGGAGAAACAAGTCCTGAAAGAGATTTAATTTAATAAGCCAGGCCATCGTTATGCAGAGCCGCAGAACAACATTCCGCCGCTTATCTGCACAATTAATAACACGGTAAGAACGCAAACCTGCGCCAACTCGGGCTCCACCGTTCCTTAATACGGAGCCCTCAGGCTGAGTTAAACCAACACGGGCTAACATGCAGTTTTTTGGTGGCGAATATGTGGTCGGGTAAACGGTGGGAAATCTGGCTCTTCAAAAATCTACTTAAAAAAAGTTCACTTACAGGCTGGAATCCCACAGTAGCTTACATTAATAACATTATTATCATTATTATTATTATTATTATTATTATTATTATTATTATTATTATTATTATTATCATTATTATTATTATTATTATTATTATTATTATTATTATTATTATTGTGACGAGCTATAACAGTAGTACATAAATACCAAAATATCAAAAATCCAATTCCACGTGTGCTTTTGAAACGGTGCAATGCAGATATTTTTATAATAATGTTTTTGAATTTAATATGTATATATTTCACTAAAACTGAAATTGTTTCGATTATTATTATTGCTACTACTAGAACAACATCTAATAATAACATTAATAGAAATAATAATAATAATGAATTGCTTAATTTACTACGGTTATGAAAGTAGATGTCCGAATATAAATGAACGATATTTTAAAACAATTATTAGCATCACTTAATTTTGAGTAAAAATGCTTTTTTGAAAGAAATAGCTGCGAAGAGAGTAGTCGATCCTCAGTATGGTTCATTTGGTTCACTTTAATATAGCAGGAATTTAAATAATTCGCTTCTGCATCTTTCCGAGTTTGGAGAACATGGAAATAGAACGAGTGACGGATAAACGGCATCATGACAACAGCAGAATAAAAATAACCATAAATAAAAATAACAATAATAAATAAAAACAAGACAAATTCTACGACGAAATTTCACGTCTTCAATAAATGTGTATTTATAAGCGAAAAACTTGCCTGCTGCTTTAGTTGTTCCTATTAGAGATTGGTTTAATCCGCCTAGTTTAATCAGCTACAAATATGCAAATAAACATTTAGACCACATTCATTTTTTGAGAGAACGAGCTCAGAGAAATCAGCGAGACTGTAAAATCTAAGAGTCGTTTCCATGTTTTTTGAAGATGTCCGCCGTAAAGCCGGTGTGTGTTTATTGGCTCTGAAACTGGAAATCACCATCGTATGAATAAAGCGTATTTTCAGTCTGAATGCAATGTGCACCGATCACACCAACTTGTGACTGGAGGCGCAGACTGGAGCGGTATAACACCCTCTAAACGCTCCGAGTGGGTTTGGGGGCTTACATAACCTTAAACGGTTCTCAGAGGCCAGGGAGTCACAGCCCAGAACACCCAAGTGGAGCGGGGTCTCCTGGGACAGACCTCTTACAAGCTGTAATTCTGCTTTCAGCCCATTGCTGACCACACCAGCCCGAGAGAAACACTTCTAATCCCACAGCCCAAGCAGGGCGAGCGCTGTCCCCCAGTATATTAAAGCAACACACAGTCAGTTACTTTAGGCAGATCACACGGGAAATCAAGCAGTGAAACCTAATGCTGGTAGGGAGCTACTAGCTGTCAATGGTGAATATCTAAAATGTATATTATTCTGCAGATATTGGTGGTCTTAACATGACTAAAAGCAAAGTAAGGCTTAAACACTTTCTACAATTGTTCCAAGCACATTGTAAATGTAGGTTTGAACCGCAGCTGTGCCATGTGCCTCAAAACATAATTATTAGTCCAACATAATAATAATGCCCCCCTAAAATATTCCCCCCTAAAATATAGTTTTGATAACCATTTCTTGCTTTCCTTGTGAGTGTCTATGGGACAGCAAAGCTTAAAGGTGACTGTATTCTGAGCTGAGCTAATTTTTAGAAAGTTCTAATTATAGTATTAATTTGATGTTGCTATTAGCTGTAGCTCAGGAAGAGGCAGGTCATTCTAAGTTAATTGAAACCCCTTAGCTGATAAGATTCACTGGTTGTACTGTTTTTGTACAACCCTACCATTCATTTCATGCCTCTCATTTGACCAAGATAAATGCATTTAACAAAACAATGATAAAATGCATTAAAACATTAAAATAATACAAAATGTTATTGATTTCTTCTGAACTAGGACAAACAGCAGGACAGACAGCAATTCCTTAGCAGTGAAACATCAAAGGAACACCAGAGAGATGTTCTGGACATGTGCTAATCTGGACATGTTCAGGTTGTTCACTGGTATTCTCTCACAGATAACAATCAAGGATCAAATTGATCCCAAAACTGCAAACGTGTTCTCACCATTAACATGCGTTTACTCATATACTTTATGAAATTTCACTGAGAAGAATACAGAAGATCAAAAACATGCATATCTCACAAATAAAGGAGTAAAACAATGCTGGTCTATGCAGGGCAACATCAACCTTAAAAATCAATGTTGTACAAATTTTACTGCAGAAAAAAAAGACAAATTCATAAAGCTACCAGCTGTCAGTGGTGAATGTCTAAAATGTATATTAACCTTGCATGCTGCAGATGATGGTGGCCCTGACATGCCTAAAAGCAAAGTTATGACATGGAGTACCTAGAAGTTAAGCGCTTGAACACTTTCTACAATTATTACAAGTGCATTTTTGTAACCTGAGGTTTGAACTGCAGCTGTGCCTTGTGTCATGAGTCATAGAGGATAGAAAAACATTGGGATCCCTTTTGCCTCTGCATGAAACACACAAGCAGGTCACATATCTGACAGTGCTTAGAAATACTGAGTGCGTTAAGAACGATGCAGTGAACGACTGTATCAAACAACACATCACTGTATACAAAGGTTTTAATAATGCAAAGGAAACGAATGTATGACATTTTTCTGCACATTTTAGATCTATTTATTTGCTGAGCTTTAAACATAAAATGTGATATAGCTTTTGCACAGGATACATTTTATTAATGTTATTCCCAGATATGTCATATTTAGCAAATACATAATAATTATGCATTATAAACAAAAGTGTGCACTGTGCAGAAGCCGTATACTAACTTTCACTTAGAAAACATAATTTTACCAGGGTTGACACAACTTTTGCATAGGGCAATTGTTTGACAAACACTTTAACAAATCATTCAATAAGATGACAATGTTTCTGATACTGATACTGATCATGTTAATTGAGCTTTTTTTAATTGCACCACTCCACAAAACACCTAATAACTTGACATCACACAATGTGAGTGTGTGTTATTCCAGACAAAATTTGTGACAAAATAGGATCAGATTTTATTGGTCTCGGATTCGGATATGCACCATTTGTATTTAATATTAGAACACTGAACTGAGAACCAAGAAGTGTTAATTGATCATAATGTGATTTTATGCTACTTTTAAGAACAAGAATTTGTACAAAATTTGTGATCAACAATATAGGCCTTTTCTACATTTTTGTTTGAAAATATAACTGTGTGATCTTTTGCATCAACAAAATTGCTTATTACTCTGAGGCTAGTGTGTGGAGAGCTTGATGGAAGGTGACGGAAATGGGTTATGGATGTAACTTAGGTAGAGTGTTTTCACACTGCTGTAGCAGCATGGTGTGAAATTCCTGCCCAGATTCTTCTCTCACGCATAGGCTTTACCAAAACCAAAGCTGGACAGATTGCATTTATGCAAAAAAACTAAACACATTCACAATCATCAATAAGGAAAATTGGACTTTACAAGAATGTTTGTATTGTAATTGTCCTTGCCTTTTTCCAATAGTGAGCATATGTAGATACAATAAAATAAGCTGCTCTATAAGAGTTAAATGCCATTCAGATTGCCCTTATAGGCTAGTACATGTTTGCCCACACCCCCCTGCACAGACATTGACATACATATGCGCATGGTATGGATGCCAATGCCTCTTACTCTCATCCAACATTTCCTCTGGTTAAAGGCTATAGTTCAAAACTGGGAAGGACACTCAACTCATTAAATCTTAATGAAAGCAATAAACACAGGCGCCAGCAATTCATTCCAACTTCCAAGCCAATCTCCATTTCCCCTCTAAAGGCAAACAAGCCCAGATGCCCCAGTATGATTCTCTGAATAACAAAAGCGAATCAAATTTTGTCCTGCATGTGTTCGCAATGCAAAAATGGTAGAGGCGATAGGTTATCCTGAGACGGCGCTTGTTCAATCTATTGTACGTGAGATGGGTGTGTCATGGGGTGATTCCAGCAGTTCCTATGACAGCAAAGAGCTTGTAGTTGAGAGGACTGCAGACATATTAATGCAATATTCATGAGAACCTACTTCCTCAAGAAAGAAGTGGACATGTGGGCAGATATGAATGACAAAAATAATCAAGTGTATAGCCATTTCTGCACAAGTTATGAGAATATATATAAATATAATGTGTACATAAAATGTGCGCACGCATGTGGATATATGGTTCTAGTAAAAATATTTAATTGGTACAGAACTTCACATTAAGTTCTTCATGCTTACATATCTTATTTACAAAAAAGTTTTTTTAAGAAAGTATTTAAAGGAACCTTGATTTTTAGCTGTGTAGAAGTCTGGAGCCTATCATTTGATCAGTTTTTTTTTCCCCCAATTACCCCTGTTTATATGGCAACAATCCATTGGTAGCACACAAGAAAGGAAGACTTTCCACAAAAATGAAAGTGTTTCTGAGATTTGAAATAATGTAAACTTCAGAATAGAAATTATTCAAAATGTTTTACAGTATAGTCTATAAGATAATACTACTGGAGTATTCAATAACTCTCTTTTATCTTAGACAATATAGAGGAACCGCCAAGCTAATTCTGTATACAAACCTTTTGACTGTGCTGCATCTGAAGACATTTTAAATTGCAAGCCATTCTCATGAAACAGCCCTCCATAAATATAGCATACCGACCGCTTAAACTTTGATCAAATTATGTGATTTCCTAACATAATCCAATATAAAAGCATAAATAATTTCTCATACTGAGATTAATGCTTGAATAAGACAGTGTTAAAAAGCCCAGAGGTGCCCTTAACACAGTTGAACAGATGACTTGTAGATACTACAGACTAGCGGTCCCCTGACACACACAGTTTAACCCACATCTGCCTGGTGTCGACATAGACATAGTAGCCAGTCTAATTCAATTTTCTGTCAGATTAAGTGCTGGCACTATTGTTAAGGCAATAGATTTATTATCAGCAGTCACATTCCTTTATTATTCAATATGCAAATGAGGTCTGAACCGCATAAAACATTTTGATGCTCATGTCCAACATATATCTAAATGAGAATTACTCAGACATTCAGTTACTTTAAAGGGACCATCGCATGAAACACTCAATGTCAGTTTATGAACACTGATTAACATTGTTTCAATCTGTATCATCCTCTCCTCGGTCCATGTAAAGAGACTACACTGCAAAAACAATCCTTCGGGAATTAATTGTTTTTGTAAAGTCATGAAAACTAGTGCACTGATATATACCTGCCTATTCAGACTGCAGCAGTTTAGCTCCACCTACTCATGTTAAAGTTATAAGAAGTGTTTCAGCACAGCCAAACAGAACAGAGGTTGTTTACATATATCAGTCTTAAAGTCACAGTAACAGACAAAAGCCTGTTGAATTATGAGAAAGGTTTGAAAATGATCATGTAAAAGATATACTATGACTGTTTTTGTTACATAGACGCACACAAAGTGCAAAATAGAAAATGAGAAAAATGTAGGATAAAGTTTCTTTGAAACATTCATATCAAATTTAAATTACCACAAATCAGATTTCATTATTGTTATAAGAGGCTTGACCATTCAAATTGTATTTAGTTTTAGTTATTTCATTTTTTCTTTATAGTTTCACCAACTGTTACCATAACTGTGCATCAGGGGCTTAAGTAGAATAACCTACTATTAAAGTCACTCTAGCTAGAGACTGTTCTGTTACTATACCAATGCAAATCATGAACAGAGTCATCTTTACATGTAAAGCCAAGCATTATAGAGGCTAATACAATGTACTGAATCTTTCTGAGCTTTTCAGATGGTACATACCTTGAAAAAGATTGATGACAAAAAAGGGTTTGCTTATGAGAAGAACATATGCAAAGGGTTAAGCTTTTCAAACACTTGGTGCTCTTGATGGTGAAGGTTAAAATGGTGTTTTTAAAATGCAAATGCTCTGCAGACAGTTGCAGCAGTGGGGAATAGAAAGAACTAAACATTTTTATGAGTATCAGAAATTGATGTAGAGGTTTAAAATGAACATATAAACAACACTACATTTCAATGACTGCTGCGATGGTGGCCAAGTTTTATAGGGCACGAAATACTGACTGGAAACAGGTAGCTTTTGATGTTTATCAAGGCTGACCTCAGAGCCAGTAAATGTTTTACGTTTCCCACAAGACAAATTTGAGGATCACAACTCTCCTTAGCAAGTGTGTACTCATCGACTGAGTGACGGTTTCCATCTGACCCATTAACCGCAATGATTTGTTGTTTCTAGTAATCAAAACCTCAATAACTTAAAGTGCGAGGACAACTAAAAGCTAAAAACCAATGGAGAATTTTAAATTTAGAGCTATGAAAAAGTTGTACATGAGACATTTTGAGCTTCTCTAGCTAGTATGTGGGTAATTTTGCATATGTAGCCTGGTTTATTGTAAACAAGAGTCTGTCTACAAAACATTTTAGAACACATTTTAGAATTTGTCTTTTTAGAGCACAATTAAAGAGAGAACAAAGCAAACCCAGAGGGTTTTTCACCATCTCTATCACAGCTGTAAACACGCAAAAAATCTGTATGTAAGTTAGAATCTGTCAAGCAAGCATTCAGTAGCTTTCTGCTAGGCATTTGACTGAGCAGTTGGTGATAAACGCAGTCAGCCCCTCCTTGGCTTAAAGCAATTAATTCAGGCACCCTGACATCAACTCTCCAATCCTCTGACAGCTTGGAGCCCAAATCAAAATGCTAGTTCTCCTGGGAACAGCAGAAGATAGCCGGCTCTTTTCTGGACTGTTTGCTCACTGGGCCTGAGAGCAATCTTCCTTGCCGAATGAAATGCAAGGACACAAACAATGTGGCGGCGAGAGAATGGAAGACGGGGAATGAACAGTTTGGACTATTTGCTCAGCAGAAGGGCAGTCACAATGGCTGGCCCATGGCTTTCCCATGCATCAAGCCTCTTAGTCTTAGCGCTCCTTTGTTGCCGGGTTTCGTTCAGATAAGAGCCCAGCTGCCCCATGCATTTAATTCCCATTGTACGCCATACTGTATAGCCATTTATCTACTTTTAGGTGGCTTTTCACCATTTTGTTATTCCATGAGCATGCATCATATCTTCCATGTATCTCCATGGCCTATGCTTCACCTTCGCATGTGCAGTCATTTAGGGAGGACAGTACAAAAAAAACAAGCAAGGTCAAGACTGGGGCAGAGGCATAATGCTGCCGGTCCCCTCCTCAGCAGTTGCTGAAGAAAACAAGCAAAATGTGAACTGGAGTAAATAAGGAAAAAAAAAAAAGATAAACTAACAGATCAAACCCAAGCCATGTCATGCACCGTCCACAGCTGGGAGTCCAGAGAGAACGCTCTGGGTGAAGTAACGTCCACACAGCCCCGTGGGTTCTCAAGTGGCTAGTTCTCTCCTCCATAACCACAAGGTCACTCAGTACACCAAAGAAATTAGATTAAATGTCAGGGACCTGCAGGTTCTGATATCTCTGCCCTTCCACCCTTGAATATGGCATGTCGATCAGCTGTGATGAAAGGTGATATGACATTAAAATTTTAATTAAAATGTAATGTCTTTCACATAAAGGATTTCCAGAACCACTTAGAACCATTATTTGATGGTTTATTACGAAGAGGTTTATACATACAAAAATTATGTGGACTTAATTCCATGGAAATCATAGGAGAACCACTTTTGTCTCTCTTAAGAACCTTTCAATGGATTAAAGAATGTCCACCAGGTGTAAAGGTAATTTATCAAATGTTTTTTTCTCCTAAAATTGTGTATTATGTGGATGTTTATCTGTACTACACTGGGCTATCTAATACAGGGTTCTTCAAAGGTTCTTTAGTAAAGGCAATGGTTATACTGTATATAGAACCATAAACACTCAAAGAGTCATTTGAACGCATGTTTTCTTGCATGGTTAGATTGTTTTATTCCATTAAGGAAAGCTACATTAACAGAAAAGCCTTGTTCGGAGAGCTGCTAAACTGAAGAACAGAATAATAATTCTGTTTATCATGGGACAGAACAATAAAAAAAAATTACCTAAAGAGACAGCAAGCATAATTTACACTATTGTCAATGACGCACAAGGAAAAGAGAGCAATACTGCTCGACCTCATGCACTAAAATGGAAAACAGGAATCAGTACAAGCAAAGTGAATGCATACACATCATATGCTGTCATTTCATTCTCCATGCAATATGTGAACGGCTTTGAGATACACACAAGACAGCTTGAGACAGTGAACATTAATGAACTGGCAAGAAGAAAGTGTCATTAGCGTTAGGGATTTACATCACAGTAGGAGGGCTGATTAGCAGAATATGAGAATGGCCTATTATATCCTTATCATGTTTCAAAGTATAGGTTAACACACCATTTATTCTGGTGGGGGGATCTCACAGAAGCCATCATGCTCACAAAGACCTGTTGTTCTGTTGTGCCACTGCAAAGCAAAGAGAGGGTAATAAAATGAAAAGCATTCTCAAGTAAAGTGTGCTGGAGTGCCAGTGTTGATTTTATAATCTATTAATTATTTTGAGTAATTAATATATGTATACATTGTTTAAAAAAGGATATAAAACTAGAACACTAACAAAATTAAGCATAGCCTTTTACTGATTCTATATACTTTGACCAGTTAATGTTAAATTAACTGAAGTTAAATACATACACTACACTACAAAAATGTATTCAGTGAGTATGTGTATCAGGGTGTTGTTTGCTGTAAGTGAGAGCAATAGAACTATTTTTTTGTGAACAATTATTTATTGATTTTCAAAATGTCAATAAGAATACAATAAAAAGAAATCGACAAATTTCCATAGGCAAACATCTGGTCAATATGGGAATAAATGAATGAATGAATGAATAAATGAATGAATGAATAAATAAATAAATAGATAAACAAATAACACATCACTCAATCAGGCACTGAAGTGTTTTCACCCTATTAAGTGTAGTGTTCCACCATCTCAAGAGTTCAGTTGCTTGCTTTATGAATTCGGGCTGTGGACAACTCCATAGAAACTATATCCAGTAGATATAATGCCCATTGAGATCTACTTAATGAATGAGGTGGATTCCACCTATTAACCAGTAGCTTTTTAGCTGCTGTAAGGGCAGCCAGGAGAGGATTTTGTTGAAAGCCTGAAAGTGTGAGTTCTGAAAAATCATCCAAAAAAAAAAACAAATTCGGAGAGAGAGTAATATGTGAATCCATGAGAGTAGATATGTCGCTGGCTAGCTGTTTACAATGGTTGTAAAGGTGAGCAATCCCAAAAGAAGTGCCAAAAAGTGCCAAGGGTTCTTTGTGAGCACAGGTTACAATATGGGGATGAGGAGAGACGGATATGAAACCATTTTAATGGTGTAACATAAATTCTATGAGCGAATTTCCAGTGTATCATCTGATGATTTGGATTTTTTGAAGAGAGAAAGACTGCTTTCCACATATGATGGGAAAATGCATCTTGCACATTACTGTTCATGTCCTTCGACCATACTGTAAGCACGTATTGTACGAGGATTCTAGTAGAAACTTGTAAATATGTGAGGCAGAGCATGGACCATGGTTACTAGTTAGCAACTTACGTAATGGATGTAATGGAAGTACTCCCTGTAAGGGGGCACCATGAGACTTGAGGGCTGATCTAATGCATAGGTACATGAAGAAAGAGGTTCCTGGTACATTATGACAGGTTTTAAGATAATTAAATGACATTAGACCCTTATCATCGTAAATGTCACTGAGAACCTTTATATTATGAATGGGCCATATGTTGGATTGGAAAAGAACAATAGAACTATTTAAAATATGCACTTTCATCATGCAAACATTAATAGTTGCCAATTCATGAACAACATAAACTGAAATTAACCAAGTAATTGTTACAGACTTAACAAGGATATTTTGTGTTTTATATCCTTTTGACCAGTATATGCAAGCCTGTGTGTGTGTGTGTGTGTGTGTATACAGGTAGGAGAGTGTTTGCGCACACGTGTGTGAGCGTGTGAGTATGTGTGTGGGATGGTTCTGCACTATGCTTCACTGGTGCTAAAGTAAAGCTCTGTTCATGGCTTTTCAGCACTTCTTTAACTTGCCACAACTGTGTAATTTATGAGTGCTGAAGGCTGCAGTGTTGAGACATGACACAGAGCCCTACCGCTCAGAAATGAAAGAGAATGACTAAGTCATATAAGATGAAACACACAAAAGCTGGGTGATTAGCAAGTACCGGAACACGTTAAAAACACTGCCGCAAGAACACACACAAATAAACACATCCTGTGCCATAAAGGATCTTTGCATACAGTATAGCTGGGTGCACATAACATTATAATTAAAACAAGCACTGTTTAACTCAAATCAACAGCGGTTACTCATATGATTAGTGGAAAACAGTAAACATCAAACTTGTCTATGTGTGAACTTATACCTTAAGTTACAAAATGTCACTGCATTGTTAAAAATTGTCAATAAGAATCTACATGATGAACTATAAGAATAAAGTCAACCAAAAGGGGACTAGGGTCAAGAGGCCCAAGTTCACAACCGTCTTATGTTGAAGCTCAAATAACTTCAAAATAATGTAATCAATAAAGCGTCTATAATTGCATAGACTCTCAAAAAGAGGTTGTTCAAGGATTCTTTAGCAACAGCAGTGGTTCTATGTGCAGTGTTGAAGCATTTAGTTGAGTTTTGCACAGACTAATAGATCACTCTACTTCAAACTGAAGAGTTTTCTAACCTTCCTGTCATATCCTTTCATTCTTGAGGATAAGTGCCACACTCAAGGGTGCAATTAAACTATATACAGTGAAGCGTGGAGATATAAGAGCCCCCAGGTTTCTGCCATTTTTATTTTAGTCCAATGGTGCATCTTGCAGGTGCCTGAACCTTCACATTTGGTGGCTTGTATGAAATTAATTACATTTCATTATAGTAGGTTTAAAAATTATGGTCAGTGCAAATTTGTTGGTGGGGTCATTCAGCAAGGAAAACTGGATAAATCTTAAGAAAGCAATCCATCACAAACATTTTAAATGCTTTTAAGACATTTTGTTGCTGACTGAATGTCCAGAGGAATATTAAATACAGAAGTATATATATATTTACCACATGATCATGAAAACATGAAAAACACTTGATTAGGTATGAAAATTACTAATTGCTTTAACGTAAGAAGTGCGCCTTTCTTGCACTTTGAACGAAAATCTATTTCTACATTTGTTACATAGACATCTCATTCTTACCTTTGAAAAACAGGTCCTATTTTTTATGCATACAGCCACGTGTAAAAATCTGATGGCCAAATTACAGCTCTAGTTGATTTTTTAAGAGAAAATAAGTAAATACAGAGATCAAACTGGGGTAAAAAATAAAGCATGAAACCTAACTTTTGCACATGCCACATTTTATGCTCTTAATAATAATAATAATAATAATAATAATAATAGTATTATTAGTATTATTATTATAGTTCAGCAAATAAACAGTAAGTATGCATTTCAATGTGCAGAAGTGTGTTCTCTGTAGAGGTATACTTAGAAAATCAACAAAACATAATTTGACCTTAGCATAAGGGGGTCTATGCTATGGCTTTCACAGACAAGCTGATGATCTGGCTCACAATGAGTAATTCACAACTTACCACAACAGCAAGTGAAAACAAATCTACTATGTGAGTCGGCTGGGTAGGTTGGCACTGGTAGATGTAAACAAAGACTTAGAACTTCCTGAATTTCAAAACCGAAAAACTCCCTATTTACTAATGCATCTTAAGCCAGTTCACCTATAAAATAATTGCTTCCTGACACAATTACACATATATAAGCAATGTATGAAGCTATGCTCCACTATGCAAATATAATACAGGGTCAGTTAGTGAATAGTAACTAACTGAGACAGCTTTAATAGGGAAAGTGGTTTCCTCATGCAAATTTCAAACTGGAGCTGGAACAAGCTTTTGAATAGCTTGGATTAGCCAAATGACAGTTATAGGTTTTATATTAATGCATTGAAAATGGCAAAAGCCCAATACTTAATAATGCAGAAGATATTTGCAGATTTAGTGGTATGGAAATGGCTAGGTGTATTGCATTTAAAAATATTTCCAACAGCAATATTAACCGAAAGCAAACTCTGCATGACGCTTGATCTCAGAGGAGGAATTACATGGACACACACAGCTTCAAAGCTAATAAAGAAAGGGCTTAATATTCCAGTCTGACTCTCCAAAACTCTCTGTTTGGTCAACAGGTCTCGTTTACCAGGTTTCAGAAAGGACAGCAGAGATAAGAGCTATGGGAGGATGTGACGGCCACACAATGTCCCCTCAGTTGGCCTCATTGACCGGCCCATGGCACCGACCAGGTATGAGAGCAATGTTTAACCAGCTATCCATCTTATACCTACTGCTGGCAAACAGGCACCTTTGTTTAAGCCGCACTGTTAGGGCCTGCTCTGACTCAATAGATCAGCCGCGTTTATTTCCCCATTGGCCTAAACTCAGAATATATGCCTTCCTTTAATCCACTTTTTATTTCTTTGACAGGAACATTCAGTGTGTTAATGAATCTGTGCAAAAAAGAGGCTGACTTGTTTCAGAAGACGCTGACTGGTGATTTATTGTAAAATCATCTTCCAGCTCCTTATCAGCAGAGGCCAGGGTTAATCAACAAACAGGCTGTGCGTAAATCCAGTACAGCATCTGGAGTTTCCTTTGTTTTAAGGTCTAAATGTGTATGAATACTTTACTAGAGTGTATGTTTTCTGTATAAAATGTGTACTACACTATTCCAAATAAAGATATCTAGGTGGTTTTTGGTTTGGAAAAACTGCTGGAGAACCTTTACATCATGTGGAGGTTCTTAAAATCTTAAAAAAGGGTTCTTCACACTTGCTATTCACATATCATTTACAATCACATACAAAATGGTTCTTAAAATAGCCATCTATGAAAATGATGTATGAATCAATAGTGGTTCTTCAGTTGTATTGTATGGCCTTTTATACATAGACATGTTTTTACATAGACATGAAATTTCTCCTCAAAGGTTAACTGACAAACATATTTCTCCTGAGTGTGTATGTATGTGTGTTTATGCAGTCAAAATGTGTGCTTGTGTGTGAATGGGGGGTGTCCTGTTTTGCAAAACCAGTGGCAAGTTTGGGCAGGGTGTGGTGAGCAGAGTCCCAGAACCTTTTCTGTACAAGACAGCAGCTCTGCTGACTTAATACCCCTTTTAGATAAACATGGCCTCGTTTTCTGTTTTTCTCCAGCAGCGTAAGCATGAGTGTGTGCGCCTCAGATGGCACTTTCGCAAACAGTAATGAACCCTCACGCCCCCTTCACTTTGTAAACTTGGGAAAAAAGGCCCAGATTAAGGCCAACATTTAATTAACTACAGAGCAGCAAAACAAAAGACTGAGAATGCGTTACATCCAGGTTCCATTCATTTCTTAACCTCTGCCTGGGGTGTAATACTGCCAGAGATATTTAATGCTTTATTTAATTTAATATTTAATGCAGAGATATTTAAAGTTTTTCATGCATGAGAATGCTTCTGAAAACGCATATTCAAATTTCTTAATACTACATTTGTGATGTGACAAGACTATTGTGTGCAACTTCTTGTTTTGCAGAAAGCAAAGACAATGCTTTTGATTTTTTGCTTGTTTTTGTTTTACGGACACTGAAACAAATGGAAAATATTTCTAAGAATGTAGTTAAAAGACGTGGAAAAGAGTTCTTTGTATGATGCCATTGAAAATACCCTAAAAAAAACTTTCAATATATAGAAAAAAAATATTTTTGTAAATGAGAAGCTGACGTGATTTAAAAAATAAACTTCTACATAATGTTCAAACTAGTATAGAACCTTTACATTATATGCATTTCCAGTTATAATGTTCATGCGGTTTTATGTCCCAAAATTAGTCAATTAATGTTTGAATGAACATTTCCACCTCTTTTAGTTCCCGAGAATAAAACAGGCTGCTTTTGTTACTGTGTATTTAAGACTGATGTATATAATACCTTGGCCCTGTATTTTGCTTCTTACAAAAGCAGTCTGGGCTGAAACACTCCTTATAACTACTTTTGTGAATGGGTGGAGCTAAACTGCTGTGGGCTGGATAGGTGGACAGATGTAAATTTGTTGGTTTTCAGGACATCATGAAAATAGTTTGCTCAAAATTTTTGCAGCTTAATTTCCTTGTATGGACGTCTTTCATGTTTTTTTTTTCTATGGGGTTGCTCAGATAACCGTTTTTATGGGTGCTCATAATGAATTATGCTATTCAGTAAATATGTATAAACAGAACAGCAAAACAAAAATAACCCTAGACTTAACCATTCTATAAAAAGTGATTACATAGGACATTTCTTTTTTGTAGAGACGGTATTAGAACAAAGTGATTAATGGAGAATTGTACATTTACATTCAGGTATGAACCAATCATCAGTGTTGCCCTGCTAACTGCTCTACCTGAGCTAGAACCACTGGCCACACTTCTTCATAACACCTTCACCTGCAGCTTAGCAGTCACGTCTGACATGGCCGTGCACAGGAGATAACATTCGAGTCTGCACTGGCGAAATGGGAGACAAAAGGAAGTGTGACGTTAATGATTAACGGGGCTAAAAGCCCCTGCTTTTGTATTCCCATGGTACCGAGGCTATCTGGTGGCCATGTGACCTGTGTGGCGGAGATTGTGGGGGTGGGTGGGAGCTAGAGCAAACACAGGTGCTGTGTTTGGGTTGGAGTTGCCTGCGCTGTCAGGGACAACCACAAACACACTGTCTAGCTACAGGAGTGCCCACCTATGCCTTCACTGCAGCATGTTGGGGTCCAATGGGCTTTTCATCACTTACCATTTCTTCCTTGATGAATACTATACTGAATACTATAATAAAGGTGCCAAAAAGGGTTCTGTGGAGTGACGGTACAGAAGAACCACTTTTGGTTACCTATAGAGCTTTAAAGAAACATTGTGAAGTGTGAAGAACCTTTTAACCACATAATGTAACAGTTCTATCAATTAAAGGTTCTCCTTTGAACCACACATCCAAGCCAAGAACCATTTAGGAACCTTATTTTTAAAGTGGTCTTTTGTTGGGTTCCATATGGGATTGATTTGGTCACTATGGCTCAGTCAGTCCAAGTCAAGACCAGCTCAGAATACACGACAATTTGAATAAAAAGTATTTATAACTATTATTTGTTGTTTGTTGTATCTCTGTGCAATAAAAGCAAATATTAAAACAACAGTTCATTTATACCATGTGTTCTTGTTTATGCATAACCATGTACTCATGTCACATCAAACTGCTGTCAATTCTGCTGGGGCTGCATCCCTCACAGTATAATTAACGAGCTACTCTTAATCATTCTCAATCATGGTAAACACTATTTTAATACGTCCTCAGGGATAAGTGCTAAGGCACCATTTAACCTCAGCATTTCCAATGTCCTTCACGGCAAAACATGCAGCATGGCAGAAGGAACTGGAACATTTTTCTGATAATGTAATCAGCTGATATGAAGACAAAACGCTTTCTTACAAATGACGCAAGCGATAACAAGAACAAAAGCCTCAGTAGCACATGTTCCTCTCTGAAAAACAAGGGCATGGAATACTTCATTTATTTTTTAATTTTCTGCATGGTGCTCTACAGGTCGGGAAAGGCAGCCCTTTTATTGTTCAGATATTAATGTTTGCGCCCTGCTCGCCTTGCAGTTAATTACCAGCAATCAAGGAGAGGTAGTGGAGGTTTGATTATGAGTATAACAATGATAAAGCCATTTTACAGAAAACATTTCCCATAATCTTAAAGAAAGCAAATTGCTAAGAGAGATGGAATCAGTATGAATTAGGGCTGGGCAACAAGCTGATATAAAACTTATGTCACATAAGTTTTATATGATCATAATCATAATATCTGATCATAATATGCATTACAAACAAAAACCTACACGCGTTAGGACAGCATCAATCCGCTGTGATCTGTGTGGACTCCCACATGCCCGATGATTCAAGGACTGGAGGCATTAGCTTTGTTAGTGGAGTATTGTGTTGCTCCCTACCATGTCTGGCCATTGTGGGCTCAAACCTGGCCAATCAAAGTGAGTTAGCAGTGATCAGCTAGGCCATGAAAGGATGGAGAAGAACAGTGTTGTCCTCAATAGCTCTTTTTGATGTGGTTGACACAAAGAACTATGTGAAAAAAGCAAGCATGTCCTAAGAAGCCAGACTCTGCATTAACCTTCAGTTCTTTTGTGCACCTCCACACCTATAATGAGGTAATGCTGTAGCAAACAGTGAAGAATGGATTAGTCTACTGTAGTAAATGGAATCCATATTAAAGAAATGTGGATAATGTAATCTGCCCCCTACACATTTTATCCTCTTATGTCATCACTCATCAGGTGTTTCAGACATAGGATTTTCCATTTGTGCTTTTAACAATAATGGGAAAAAAACCTGCTCATTTTGTAATTTGTGCGAAACTAGAGCATTATGACAATACTTGGCAGATTTTTCACTTAATTAAAAACAAGCTCAAATTTGTCAGACAAATGTCTATCATACTCAATGAGAACATCAATAGAGGTTTAATTTTAGTGGCAGGCCTATTTATTTAGACACACTGGAACTCCCTTATTTCCAGATGTTCAGCTTATACATCACTCTATCTGACGTTTAATTGGAGAGGGTGGGATCAGTTCAAAGTGGGATTTTTTTTAGATACTCGTAAGGAGGCAAACTTGCACAACCAATAATCAATTCAGTCTTTATAGAGACCAAAACTGCCCGATCCTGTTTTCAATGTTTAACAATGAACACCAATATTCAGAAATGCATTGTCCTATTATTGACTGTTCATAAGAAGCTATTATATTATACACTTGCTCAAAAGCATCATGGACAAATCAAAAATTAACTAGGATTAAAAGAACCAAAATGTACGTTTTATGTGTACTGCATTGTATAATAGTGTTTCTAAAATAATACATACAAATTCATTAATATTAAGATGTTATCCCTCATCCAAAGAAAATATCAGAATATCGTATTTGCTATCATAAGCGTGTTTTAATAAATGAGACAAATAAACTCTACAGTTTGCACATCAAAGCTTATCAACATATTCATTTGAAACATCACCTGAAATAAACACTTCAAAAATATGAAAAAGCACTGCACCAGATGTAATGCCTCTTGTTACTAAAAAAAAAAAAAAAAAAAAAAAGCTGAGGCTGAGGTAGAGCAGGTGATATCCCGACCTTGTCCTCTCAGGCACTCACTCACGCAAACTGTTTGATCTCATTTTATTCACTTCCAGCAGTGTGTGTATGTGTGTGTGTGTGTGTGTGGGGGGGGGGGGGGTGCCTGGTTGGTGACAGGTGTACCAGCGGCAGAGAAAAACAGAAAACAGAAGATCCTTTTTCAACTTTACTCTCCTCCTTGTCTCTGTGCCAGGTGTACAGTTCAGGGCAATAGCCAGCAAAGACAATAATATACTAACTCTTTTTATATATTATTACTGCTATGAACCATTAAAACTATTGACCTGCTCAGTAAGAGTGTTTTTGCTTATAAAGACATTAAACTAAAAAAAACATCAAAATAAAGCTTATAGTGAAATTACATGGCCAGCACGTATCAGAAAATAAATATTTAGATCAAACCTTACAAGTAACACTAATTCAATAAAAAGGAACATTTAAAAGTACTATTTTTTTTGAAAGAACAGTTTGATAGCATGGTCTGGTTAAATTCCATCACCAGCACATCTAATTTAATACAGTGAAGTACTGATTAACCAAACTATATACTGGATTGCAACAGCAAATATTGGGCTGTGGAAATTGTTAATCTTACACACTGACACGTGTACTGTACAGCATGGGAAGAGGGAGTCCTGGTTGAAATGAAGAGCAGAAAGGGCTTAGTATGGAAGATGCCATCAAAGGCCTGGAGATGATGCACAAAAAGAGTGCAGAGTATCAAATATTTAAAATATCACAAACCACATGTCCAGTCAGAGGCACCACAATGCAAAGAAAATGTTACTTGGCCATTTATGTTGTCTTTAAGTCTAGGGAATTTTAATGTATATGTTTACAACAATAATATTTCTATTTTCCTCTTTTTTAGCATTTCACTAACCAGGGTTTAAATAGTGAACAGCTTTTCAACAAAATACTGTAAATACCTTTTCTAAATAGAATATGAGTAAGTCAAGTATGAAATGGGAATAATGCTACACACTACTCGGTTTTTGTCAATGCCTGTCACACGTTTTGTGTACCTGTATCTCTCTCTCTCTCTCTCTCTCTCTCTCTCTAGATATAGATAGATAGATAGATAGATAGATAGATAGATAGATAGATAGATAGATAGATACACACATACACACACACACACACACACACACATACACACACACATACACACACACACACACACACACACACACACACACACACACACACACACACACAGTGTTCATACATATATATCCACTCGGTATATATATAGATACATATACTCAATGTGTACATACATGTTTATATTTCTAGATTGTTTGTATAGTGTACTTTTTATACTGTACTGTTGGTGTAGTTTCTATTCTGTTGTTTTTCATTTTTGCTTACCTTTGAACTGTCCACTTTCTGCTGCAACATTACAAATTTCTCACTTGTGGGACTAATAAAGGTCTATCTTATCTTTCTTGACAAATCAGCATGCCACACTATGCATTTTTTTTTATATCTGACATTTACAGTATGGTCAGAAAAGCATACTAAGCTATGTTGTGATGTAATTTATATGTTAGCCATATTGCCCAGTTCTAGGTACTGTCCAAAACTGACTTGACATTTACCTTGTGCTACTGTCCGTGGCTTACAGACTGTATAGCCACTTGCTGAAAAAAGAGAGCTCCTCTGCTAGTACCTGAGAACAGTGTTGCATTAAGGCGTTTTACAAAGCATTTATGTTATGGCATATTACAAAGTACTGTTGATGAAGCTGAACGGCTGTGCATTTATTGTACATTTATTTATACTTTTAAACACATGTGAGCAGATGCGTGACTGAGTGGGCGAGACAGAGAAAGAAACACACAGCTGCAGTCTGCTGTCTGGTACAGTCTGCAGCTGAGCGGGCTTCACCTTTCACTCAAACGAACACAGCCAATCCCTTCCATCAGCAGCCAATGAGCAGCCAAGGCTCCTCATTCAGTGCAAGAGAAAGAGAGTGCAAGAGAACAGAAACAAAAGTTAAAGCAAGCTGTATCCATGAGCAACACAGAAATAAGAGAGAAAAACACACTAACACACAGACTTATACACACTATCTCTCTGTACTCACAAAGGGGTGAATTCTGGAATACCACCCATAATAATCAAAATAATTTCTTACATCATTCAGATTTACCAGTCTTTAAGGTATGGACATTCATGCAAAGAGTGTTGCTGGGAAAAAACTTGCACAAATTCTGATAGAAATTTCCCTCATATAGAAGCCTAAAAATATACAAGCTTTGTCTGACATGATGGTTCCAAACTTCAAAATACTCCAAGAGGATTACATGTAAGAGGAGAGACATTGTGTGTGCGCGAGTGTGTGCCAGAGAGGCTGAGGGACACAGAGGCACTGAGGTGGGCCGGCTGAGCGATGAGCTGGGTGGTGGGGTCGGGATGGAGCTGATAAAGAGATGACATGGCCGATAAGATAACCCAAGCTATATGGCAGACATTCAGATGGGGCGGGAGGAGTGGCAGAACTGGCAGCAGATAAAGCACGAGGGGCCCCTGGAGAGCGCGGGACAATGGAGGGAGGTGGAGAGGCAGCGAGCGGACTAAAGGATTGCTTCCGGAAACATCCACGGAGAGCGGCCTTGAAAGAGTGGGCTGCCAAGATCCCCTTCCATTAACCCCAATGAGTGCACATACACACACTCACACTACAAATTCATTAACACACACCGAGCTCGCTGCGGCTCTGCAGAGCAACAGCACTCGTTGTCAAAATGGTAACTTTTTAATAGGAATTAAAAAGCAAAGTTTTGTAACTTAATGTAAGACACAGAGTCTGAAAGACATATGTCTCACACATCATTTTGAAATATTTAAATTCCTTGTTTATCTCTTTGCAGTATTTTTTTAAAGACAGAGGGTACAATTTGCTTCTGTTAGGACAATCTTCACTTAATATGTGTACACACACACATCATAATTTCCAGTAGCGTTTATGGTCTTCACCTTATGCGCCATTGATGCTGAAACAGATACGACGTCTTAAAACCAGACTCAAACTGGAGCCAGTACGAGCGTCTCTTGATTTATGGTGTAGGAGACACGACAGGACAGCCTCTGAATTGAAGATGAACTAATTTTACGATTCAGACTCTGATGGTGTGACAAAGAGCTGGAGCGGGTTGGCTCAATGGGCAGCACAAAGAAAAAACTAACTTTAGTGTTAGTGAAAAGGAGACAAATGTCTGGGCCAGCTGTTTTTAATGGCGATGACACTGATAGGGAGGCGGGCTATTTTTAATGGTGCGCATCGCCCCCCACATTCAGCTGCGCATGGACACCCTGCTATTCAGGGGTCTTTGTCAGTAACCTGTGGTGACCTGCATTCAAGACCACGTCAGGGTCCCCTGCACAAAAGGTGCCAGAAGAGAGGAGGGGTGTGTGTCCGGTGGTGGTGTGTGTGCAGTATTGCAGCTGGGACCCTATGCCCCCGTTTGGTTAAAACAGACCAGACTTTTAGCAGTTTCAGTTAAAGCGAAGCATACGAACAAACAAATACAAGAAGAGGTAGGCACACACACACACAAAGAATGTACAAACAAGCTGGAAACAAAAGGGCTCTTGTAACAGAGGCGGGGATCTTGATGAAAAATTCAAACAATATTATATGGAGAATGTCAACAAGCGCCACACTTCTGCTGAGGGCCTCACAAACAGACGGAGCAACTCAGCACACACATTATGCCAGCGAGTCTTAACCTCTCAGTGTAATGATGATGGCTCCGCTTTTACTCTGGCCTTGCTTTTAAAACCAACACACACACACAGCAAACAGAACTGCTAGAGGGGAGAAGTTTGAACCTGTCCCTTTCTTCATACCTGTCACACATACACACACACATCTCTAAAAAAAGCAACACCACCACACTCTCTTTCACACCGTTACGGGTTACTGGCCATGTTCCGGTCAGGACTGTCTGACCACATTGGAAAAAAGGGCAGTTTGTGGAAAGACACAGATTAAGATATTAGCATCCACACATTCCAACTGTCCGCCGTGAGAGCAAAAAGCTTTAATTCCACCTGACAGGAAAGCTTAGGCATCTCTTAGTGGAAGGACAGACAGTGAAGAAAACATATCATTCAACCACAGGACCCTCCACATGCACAGTCAAACTCACAGTGTATGATGGATATGTCTAGGATAGTGCTTCCATTGTTTAGGCCATCAGGAGCTGGACTGAAGACCCAATACTTCAGATTAACCACACACATAATTAGGCAGTGACAGGGGAATCAATCCATAACCCTGCGATTCACACTGGGTGGGACCAATTTTGTGTGCAAAAATAAATTACTAAATGTCTTCTGGAAATTCTAAATACATCACTGACTGAGTATGAGAAGTAGACTTACCATGATAGAAATGGAAAGCAGCTACTCTGCTCAAATTCCAACATTACGTGCACATGTTAATACACATACATAAATGTTACTGTCTGTTACAAGCTGATAATAAAACATGTAAAACATGTATTTTAAAAGTGTGTGTTTAATCTAGAATCTACAAAAAAAAAATGTCAATGTGAATTGCTACTCAAATTGCTTAGGGATGCTAGCAGTAATTATCATTTTCTTACAAATACTTTTATAATCATATTACATAATCAAGAACACACTCCATTACTACAAAACACCAGATGGCAGAGATACTGGTATTGAAAGGTATAGGTAAAAACACAGGAACGAAAATCTGAGGGAAACAAGAATTAATCACATCCAATTCTGCAACAAATCTATAGTCATGTCCTATTGTTAGCTATGTATTTATTCCTGTGTGGTAGTATATTGTGTGAGTAGTTTGAGCTAGATTTTTAGATGCCCACCTTAACTGAAATGCTTTATTTAAAAATCTTAATTTAGAGCACAGTCATTTTTAAAGAAAACATACCATTTCATCAGTATTCTCTCGACTAGATAGCTTATGTACTGGCCTTTTGTGTTTCAACTTCTCTCTCAGTACCACGTCTAGGACATGAACTCAAGGTATTGGTCAATGATCTGTTAGGGCATCATAGGGATTTCGTAGTTATGAACAAATATACGATAGAAGCTGCTGCTGTTCTTTTTTATTATTATGTTGTTTTAAAATGTTTACAAATTTGCACTGTTACTGTTTTATTATGACCAAGAAACAGTATCAAATAGGGTTTGGTCACATTAACTATTAACATGATACGGTAAATATCAGTGCTGATACTCAGAAAATCACACTGGTGCATCACTACCGAACACGCTAAACTGTGCTATTGCCAAGTGGTTGTGCTCCAACTCACTTACTTGGCCTGCACTGAAGCATGTGGAGCTGCTGCAGGAGAGAATTGGCAAACTTGTGCACCTAATTGTTATTGCGGCAGTGTTTGGCCTGGAGCCAGTCGATAGGAATCAGGATCAGCTCCTGGGCTGTTGCTCCCACTCCCAGTGTCTTAGTTGTAATGCATCCCTCTACTAACAGGGATCAAGGTATTAGGGATTCAGGTTATTTGTATTGATTTTATGTGCTGTCATGCCACGTCCCGGCCAACTCATATTTGTGGAAATTGCAAATTTCACCTCAGAAATGTCACCAGCATTTAATCTCTCCCAGTGTGGTCAATACGGGAATCTCCGGCTGATCGGAGTGGTGTTATTGCACCGAGCCCTGGAGCTTCCACTGTTGCCATGGCATCGACCCAGTGCTGAGAGGTGGGAGTGGTCCACTGGTCTGAGAGTTAGGGTAGGAATGAGAACCTGAGAACAGGCAAAGATCTAATAGTTCAAGAACATACTTACGTCAGGCCTTCAGAAAAAGATCAAGTCCACCACTTGGGACCAATTAATCAAAATAAATCCAAATGCAAATTAACAATCCGAAAGCAAATGTTTAAGTTAAACGTTTCTCAAGAACTAAAGGGTTGAGCAGAACACAGAATGTACCAGTACAAAGTATGAATCCATTTATGTACACAATATAAAAGCTTTCATTAAGTAAAATCGACTCTAACAGTGCAGGATATTGCAGACACTAACAGTAGGGTACACACCACAAAAATACTGATTACACTGCTTGGATGTCCACACTACGATCAGCGTCAACTGAGACATAAAAAAGCCACAAAAGGATCAAGTATGCTTTCAAATTCTTGCAGGTCTACTACTTGCTTTACAAGTGGGCTGCAATTTAGCAAAACAAGCACAGAGCCATGTAAATATTCTGTGACATGCTGCGGCCCAGACTGTTGGCTTACACATGGCACACTGCAGATGTTTTCTTACACTTCAAATTTGCTCTGGAAACTAATCGAGGCCTGATAAAGCTCATGGCAAATATGGAAAAGATTGACATCCACATGTGGAAGTTTACATAGCTTGGCCAAGTGTACATATAGGCCATGGAGCACAGGGCTCCAGCTGGGCCGAGTGCGAGTTTGGGCTGGATGTGTGGATAGTGGGTAAGAGGATAGACACAATGGACATAGTGGACATGTAATGATGTCCTTGAGATGAAGAAAAAAATTACACTCAGCATATTCAGAGGAGAACTGATGCCCACAGTCTTTGCTGTATAAAAAAAGGATTTCAGTAAATGACAAAAAAGGACAAAAATGTATTATTACTATTAAAAAGGTTTTAAATGTGCAATTATCCACATATAATCCACTCTTAGTTTGGCTTTAGTAAAACCACATGCAACTATGTGTGAGTGCATTGCGGGCTACTGTCCTCCCTCAAGGCACAGAAAACATCCCGACGAGTAGGTCAGGTCATCCTCATGCTAATCAATGGATCAATTAGGGAAAGGCACATGGGGTCAAACCGCAGATATTGCACAGCCTATTAGTTCACCTACCTGTCATTATTACATAGTCACATGTCCAAACAGTGAGCGGGAACTTGGCATGCTAGGCAGCACTGGCTAAAGTAAACAGAGAGGCGATGAGGCTTGAACAAAATATTGATCTGACACAAATCTGCAGACGAGAGGTCTGAAAGCTGCGATTAAGGCTATTGTGTGTGTGCTTCAGGGCATTTATCCAGAAAACTTCTCAAACAATTTAACACGTTTAAAATGTGAAAATAAGCATTGCAATGTGTTTATAGTGTTAAACAATTACAATAAATAGCAACATACAATACTACAGAAATTTCTTCTTTATATCACTACATATTCTTCAAGTGAATATGATAAATTATTCTCTCTTTACTGAATCATGCAGACAGACCATTAAAGGCACACAAATAGATAAAAAATATAACACGGTTTCACCAACAGCCTAATTACTCCTACCTAAAAGAATCATATATTATAATCTAATAATAACAAAAACAACCTTTCCTTTAAAAGTAAGCCAAATGTTATGTAAGCCAAGTGTTATGAGGAATATAATTGCTCTTGCACACAGACCGTAGAAATGATCAATAATAGATGCGGTCATGGGCAAAGATTTGTACACCCTGGTTAAATGACATGTTCTGAGTTTAACATATTGGGTGAAAAAATAAAATGTGCCATGTATTTTCCACAGGCTACATTTAATGTTTTATTTAGTTAAATTCAGCAATTAAACAGTCTAAAGGGTAATTGTGTAAAAGGTCAAATGTAAGGAAGTGTGCAGATGATGTGTACTTATTTTCACTAAGAAAACCAACAAAACATTATTTGAGCAAATTTTGCATTTGACTGTAAGTGAACTTGAATGCCACATTTCAGTCAGTTTAAAACATGAACATTATATCATATAACTTATCTGTAAAACCTTTTTAAAACAAACAAATTAGTGATTTCACCAACACTAATAACCTAATTTAAAAATAAATTCAATCATTATGATATTTCATGAACTAACTGCAGGTAACAATGAACATCCCACTTTCTTTTGCATTTCTGATCATATCTTGGTGAGAGGACTGTGTCCTTATCTCATGGTCTGACCGAAGTGAATACTGAATTCCATTCATTTCCATTCTATTCAAATGATCTTCAGTGAAATAGCTACAGGTGACTCTGAACATTCCACTTTCTTTTGTGTTTCAGCTCATGTCCTGCTGAGAGGTATGTGACCTTAACTGATGGTCAGATCTCTGCAAAGCTGGCTCCCAAGTTAGAGCATCACGCTACCCCTTCAAAATCCATGTGTACACATTATCTATGAATAAATTCAGTTTTGTCCTCTATGGGTGAGATTAAGATTATTGTGGTGAGAGAGAATGAATTAAACCCGGGCTTGCGAGGGTAACAATACTCGCAACTTGTACAAACAGTCTTTGCAGAGTAATCCAACATTCCACAATTCAAAAACAGCATTGTATAACTCCAGGCCACATTCAAGGCTGATAAAGTTTTGAAATTCTTTAAGATTTTTTTTTTCTTCTTACACTGTAGGGTGCCTAGAAGTCCTGTGCTTTAAGAAAGAATGACAAAAACGAGAGGCCCCCAAGGGAAAATATGCCATTGAAAGACTGCCAAATGGTAAAGCCGTCTCATCACTGCAGTCTTTATTACTTGACACCATTTCATTCATTTCAGTCAGAGAGGTAGCGTGATTATAACCAAATTAGCAATTGTGACCTGAGCAAACATGCTGGGATTTAGTCCCGTCACAGTGGGCGCACAAAAGGATGGTGGCCTAATGGGGACATCCAGCACAGCAGGGCACGCACTCTCTCAGGGATGATCCTCTGTGCCCTCCTGCAGTTCAACAAGATAAAGTAGCCAGCTTTGCATACAAAAGAACAATTGAGACAAACCCGAATTGCCAGCTCAGTCCTGTCCTCACAGCATGCCATCACAATACACACTCTACATATCACCTACAAAACGCACCAGAGTCACCCACTGTCAATCTATGAGGTTGAAGAGTCCTCTGATAATGGATAGCTACTGAATAGTGATTTCATTAGTTGCTGTCTGCAGTTACGTTGCCTCATACACATACAAAACTATTTCCTCCAGGATAAATAAAGTTTTCTGATTCTGATTCAAAATGATTTTCACTGTGTGTTCTGACACCATTCTATCATAGCCTTACCCTTTTTCCTATAATTTGTGCTACAGTAGTTACGCTGTGTGATCTGATCAGACGAGCCTTGGCCGGGGACCTGGAGCTTTCCACTTTGCTGTTGCTTTTGTTAGTATGCTGCTTGTTGATTTGTCCATAGGACTCTCATGAGATTTATCCAATGGAGTTTGCCAGAGATGGCTAAAGGATTAGCTTCAAATGCCATTTAAAAGTGAAAGAACATGCTGCATTCATTGATTCTGTCATATAAACATACATATTAACATCAGGTGAACAAACTGTGACATACGAGAAAGAAAATGTGGCATACAAAAGTGAGTAGTATTAAAAATAGTTATTTATGCATTAACTTTGACATTTTTTGTGCAAACCAACTGATCAGCTATCTCACTTTTTAACTGTTGATACTTAGCGGATCCCAAAATGAAAACAAGCACAGACCAAACTCAAACAAACATTTCTCTCTGCTCCCCTATTCTTTAATCGGGGTTATAGCACCACTCACAAGCTAAACTTTTGTTAATTTCAAGACATTCAAGAAATCTCTCAATAAATGCTTTCTTTTATTTACATGAACTGTGGAGAATTATTATGATCAGCTTAAATAACAGAAGTCAGCTCAAATAATTGCAGAATTATATGATAATTGTGACAGGCCTAAATATCTTCCAAATATACCTTTTGCGCAGAATGTCTAGACAGACATATCAAAAATAACATTCCTTCAATAGATCATTGAGGATAATGGATCTCCTGTTTCAGCCAACACCTTGTTTGGAGGTTACCACCATCTCATTTACTAAAGAGGGTAAGAATCTACAGAAGAGAAGAACAAACAAAATCTTTCATCACCTGAAGACCAATAAGTAACATCAATCAGTTCAAAAGTTAAATCTTTTGGATGCAATCAGGGATTCCCTCACAGTTTAGGAACTGTTTAGCCTAGCCACTGAAACTAAAAGCTAATGCTGGGCAGTGATAACATTTTTTTTAATCGTGATTAATCCCATGGTTTTCTGCGATTAATCTCATTGTTATAAGCAAAATTAAATAATTAATTCAAAAGTAGTGTAGTGCGCACTTTCATGTTTAAAGTTCTACTATAGGAACAAAAGTGCAATAATATTTGGTTTGCAAACGCTTCAAACAAATAAGGAGCTTTTTAACAGCTGTGTTCCCTTTAACATAGTTACACAGCTGCAGTTATATATATATAATATTTCTGTAAATCTCAACTTAAATATTAATGTAATAATATCAAATATAAAACCAAAGCTATTTGCCACTACAGGACATTCACGTTTTATCTAGTTTGTTATATAAAAACACTGCAGGACATTCACGTTTTAACTAGTTTGTTAGACAAAAACAAGTTACCCTCAGAGTCCCGAGCATGCGTGTGTGTGTGTGTGTGGGGGGGCATTATAGCAGCTGCAAAGGGGAACCAACTCTATATAAAAGTCTAGGTATCTGAATGCAGTGTCATTAAACTCTCTGTTGGTGTAATGGTCAGGCGTTCCAATTCTTTTGTCCATGCAGCGCTTTAAGTCTCGGCTGGTTTTCACGGGGTTAAGGGGTCAGGCGTCCCATTTCTTTTGTCCATATTGTATGGACAAATTAATGATGAGATATTATATTGACAAAAGTAATGGGACGCCTGACTCCCACGATAAACAGCCGAGGCCTAGAGCGCTGTGTGCACCAACTAGCACAAAAATGCAACAAACTTTCAAAATAAAAGGATTTTTTTTAAAAAAAGGGTTAACACACATTAAAATAATTGTCGGTGTTAAGTAAATAATTTGTTAACGCGATAACACTGCGTTAACGTGCCCAGTGCCACAAACAACCTGGGTGGCCAAATTGCACTCTGCCCCATGTAGTACACCAAGACCTACATTTAGTAATGAAATCTGCAATAACACGGCTCCTAGCTACACTAATCCTATCAAAATGGACTCCCTCTCATAAACAATGAAAGCCAGTTCCTGCTAATGACTCAGGGATGTCACGCATGAAATGCTTTGAGTGATGAGTAGACGTGTGCCAAGCCCCCAATAGGTGCTCCACCTAGACCCAAAATCAACACACTATTTCCACACTCAGCTGTGTATAGACATTTCTTGGCTACGAAAAGAAATCGCAGATGTTCTGATGGAGACTCGTGTGGTGACATGCGAGAAAATACACACCATTGACAACTGCCATGCACATCAGTTCTCTTTTTCAAAGGAACCACCTAAAGATATCTTAACTCATTCTTTTCACCAGCCATGTTCACTGTTTTTAATTTTATTTAAAAACTATCCACTTGCTTATTTTATTTGAGGCCACACACTTAAAAATAAGGGTCCCTAAATGGTTCTTAGCTTTGTCATACGATTCACGGAAAAAACTTGAACTGGTGTAAAACTTTCATGTGGAAATTCTTTCGAACACTTTCTTCACATCCACACATCTTGTTCACAGAATCATTCAGGTCCAGTGTGGTTCTTTGCACTCTTTCTGGCACTTTTGTGGTTCAGTATAATATGTACACAGGTTAGATAATTAAACATAGCTTTAATGTTAAACAAATGTTTTGATTTACCAGGTATTAGGTAAAACTAGAACAAATTTGTTTTAAATTGTGTTACATGTGGCTTATTTTGATATACTTGAACAATAACAATGCAAATGGATTACGAAACCAAATCCCATGTACTAAAACAATGTAACCTAAACTACCACACAAACATGTAAATCCATTCCTCTTGCCCTCAGTCCATTATCCAATGTAATTCTGTCCCTTTCATATTCCTTTAAAATGTAAAAAACTAAAAGCAGAATTAATGGGAGTGTGATAGGACTTTTGGTACTAAGCCCTCAGAAGCAGGCCAGACTAGCGGTATTGTAGAAGATACTGGACACCGTTTAAACCATGTCCTTTGTTCTCCCAATCCTAGTTTGATTCTTAAATCTCACTAATTTAAGCTCTCTCTCCTCCTCTTAGGCCAAAGCTGCTTCTAAGCACCCTCCTCCCACCCCCCACAAACTGAAGCACTCTGAGGTGGGCCTTTTTTCTGGTGGCTGTGGTATCAGTGTCGCTCTTTACTGGAAAACTCTCTCAGCATACACGGAGAGCTATTGGCTGTAATGGGATTACACTGAACACCACAAATGCAAGTGTTGGAAATCAAGCAAGTGTTCTGGTCTGGAAACCAAAGCATAACTCAAACCAAAGCATAAGTAGTCTTAGACTAACACTAAAAGTATTACCAAGTGTATTTCCTAATACTATTGTTAGCTTGAGAGTATCACTTTTTTATGTATTCCAGCAGTAAACATATTACTATAAATACCTCTCTGAAGCTAGAGAAAGCTTTCACTGGATTTTCATAGTTTCTGTATACTTAAATGGGCAGGGTTTAAACAATGCCATTCAGGTTGGTTTGATGTGAAGTGCTCTAATCTAGAGAAATTTACCAAGTCAGAACTGCCCACAGCAGTGTTGATAGCAACCAGACATTCAAAAGAGTTAATGCTTCTAAAAGCTACCTCACAGAAAGTTATTACGTGAAATGTTCACAAATATGTTGTCTGATATCTAAGACATTGCTTAAGAGTAGATTTGAGATCAAGTTTGGGTTTAAAATGTATTTGTTTAAATCAATTCATTGTAGTGAGTTACATACAGGACAAAACAGTGACCAAAGAACACTTTCAGATATATTTTAAGATTTACCAAAATTCTACCATCAACAACATGACATCTAAAACCAGCAAAAAAAATTGCTATATTTGTGTATAGACACTGCAAACCCTGCTTCCTATTCCCACCACTGTAATGCAGTCCAAGATTATAAGCTTCTCTATAACAAACACACACACACACACACACACACACACACACACACACACACATCAAACCACTCTTCATGACTGTGTATACAATAATTGGATTCTGCTAAATAAAAAATGGTGGGATTCCCCTTGAAGGAATACTGAGTAGTAATGCTCAGCTAAAGGAGTTTCTTGATGTAAACGTATTGGTTTACATCAAGAAACTTTTTTAGCTGAGCATTACTACTCAGTATTTAAGAACTGACAAACCTGATGTAGTTGGTTTTGATTGGACAGTTATCTATCTATCTATCTATCCATGTATCTATCTACATTATCTATCTACGTATCGATCTATTTTAAAATTCCATACTAGGAAACATACTATTGTCAGTTTTAAAAATGTACAGTTTATTACATGCAAACAAAACTGCAGCTAAAATTGTTACTCAGTATATTAGTGCTTCACCAATACCGATATACCATGAATACTGATGGTATGTGGGTCAGTTCTTAAACCAATTCCAACACATTTGCATGCTGAAGTCTTATATTGTTAGTTTAAGCAGAGACTTAAAGCAACAGTTTGCAGGTGTCTCTCCATTTCTTCATAAGCATGCATTCTGAGTCTCTTGACAGGTTTAGTTTTTGACATGTCTTCATACAAATAAACATTTGTGTCTGATTCTCATCTAGTAATGACTGATATGGCTGCATAATCATGTGCAGTGCAATAATGTATACCTTGAACTGGAAGACTGAAGCAGATGCAGATAATACTAGCAGTACTACATTCAGCACATTTAAGATAACCTACATTCAGCACGTTAAAAATAACCTACATTCAGAATATTTAAATTACCAAAAAGGTACCATCAAAATGTAACTTCTGCTTCCTGTTATCAAACTTCATAACAGGAGTAAAGACTTTTTAAAGCCTCGGACACAGCAAAAAGGAGCTGTTTGTTAGGGATTCATTATTGATTCACAAGCTTAATGCTATGTATATCAACCACAGATAACATAATGGAATGATACACTATTACAAATTTGAGACCACCGGGTTTGATGGGCCTTACAAGTACGTTTTCATCCCATCTGTTTTTTTTTCTGCACAAAAGCCAAAGTCTAATTTGCCATCATCAGGTCTCTTTGTTAACATAGGACTGGTATTTGGGAATAATCCTCTTCCCATAGAATATTGTCCCAACAGGCATGGGCAGGACCAGATCCCGTGCTTTTTCAGAGACGGGCCTTTGTGAGTTATACCATGTTCAAGGCTGAGTAAGTTCTTTCTTGAGAAGTAGAGAGATAAATTGGACAGGATGTGACTTGGTACATTGTATTTGCACATTTAGAGCCTCAATCAGCTTCCGTATGGTGGTCCAGTGACTGACTTGTCCAAAACTTTCTAAGTCTGTCTATCTATCTATCTATCTATCTATCTATCTATCTATCTAACCATGTCTATCTATCTAACCATGTCTATCTATCTAACCATGTCTATCTATCTATCTATCTATCTATCTATCTATCTATCTATCTATCTATCTATCTATCTATCTATCTATCTATCTGTCTATGCATAATTGAATGCATAATTGACTGCAAAAACACCTACTTATACTAAAATAATGTAATTTTAAATGGTACAAACATTTGTAATTGACTCCTTAAAACATCATTTATCCTTAATAAAAATGTACATAAAACTACCAAGGATCATGTGTGTTAACTCATATATAAATATGAATTTTAACAGGAGTTTTTTATTCCCCAATTATGTATTTGGAATATGAGTCAAGTTTTAAGGTTTTGCTGTTCCCTCTGATCATGACTACAAAATTAATGTATCATAAACACAACAAACATGGAGAAAAGAGACGATTTCCCTTTGTTCATTTCCTTGTAATCAACTTATGAAGTTTGAATACAGTGACAGATAGTCAAAGGCACAAACAACAAGGTAAATAGCAGGTTGCAAATGTCGATCAATTGTTTAGATGCTCCTGGTAATGGCATGTCATTTGAGGCCGCTTCTGTTTACTCCTCAAATTTCAGGAAATGTTGCAGGTGCATTAAAACTGTTGACCCATTGATGAGCTGTTTGACTGTTCTGACTTTGTATTCACACTGCAGAATGATATAAATAGCAATGCTAACAATAAAGAAGGGCTGTGGAAAAAATTCACTATACTAAAAAAAAGAAAAATGACAATGCACTTCTGGTAATATCTCTTGAGTCAAATCTGTGGTAAAAATGAAACAAAACATAACATCCTTTAATGGACACAAAGATGCAATATTAAATCATCTTGAATTCCACATTATTGTACTTTGATAAAAATGACTGATTTAGACAAACATGCTACACAGCTCTTGTCAACACTGTGTGGAGGAACTCGGGATTCATGTGCTAAAATTTAAGTGCAATGCCAGCTAAAGTACAGGAACAGAACTTTATAAGCATAAACAGTTTAAATACGATGATTGGAACGTTCAAATAAAACTTTTTGTTCGTGCGCTTAGCAAGAATATTTTGAACACAAAGTCTGAACGCCCCTTCCAAAAAAAAAACAAACAAAAAAAAGCTTGTCACTTCCAACAAAGAGGGATAATAGATGTTAGCATTGATGGTAAAGGCGGACAAAAAGGAGCGGGCTACGGCTGCACACAAAATGCCCCACCGCAACTAAAAATGAATCCATTTACTTCACAGTGTTTACTTTGTACTTTTGGCTGGCGACAAATAAAAGAGGGAGCCAATTCAGTGGCAGGAGCCTCGCCTTGCCATTTTTTTTTTTTCCATGGAGGCTACTTTTTTCCCCCTCCTTCCAGTGTTTTAAAAACTTGCTTTGGCAAATGCCCTGGAAGCACAGTGGAAGAGAGAAAGGGAATGAGAGATGAGGAGAATGAAAGGGAGAGCACAGTAACATCTGCAGGAGCTTCCAGACAGACAGTTGGGATGTGAATAACTCGACACTGCGGCTGCCCTGACCTCTGTGGAACAAAGGGGAGGGTGTGGGGGCTGGCTGGCTGAGGAGCGGGGAGTCGCGCAGGCGGCCCCCGGAGCGAGCCCCGGTGAGCAGGATTTATTGTCCCTGTTCGGGTTGAAAACGGTGCCACCGAGGCACCCACCACCGCATGCCACGGTGACTGTCATAGCTGCAGCACAAAGATCGCTGCTCACCAAGTCACGGCAAGGGGCACAGGAATGAAACATAAATTTCCAATCAACTCACAAAAAGGCAAAGCAGGGACTAAGCCAAAGAATCTGACAAAGACCTAAAGGATACATAAATGTATTTTGTTATTTGGAAAGGACAAAAGCAGGGGCCACAAAACATGCCAAAAAAAAAGTAGAAGCTATTAATCATCTTCTGTGAGCAACAAGTTGCAAGAATCAATACTTTATTTTTCCTCCCCAAATCAAAGCACAAAAAGCCAATTCTCTCAACTTGATATCAAAGGACGACACAACAAAGCAAGTGTGTACTTCAAGACTTAAATCTTACAAGTTCCTAATCCTTCTGAAGTCCACGCGGGACCTTTCGTCTCCATGGAAACGTCGGAGCATTCAACCAAGTGATTGCCTCCAATGAATTTCAGATAAGACGAAATGGAAGTGAATTGATGTGGTTTTAATGCAGAAGAGAGCGGTGAAGGGGAGGTCTGCTCGGTTCATATTTGAATAAAGCAAACAGAGGAGACAAAAGCCTGACAGCCATAAATGACATTGTCAGTACAAAAATTATCAGCCAGTTTACAATCTGTTTGCTCATGTAGAACAAACAGAATGTGTGTGGCATCCCCTGGCTTTGTGAATGGCAGGGCCTGCCAGCAGCCGGCGAGAGAGAAAAGCAGATATCCACTCCCCCAACCACCTCTGCTACAATTAGATAGCAATTTGACAGGCTGACAGAAAGAAAACACACTTGGGACTATTTGAGTGAAAGGCTACACATAGGTTTTTGTCACCTTTTTTATTTTTTATTTTGATTTACCTGAAGAAAAAAATATAACACAGCCTGGAGAACTAAGAGAAATTGGTGAAATAATCTAAGTTGGGGGGCGCTTGTAGAGGGAGATCTAATGGAAGGCACATTCCAGACCATGGGCCCTCAGTCACCTAGCAAAGGCCCACACCACGGTCCTCTTTTCCGCCTCTGCATCCGTGCAGGGGGAGATAGGGGAACAGGGGGATGCTCCTTAAACAGAGCCTCCCAAAAAAAAAAAAAAAAAAAAAGCCTTCAATCACCCAGGCCCCCCTCCCCCCTTTTGTGGCTTTTTGTCACTTGTTTTGTTTTGAGCTTGTTAACTTCTCAATGGCTGTGCTAACCCAAGCAGCTGTCCAGCTCGCGAGGACCTGCAAGGCATCAATATTCAGTACAAGGATGAGGCGTGAAAACACACCCGCACTTTCTTCTCACTGACCTTGTAGCTGAAGCCATACCAGCAACATCAATAACACAACCTCCATAGTATGGTTGGGCATAAAAGTGGGTATTGCCAATATGACAAATCACAAAATGATTTGTAATTTATCATAATAGTAATAACATTGGGGGGCAGAGGGGCAGAGAGATTGAAGTACCGAGCATGGAACTATATCATTAAAAATAAAAATACAGAGACCCTGTAAATAACAACTACAAGCAGTGCATTGTAGCTATAAAAATGCACTGTAACAAACAGTTGACTGGAAATCAGTCATTATTATTACAAGAATTCTTACTATTATATTTAATTGTTTGAGTTTTCCCTCATTTTCCTTCCTATATTTATATTTGGGAAATGCTGAATTGAAGGAGGAAATCATTCTAACCAATGTAACCCTACAGGTTTGCTGGTGCTTTTTGTCTGTTTGTCTGCCTTTACAAAAATCAGAAAAACTACAAACGTATTGCAATGCTAGATTTCACGACAGCACCAACATAAACTGGAAACCACACTTTGAAACTCATGCACATTAGAAGAAGCAAAGCAAGTGGATAACTAAGCAGGTTAAATGTTATTTTAAAATTTCAAATACTAATCATTTAAATGCATGGGACATTAACAATTCCTTTAATCAAAATTGTAACAGTAATATTTTTTTGAATAATTTGTGGATACAGAAAGCTTTCTAGTAATATTACATGATACAAGGTATTCCGAATGCACATAAAAATGACAAAACTGCATACACGTCTACTGCAAATCAATGGCATGAATAACTATGCGAGATACATGTGTTAAAACAGTCTGTGCACGTGTGTGTGTGTGTGTGTGTGTGACTGTGTGTGTCTTCATTGATATTCATCCCTGCATTCCCAGTGTTCCACAGTGAGAGTGGTGAATCCTTGCACAGGCTGTGGAGCTGCCGTTCAGTCTTATTAAAAAGTTGTTTGATTAGCGGGGCCCAGAATGGCACCCATGGAAAGGTCTGCAAGTGGCAGATAAAAGGCAAACGATAAATAGGCAAAAGAGGCAGGCGATCACCAGTCAGCCACTAGAGCATCAAAACACAGTCATTTTTCTGCAAACTTGATCCAATTATTGTCAGCCTGTGGCCGATAGCTGGGGTGCTTTTTCCCCCCATTTCATTCCAATCTAAATTGCTCTTTCCTCTTTCCCTGATATGGCAATCGGTCATAAAGTGGCGGCCGTCATTAAAGTTGTTTGAATTGGAGCCCTATAGTGTTTGGTTAAGAGGGCAAATGCAAATTTGATGAAAGAATAAGGCTAAATTTACATATCTGCCTCAGCTCACACGGGGAGAGTAAACATTCTGTTTATCTCGAGTGTCATTTTATGATTTCAGTAGAATATAAAACCGACCTTGGCCCCAGCCATGGCAAAAGACATCAGTGAAATATACTGTTGTCCAAATACAATTTGTTGGGGAAGAGCTTGTCAACAAATCCTCAATAACTCAGCAAACAGGGGTGAAGACCAATTTGTTAGTATGGAAATAAACCAATGAACCACAACTCACATTAATTTTACCGCTCTGACTTTTAATAATCAAACAGGAACTGTCGAATGATATTCCTCTTTAAACTTTTGAAGACCAAGCAGAATAGATATCATGTAAGCAGACACCTTGGAACACTATAGACTGCAAAAAGAAGATTTTTTGCTTAGGTTCAGCAGTAATTACTGCACATTTTTAAATGCATTACATTAAAATATGATTTAATAAATAAAAGCAATGTATCACTCGGCAAGAGAACATTTTGAAACTTCAAAGATAATATTCAACATTTTCCCAAGAGCAGATCATGCAAACAAGACTCAGTACATTCGTATTTGCAATGTACAAATGAATATGAATAACTGGAGAATTACTGATTTATTAGTAAATAACATTAATCGTATACGTTTCTCCCTGTTACACTCCCATAGGTCAGATGCCAATAATAACAATAATGCTAAACTTATTATTCCATATCTAACAAGTATTTTTTGTATTACAAATGTAAATTAAACCAGTGATTACAAAATAAATTCCTCACAACAGTACATGCTTTGTTGTTTTTTAACTTTCAAAATACTGCTTTAACCTCAAATTAGACAACAGGTACAAATAAAGTGACGGGGCATGGCAGATAACATGTTGTATATGAGCTTGTTGATTTGCTTGGATGTCAATATTATTGCCAGTACTTACAAATCAACCTCATCAATTTTAATATGACCAGGCAAAAATGTAGTACTTTATTGTACTAAAAACACATATACACACTTATATACATTTTAAATGAATAAAAGTAAGATCGAGGATAGGAAGCGGTCACTAAAAGCAAGAAAAATCTAATTTGGAGCCCTTCTGATCTACTCTTTTGGTTTCAAACACTTTTTTGGTTTCAAAAATTTTGTTCAAAGTGTTCTTTCCCAAGCAACACTGTGTTCTATTATAAGGTTGGGTGAAGATAAGATTTTAAAGCACCCACAGCACAGCTGTGCAAAAACTGCAGCAAAACACTGCCATCTATGGCCATGGTCAAAGCAATGCTGGAGATTTTCTGATCTAAATAAGGGGGGGCCACAGACTCAGGAAATACTAAGCAGTATATATATATATATATATATATATATATGTAAAGCGAACAAAAAACACTCTGACCTGGTGTTATGAGCATGTGTCTATCATTGAGAGGGTAGGGTTGGAGGGTTAAACATGCATTGTTAGGCTCTTGAAACAACATGACTAACACAAACGGACCACCCCTGGGAACGACCAAGCAAGTAAGCGAGCTGTAATTCTATCCCAATCAATCATGTGAGTCAAAGCAACCCTTGTTTTCACTCACTGTGTGAGTCATCTTGCCATAACATTGTTTCATACAGTAGTACTCTTAAGTGGGGTAGTGATATATGACATGTAAATGTGTGCTAAGTCTTTTACCTTTTATCAGCTGGCAAAAAAGTGATGAAAAAAAAATTATAATTTTTTAATACCGTCTCAATTATTTGCTGCAGTGATTGAAAACATACATATGTTGTGATCTCCACCCCTAAAGAGACCCTGTTCCTCCTAAACTACATAGCCCAGAATGCTGGATAAGTTAAATATCTAACTTTCCATCCAAATGACCATCTGGTTGCCTTATCCTTTAAATAATACAATTCAGAATGCAATTAAGCAAGAGGATTCTGCTGCAGATTTCATAACCACCTGCCGTGGTCTCAAAAATGAACATCTTATAGTTGCCCAGAATGACTTCATCAGACTATGCCCTTGCAGCTTATTTCAGTTAAAAACTTGGGTGTGTTTTTACACTTGTCTTATTAAGCTTTATTATGCTTAATAAGACAAGTGTGATTGACTTACTAATGTAACAAAGTCCCCGCAAAAACTGTAATGCGTATAAAAAGATGAAGAATTCAAATGGGGTTGACAGCATTCCTGCATATTTCATGGAAGCAGTTCATTGTATAATAAACACCAATAAACAGTAATTGTTGTGAGGTTGGTCAAGCTTTACAGAAAGCTGGCAAAAGTCCTAGTCAACCTAACAAATTTAGCTTATATTTTAAACCTGCCACCAAAATGCTGGGTTTACTGCTTAAACCTGAAACTAGGCAAGTTTTAATTTGCAACAAATTTACTACCACGATAAAGATAACTTGACAATCTACACCGATCCTGTCCTAATAATCTCTACTATATGCAACATTTTTAATTAACAACATACTCTAAATACACACACACAAAATTATAGGATTTCTATAAAATGAGTCACTGCTACTTATTATTATTCATTTTTTGCCAGTCTTCCGTAAACCTTGTCCAACCTAGCAATAATTGCTACCAAAGAATGGGCGGAGCATGGCTAAGTCAGTTGACTAGTAAAGATTAACACCAGGCAAGTTGTCCATCCCTGGCCAATCTCACAGCGAGCCTTATTTCCTTTGCAGCAACAACTACAATAATAAATAAACGACAATGCCTTAACAGACTTAAGTCTCAAGTATGAGACTCCTCTGATCCTCTGAGCCTGTCGAAATCCTGCGTCCCCCGGAGTCCCAGGCTTTACTTGCCATGTGCTGTGATCTGTCCCGTCTGTCAGTCTGTCTGTTGGCTCCACACTCTCTCACTGTGCCTGACACACAGTCACAAAGTCACCATTAATCCAGATCTTGGGTTGTGGCTGGCATGCTCCCATGCCTGCTGCTCTCAGGATGGAAAAGTTTAGAAGTAGTAATAGGCTTCCTCAAAGCACAATGGTTTGTAAATTTTTTTGTGACTGCAGTTCTGAGAAGACAGCCCTCAAGAGACATTCTTGTTCCTCTGTACTACTGAACAGTTGTCAGGATATAAGGACTTATATGTACTTAATTAACCATACAAGCTACACAGTGAAACTGGCCAAAAATAATAGCTCCAGCATAACCTACAGGTTTTCACAAATAACAAATAAGTCACAGGTAAACATGTCTGTAAGAGACCACTCCAAAAAGAATTTGGTAATTTAGTAAATGAAACTTTTGTCCATCTACTGAAAATGAAAAGGCCTGTCATAGAAGCCCATGGACACACCCTGAAATTCAGAAGATGTTCAGAGAAAAACGTCTCACAAAACATTAGTTCAGTGGAGCATACAGGCCAAAATACAGTGACAAAAAGAAGCGATTAAACCTGTCAACCTGCTCAAGCCTCACTTTTCCAGTAACGTCCAGTCAAAAGCTATTGTATGTTCTCCTCTGTCATTTTTGTATACATGTTACACAGTTAAAAATCTCAAATTATAACTCTTAATTCCTGGGTGTTATGGAGAGCAATGTCATAGCCAGGGCTAACATCAAACACTGGATTAGACTAAATTCAGTGAATTGTCTTGATTTATGTTGTTAAGGAGCAAATATTTATGACACACATTAAAGCAGGGCCAAAGCCCATCAATTCCCAGTTGGAACGCACTGCCTTCAGCTTTACTCTGATGACGTGTTCATAAAGTCAATATGCTCTGTATACAATTAACCCTTTTATGTTGACAAACAAAATGCATTAAGACCTTATTTAATTCATTTAAAACACGCTCTAAGATATAAGTAAATAATGGATGTTTTGGGATTCTTTACTCTGCAAACATGCCGTGTAATAGCTTAAGTCTGACAATATGCCAAAGTTATCAAAGCAAACTGGCTTGGTGACTGACACGTTTACGTGATGTGATCTTCCCCTCCTCCCCCCCTGTAACCTGCACTTTACAGATATCCCCATTGTGAGCCTTTCAGTAACCTGTCAAGGTGCTGCTAGAAGGCAGCTCTCATTTTCTCTCTTAAAGGAACATCATTTTAACCTGAGAAAGTCAGCCACCCCAATGTAGGGTCACTGCAAAAAATGTGACCCGTGGGGATAATTCCTGGGTGTTCACTTAAAGATCCATTAATCAGTTGTCACAATCCCTGCTGTACATTTTACGGTGCCCAGTAAAAACTAGCATGTGCTTCAAAAATCACTTAAAATAACTACAAATGTACAGACATGATGTATTTGGGTAGCAAAGTTAATTTGGTTCATTTAGTTATTAATGAATTAATTCCAAGACTTAACTCAATCCAAACTCTACAGACCTCAAAAAGCTACGAAATATCTGTGCACAAAATGGTGACTTAAAAACATATATATACATATATACACACATATAATTACATATATACACACACACACACACACACACACACACACATATATATATATTCACTGTGTATATATACATACATACACACACAAATATATAAGGAGTCCTCGAGTTACAGCACAGATCCATTCCTTCGACAGTAATGTAACCCGAATGTTGGTGTCAGTCGAAACCTATCCTAACGAATTTGGTGTCAGTCACTTACCTATCCTAACACAGCTGTAAAATCATAAAAACATAACTAAACCACAGAAAAAGGAAAAAGCATTACTGTGTATTCATCCACTGGGCACAACCAAACTAGTTCGCCCACATAGTCCGTAAGTATGAGGCTAGTCGAGTGGGAGTGGGCATTGTAAACTCGAAACGTTGTATGTCGAGACTGTTGTAACTCCCTGTATACAACCTTAGTAAACAAAATACAGTTTCAAATGATCATTTCATTTATTGAGCGAAAAACACCATTTGGTTTTGTGTGGAAAAAGTAATTATTCCTTTAGTTAATCAATTAGCCATATTTAACTGGGATACATTAGACTAGATACACTCTAGCTTTATTACTGCCAACCCTGTTGAATGGAAACAACATTTAAATAGATCCTTTTCCAGCAATGTGAAGAAAGTTACAAACCTGCTTCAGGTTCATGACCACTATTAGAAACAGATCAAGCAAAATTGCTATTCATGAGACAGGGGTGAGGAGAAAATCACTGTTGATCAAGAGACTTGTCTGACGAATTTCCAAAAAATATCTTAATGACCCCAAGTCTTTTGGAATAAGGTCCTGTGGACTTGTGAAACAAAATTAAGGGAAAGTTCTGGCTTGAATCTTGTTAGGATGCTGTGGCAGTTCATGCTTGAAAGCCCATGAATTTGGCTAAATTTAAGCAATCCTGCAAAGGGAGTGAGCCAGAATTCCTCCACAGTGATGTCTATTATATTTAGATAAAATTACTTTTCCACATGGGTGATAGTAGTGTTGCTTTTTCTCCCTCAAAAACTTATTAATCAAATTCAAGATCACTAACTTCTAAAAGGTTACAGCTTTAATAACTTGATATAAATATTTAATTTAATCTCCAACAGAAGAAAAACTTGTGTACATTCTGAGCAAAAAATTCTCCATTCTCATTGTCTGTGCACAATGTAAAATGAGACCACCTCTGTGGAATCAAGGGAGTAAGACATTCAATTTGAGAATGAGTCCATTTATAGAACTTCCTTCGGCAGTGTGACACAGTTTCAGATAAAATTACTTCACTGACCGCACTCATTTTCCTGCATGTTTCCTCTATCTTTCTCTATTCTTGAAAACTACAATGAGGAGTTCAGACCAAGGGCAATGTTATTGACACAGCACATACCTTAAGGCCTGTGGCGCACACTCAAGTATGTAAGTGTCTTACACTTAAAGTATGCCGTCTTTTATCACACCTAGATTATTAGGGCAAAACCCTGCCAACAGCGTGTGAAGGTAAAAATATAAACACAGATATATCGTTGCTGTCAAGATAAATGTGAACTTGACAGGAGAAGTAAAACACCTTCCTTACTTTGAATGGAAATTAGTAGAACAAGATTTTTTTCCCGTAATTTTGGACTCTCTCTATTCTGTTGGTCCATTCATAGTGAAATTGTAACACAATAGATATTTTCATAAAGTTTAAAAAGAATAATAAAAAAAACAGTGGTTGTCCTAACAGCAAAGATCTTAAATCTTAAAGTTTACATGATAACAGAGGTATATCCATGTCTGTTAACTCTACAGGCAAATCCCAGATATTCAGCAGGTGTTGGGTATTAATTGATTGCTTTACATAAAGCTTCTGCCCTGGACGTCAGTCATACCCTTCGCAACAAAAGTAACATTTTATAAAAGCCCTGTACATTTGTTAGATTAATCAAAGAGGGGATGCATTCCTCGTCTGGGAGAAATGAGAAGAGGCAGAATATTGGCACGCTGCATTATTTCTGTTAATAACCAACAACAATCCTAGCAGCGGATGATAGGATGCAAACACTTTCCAGACAAAAGTACATTGACCAGTACCAAAAAACCCCCAAAAACAAACAAACAAACAAAACGTGACTGGAAAACTAAAGAAATCACACATGAACTATACTGCAACACTTCACCTGGAAGACACCGCATTCCAATTAGCCTTCCCTGCTTCTCATTAGTTAGGAATGACATAAGTTTTCTCATGAGATGCATTCTTAAAATATGTCATAAAGAAGTTGTTGGAGTAAGGAAATCCTTCTTAGTTACATAAAGAAATGTTTATGTAACAGCCATTGTTGTAAATGAGATGGTGGAGAACCATTTAAAGCCTCAACATAATGTAAAGCAGAGGTCACCAACCTTTTTGAAACTGAGAGCTACTTCATGGGTACTGAGCCATACAAAGGGCTACCAGTTTGATACACTAAAACAGAGTTTACCTAAATGTATCTAAACTTCATGTATAATAAACATGTTGAAAATGTTTTTTTTTTTTTAGATATTGCCATTTTCAAATCTGTATAAATGCAAATTTGAGTAAAGAAGAATAGCAACAGGATAAAATTAAAGGTTAGACGCTGCTCACTGGTCAGTTGTGCTATTTTAAGAACAGGTCCGCGGTCTACTCATGTGGTCCTTGGGGGCACCCTGGTGCCTGCGGGCACCATGTTTGGTGACCCCTGATGTAAAGGCTCTGCACCAATTAAAGTTTTTTCTGTCCAGACACAACCTATTTAAAAATCTTACTTTATAAGAGTGATGTTTCTTTTTACAAAGTAGGCCATTTTTATCCCTGAATGCATGGGACAATATTGCATTATTGAGAAGCAAACTGAAGAGCAGATGGATGAAACAGCGCTCTACATTCCGTGGAAGCCAATCAGTCAGTGGAGTGTCCTTAACTAGGACCCTCCTCTTCAATTTGGGGCACCAGTCTACACTAATGAGTACTCAAGTCACACATGGTTGAAAACACTGCTCACACAGGGAATGGTCAGGAATGACACAAGAGACCCTACAAACAAGGCCCCACACAGCCTTGGAAACACCTGACAGCCATTAAATGGTTCATGTAGTGATTGTATTCAAAGCATCTCTTCAAAAGCAACTGGTGAAATTAAGGCTCATGCCCACTTCAGTCATTTCTTTCAATATATTCTATGAAGCAAAAATGCAAAAGCAGCGTAGAGACATTTTAACTTTGCAGAACCTCCACATTGGCCACACAATCACATTTTGACTTTGACCCATACATGAAAACTTGTAAACAGCCGAAGTTCTCTTATCACATGTACGAAAACAACAACAAAAAGAATTCAGAGAAAAACTTGTATAATGACCAGAGCAACTAAACCAACACTCAAAACACTTACATATCAACACCCCATCTTTGGGAACCTTATGCCAGCAATTATCTAAAATTTCCGCACTTACTTTCTAAAGGCATGCAAATATTTTTCAAATATAGAAATAAACATCTTTGGAAAACCTTTATTAACCACTTAGTGGGCATTTTCCAGTGTAAGGCTATCCATGTCAGTTGAACAGCTTGTATCACGTTCTTGCAGTCTATAAGCAAATCTTCCTTGCAACTTCCATGGGATGAGTACTAGAACATTTTCCCACATGCACAATGCAGATTAGATATTGTATCCTCACACTGGCTTTTAGCAAGTTTTTAGGGGAGTCATCATAAGAAAACCACTACCAACGGCCTCTTCCTGTGGCACCATCTGCAAAGGCTTAAACATGTATTATTAGTGGCACTCTGTATGGAAATGGATATTGATTTCATGAATACTATTTTCCTATTTGGTAACAATGGTAACAATTATGGTAGATCCTTTCTAAAAGAAGATATTGAAATGAATACATTTACATCTGAGGCCATGCCTTTACTTGATCGTTTTCGACAATGTTTTCACATTAACGTATAATACAGACGTTGCAGCTTATTTGACTGCTAATTTGTTTGTTCGATGGTCAGAGATGAATGTAAACGGCCATTTAGGTGTGCTTATTAGCAAGTTAGCAAAGCCTATTTGAGTTACAGTCCAACAGTGTGGTTGGCCACCTTGGCCTCTATCAAGATACACAGCACATAAAACACTGACAACATACAAAGGTCAAAATAAAGCCTATAAAAATGACAAATGTTAAAATTCCATCACAGCAGAAGTGAACATACACTACAGACTAATCTAATGTATGATTTCTAATTATTCTTTTACTTACTAGCTTAACACAGTATGACATTGTTTTTCCTCAATATCAATATAACATGAGACTTCAGGGACTTAAGTACCCCTTAGTTTGTAATCCTACATATCTGCTTGATATTTCATAACTTATTTGAGGGGAGAATCAAACTAACCAGTAAACAATCTGCAGTGATTTTATTCTTTTAAAAAGGAAAAAGGAAAATTCCACCAGTGTCTCTGTAGAACTCAATCATTAAGATGTAAAAAAAAAAAAAAAAAGCCATTCAGTTAAAAGCTCTCATTACATGACATGGTTACACATTTGCAGCATGGTGTCTGTGACTTACTATTTTTTATTACATTATTGGTAGCAGTATTTGTGTGGAAGTCACAAATTATAATGGAATCAAAGTTCTGTTAAAATGCACTATTTCAGTTCAAACTGCTCTGGCTAACTTTATTTACATGTCCATGATTGATTTTTTCTGAAAATTACATCAAAATTTTAAGCACTAACCAGTTCTGCAAAGCTTTTTTCCCTCTAAAATATCGATCCTCTGCTGAAATCGTTACCCTCAACTCAAAAATTCACTCAACCTAATCCAAGCTTCATGTAAGTATTGATATAAAGCCTGAAAGAACTTATGGAAAGCAAATGCCTTGCTACAGGTAAAATATGTATGTGATGCTAAGTTTGAAATAAAAACCAAAAAAAACCCCAAAAAAGTAGATCTTTTGTGCACTCAAATTTAATCATTCTGACTTTCACTGCTTCACCTGTACGTGTATAAGTGTGTGTTTGTGTGTCTGTGTGTGTCTATGTGAAAAATATATTCAGTAACGTTTCCATATTAGTAACGAAAATTAAAAGGAGACACTTGTCAGTGGAGGAGGGTGGGTAAAAGATTTCCTTAAACAGCACTGTCAAAGTGTCAGGAAAAGCAGTGGGCCCTGCTTTGTAGCCGGCAGGTGGGTGCAGCACGAGTGAGTGAACAGCAAGAGAAGTCAGTGCCAAAGGTGTTGAAAGGCACCAAAGCTCTGCAGTAAAGCCTGGCACCTCCCTCTCTGTAAACACAAGGCTATAGCTTAATGCTCCAAGTGTCAAGCAAATGAAAAGAGCCCATGCACTGATTAATGAGCACGTTCTGGGAACTTTCCGGAAAAGGGCATCACTAAGTTTATTCACAGTTTCAGCTCAAAGTCCTGTAACATATAAGTGAGCTCAAACAGCCTACACAGAATTGGCAAATCAGAGAGTGGGATCCCCACCTTCTAAACTTATTTTATTTAAGCACCAAGATGCTCAATGTGACGACCTTAAAAAACTATAAGAAAGGCATTTTAATCAGAAACTACATGACAAAAATCAGATTGAATGGGTGATTCTTACATTACAGGGATGAGGAATGGAAAACTGGGTTAAACCTCTAAACAGTATTCATTCTAGATGATGAGGAGAGAAAGCAGAGGTACACACACTATCAGAGATTAGCTAGAGAACTGTGACTGTGAGAACAGTAAGAACCACCAAGGTATATATTAGCATAATAACAACTGTCAATGGTCAGCCTGGCCACAAAAACAGTTCATATGAATTATAACAAGAGATAGCAGTACTGTGGAGGTCTCAGGCAAAACTAACCTGCTCAAACTCTAATTCTAACTTGTATGAAAGTAGCAAGTTGTTAACATTTTTTTAAACACTTCACACTAATACAATTGGAAACCTTCACTAGTGATGTATTCCAATGTTTTTTAATCTGGTGAAATAATTTATCCTTAATGTTAAGTTCCTTGATCAAAACAATCCTTTACATTTTCAATTCATTTACTGTAAATATTCCATACCATTTATACTTTTAATTGGACTCCCACACTCTTTTCTGAGCCTTGTCTCATTATAAAAAGGTACACATTTGACCCTTTCCCTTTAGGAGATGCACATTAAAGCTGACTTAAAGTACACAACTGTACCTTAATATCGTTCTACTTTCAAAGGTACATTGACACTGTATGGACCTTGCTGAACATCCTGTTTTAATGATAGTGGTAGGCCCTGGTGAGGCCATTAGAATATCTGAACTATGCAGTTTTCTTTAATAATATTTTTGATCTTATGCTCCTAGCAATGGGATACATATTTTTTTTTAACTACACTGCAAAAACCATACAGGTGAACATCAAGACTGAATGGAGTGCTCACATTGAGAAACTATAGAACAGTCCTCCTCTTGCAAGCCTAAACTATGAAAGAATAACAAGAAGTTTACCGATAGCTTGGATTATGTGCCTCAAAGTCTGACTCAGTGTCTCAGTTACACAAAAGCCTTGTGGCAAGTGGTGAATAGTGAACTCATATCAGACTGTAACAACACTAGAGGTTAGACTTCTGCCTCTCATTTGCAAGTCTTATGAAAAAAGGCTCAGTTTTAGGGGGGGGGATTAAGGGGATGCCAGCCACCCCTGTCAAAAATCACCCCCTTCCAACCGGCATTTACTCTTTACATGCACACACACACTATATGTATTATATAAAGGTACATATCTGTCCATTTATATTTAATAATACAAATAACCATATATAAAGAGTACCCACCATTATATGAACTTTGCATTCCCCTAGATGTTTTTTACTATCCATCCACTTCTTATGAATGATCATTAATGTAAGACCAAATTATGTAACACTGGGTCAAATGATAACTATACATATGTGAATAAAATTGTTCTAAAACTGTCCACAATTCCTGAACAGATATTTATAGGCACTGAACCAGTCTAACCTGGGACAGACCTTAACTACCAGACCTGACATTGCCAAATGCACTTTGGAAAGCAAATTCAAGCATGATCAGTATTTAGATCTTTAATATGACGACAAAATGTCAAAACTTAACATAAACATTTGTTACTGACTGTTGAGAGCAAACAGCGGCTCTCTTCAGAGCAAGTGCGTGCCCACAGGTCTGATCAGACTGAAGCCTGAAAGGCCTGAAGCCATTGGCTTGGATGGGTGTCATAAAAACAATATTTGCAGAGGGATCTCCTGCCTTAATGCATAGAGCACACGAAGAGAAGAGCACTTGTTTTGGCCGTGTGACTGTAGATCCAGGCATTTCAATACACTGCACTTTCTGCAGTCCAAAATAATCAGTGATCTTTGTTACTGTAAACGTCTTTGACGGCCTTCTGTGAACAAACATCCACATTGTATTTTCACTTAAGTAAAGATATCTTGTCCACAATGTCACCATTCACTTGTATGGCCAACTTGCTACATTTGCAATGTCAATATTTAAACATATGTCACTGAAAAGCATTGTTACTCTCTACTCTCACTACACTGATCCTCTCAAAATAAACTTAAATAAAAAAAGCTATAACCAAAACCCTAGGAAGTCAGGCTACCAATATGTCCCTCATAGTCGTTTGAAAACACCCAGAGGCGGACAAAGTACCTAACTTCAGTACTTAAGTGAAAGTACAGATACCACTAGTCAAATGTTACTCCAATACAAGTGAAAGTCATACAGTCAAATTTCACTCAAGTCAAAGTACTGAAGTACTTGCTTCCAAAAATAGTTAAGTATTAAAAGTACGTATTTCACTGCATTGTTGATTTATTGCCACGACACTTACAAAACCTAATGCATCTAACTTGCTTGTAGGAGATGTAGCGTAACGAATAAGGCAGAATGTTAGACGGCGAGTTTTTATATGCTGTCATTTTTACCAAGTCCAAGTCAAGTCTCAAGTCTTTAGTCCCAAGTCCAAGTATATGGGGCGCCGTTTGTAAAAACAGCTTAACAAATTTACGCTTAAGTGTAATTTTTTTCATCATTTAGCGCAATTTTCACACAATTTTCACACATTTAGAGCTAAATGTGTTTAAAAAAAAAAGGTTGCGCTCTAAATCTAAATGTTGCACTTTTACAAACGGCCACTCTAAATGTGGGATTTTTGAGTTCTAAATGTTGAGCTCTAAGGGTCGGTTTCCCAGACAGGGATTAAGCCTTGTCTTGAATTATGTAGTGCGATGAATAGAGATTTTCCATTGAAAAGGAAAGTGTAGTCCAAGACTAGGTTTAATCCCTGTCTGGGAAACCGACCCTATATGTTTAGAAGGTATGCTAATTGGCCTCGCCCCATGATTACAATTGGCTGTTACTCAAAAGGGGGCGGGACTGCGTGCTGTGATTTCCCCTCACCAACATGGAGGATTTGCCTTAAATGATCTTAAATCTAAATGT
>JBBIGA010000001.1:34393643-34410284 GCA_037576975.1 Alestes dentex | reverse complement strand
ATATATAATTGGCCAGTTATGACATTAGATGTTTCTGTTAAGTTGTTATACATGCATTCACAATTATAAAAAAAATGGGGACGACACTGAGTTCCTCTCCCAAATTTAGTACCCCAATCAGTTATAATGAGTTTTAACAAGAGATGATGACATTTTTTACAAACGCTTGCCTAAGCACTGAGCTGCTTTCAGATGTTATCTAAAGATTTGTATGAAGCTATCAGAGTCAACACTTCTATTTGCATTTTCCATGGTACAAAACTAGGAAGCAGCTTTCTTTGCCTTTCCCCTTACCCACAAGTCCCCAGAGACAGACAGGGTCAAAAGGTGCCAGGCAGGAATATAGGAACAAGGCTTCTAATAAAACAAGCCAACTCTGACCGGCGTGCACACTGCGAAAATGAAAACCAGCCTGGCTGCTCGGATCATGTTCAAAATGATCAAAATGAATACCAGATCAAGTGCTGATACAGTCAGGGTAGTTTTGGGCCCTCTAAATCGCAACTAAAAGATGTAGAAGCAATCTTCTAAATTTAGGCAGTGCAGCACCTTGCCAGGGTGGAGGAGGAGTGCGTGGGGCGCAAATAAGAGGGAGTTCCATAAGGGTTCCATATGCTCAAATTCTATTGGCTGTTGAAGGTCAAAAGAGCTGTAACTTTGACAAAACCTCAAAAATGGATAAACTTTCAGAAAGCTCCAGTATTTTCTGAAGTATTTTCTTTAATGCAATAAATCAAGTGGAGCCTTTGACCTTCGTTTTTGAGAGCTAGTCTCCCTTGTCCCAGCTGAGGAAATGTGATTTGAATAAAGGGAGGTGAACTGTTTAAGTGGTCATGCATTTACCATGAAATATGCCCTTATTAAGGATGAAATATTATGTTACAGTTTTGCCACAAAAGCTTAATGTGCAGCCCAAACTACAAACATCCAGTCAACTTTTCCCCTCTATGGGTCTAATGTGATTTCTAGTTTTCAAACACAGCAAATTCATGGATGACCATTAAGTTTTGCAACAGGAAGAAAAAAGCCTATATATATACTTGAAGAATTATGTTGCATCCCCAGGAAATCTGGCCTTATTTAGGTCTTCCAGCACAATCACAAATAAGTAAATTAGAAGAGGCAACCATTTTAAACATTCTTTAAATAAGTATTTATAGTAATGTGTTGCTTGATTGAATATCCATTACTTCTCCTCTTCCCAGGGAAAAATACAAATAGTTATGAGATCCTGCATGCCCATTGTGTCTGGTTGACTTGCAGAAAAGCTAAAGAAATGTGTCATCATCAAGATGATGGCAGTGCTATGTTGTCATGGGGGTGACTGATAGTTCTAAACATTATTGCCTCTTCACGGTTCACTGCTAGACTACCCTCATGCATGTCATCTGCAGAGCACAGGCCTAGTCCTGCTCCACACTTTACAAATATGTCTTACTCATCTTCTTACTCTAACACTTCTTCCAGTGTTAGGAACCTGTGTATATGTAACACTACTTTCTTTACATTTCTAAGGAATAAAATATTCCTGTGTCAGACAAGCTATTTTGTGTATGTGTGTGTTCATATATGTGTATGTGCATGTGCATGCTTGCATCTGGCTGGGCATTGAACTGTGTGTCCTACAGGATGTAGAAGTGCCCTATAGCAAGGCGCTAAAAGAACAATCTGATTACACTCCAGTGACATCATCAGCCAAACAGGTTTTCACGGCTATCAGGCAGCGGAGCAGGGCAGGGTATTTGAACTGAGGACATGAAAGGCTCCAAACAGCACTTTCTCATTTCAGGTAACTTAACCTAGTCAGGCTGCTCGCACTCGCCTGTTGGCTTCACAAATACCTGTTGTGAGAGCCTCGGCATGGTCTGTTTGTCGTTAAGCAGGCCATGAGAGCCTTCCAGGCAATTGCATGTACTTCCTTCACACTTCTGTCATAGTTCATAATATGTCATAGATTATGCGGTAAATAGACTTTGAAGAGCTCCCACTGGGGAAAAACAAAGTTTTAACCAGTGAGACAGTGTTGATATTTTAAATGTATCCCAGCCTGGTGTTTCTTTGTAACTTAAAGGTTATGTGTAGATATGTGTGAATATACTACAGTGCATGTGCAAATTCCCCTCTTCTATTCATAATTACTGTGCATTTTTACTTTAACAGCAAAATAGTGGACATATTTTGGTACATTTTGCATTTTATCTACTAATTCCTTAATGTAGTAACAGAGCAAGTCTAAAAATGTCTGCTGAAATTTGAAAGCTTTTGATATGGCTTCAGTAAAAGCAAACAAAGGCTTTAAATAACTAAATTACACAATTAAGTGGACTGCATTATTAAACCACTGTGAACCACATGTTGGCACTAAAGTAAACCATGCAAGTAACTGGCCAGTTCATGTAAACACAAAGAAAATACCTCTGAGGTCCTCTCTACAGTAGCAAAGGCAAATCCCAAATAGTTTGACCCTATAATTAAAGCAACTCAACCTTTGGAAAAATAAACTTTGTCCTCTACTTTGTCTAATCAGACAGAATATCCAGTTCCGCAGTTCTACTACATCTATCTGAGATTACAGACTCTGTAGCAGCACAAACTCCAGTCCTTTCTGAGGCAGCCATTACAAGGAGCATTAGAAAGCATGGAGGTTTCCTGGAAAATATTTTTTACTTTATTAAAAGACTGAAAGTGTTTCAAATAGGAAGATTAAATATGAAAAAAATATAAAAAATATGAAAACGATGTAGTCATTAAAGCAATGAAAATTGTCATGAAATATTAATAGGTTTGCTGTGCACAGACCTGAAATTTTACTTTTAAAAGCTTTATCATTTCTTCCAGCTACCCAAATCATAATTAGAGTTGGGTTAAATAGAAAGAAAGATTACACTGTGTGTGCCGTTGATTAAAATTGGCTATGCATTGTTTATTTGCTTCTGTAATTTTTACCATATAGAGAAAGATCTGTGGATGCTGAACAGTTGGGGAGGATTCACTTATAATACTGCTAAAATAAGCAGCGCAGTTTTAAAAGAAGAAGATGCATCTCATGGCCTCACAAGTTAACTTAGTGTCTGTAATTATACCATTTATTTTTGATTATACTTGAAAATAATTGAACAAACTATACTTTTTGACCCAGAAAACTGGGTAGCTAAGAGGGTGTGTTACATTCACAGAATTTTGGTGGGAACACAATGGTTATGTGTTCAATCTGGCAAGAGTTCTTTGGTGGCATGTGGATTTAACCGCCCTGGCCAGAGTCTCGGCGGTCTGGCGCCTACCAGGTTGGTCCAAAACACCATTTCTGCCTGAGATGTATTTGTGAGATTTTGTGCAACAACAACATCAAACATTAGCCTTGATTGTCCCTAATTGTAGGATTATTTAATGCTGCAGTCTTTTTTGTCAAGGAGAGGGAGATATTATCATTCAACCACACTTATTTAATTGTGGCAATTGAGTGTGCTCTGAGACTTGGCCTGGGCTTTCATCTATAATGGTAATGATTATGAGATAGTAGTAGGCCTGCAAGACTGATGATTAGGAGTTTTCTGATGAGTAGAAGGAATTATTGCCATCTTTTAAAATAGGTGTACAGTACATTAGGGGCTCCTCCATGTGAAACTGGCTCTGGCTCTGCTCTTCATGGGAACTACTTGGTGCGTGTGCTTGACTGGATCTTCCCAATGAGGGTTTTTCCTGGACAATAAGTAAACTGGAGACGTCTTTTTTGCCTTTTCTTTGTCAAACTGGCACAACCATATATAGAGGATTTTATCATGTTGATTTAAGCAATTAAACATGAAGTTGCTTTCTGCATGCTCTGACTGACTGTATCGTCTTAATTAGCATCCATGCAGGGCTTATCCTCAAAGACTTTCTGTTGGCTGATAAAGCGGCCTTATCACAGTCATTACGTGCTTAACCGTCTGGCCATGTAAAGAAAAAACTCTGTTTAGATTTGGGAAACGTTTGACGTAGCACAAGTACTCTTTCATGTGTATGTAAACACTTCATTTTAGGGAGCCCTGAACAGCCCTGTTTAGTAAAATAACTTTGAATTCTCATAAGATAACTCCTGTTATCCCCCTAAAACACATTAGTCTCTGTAAAAAAAATTATTCACATGGTCTACTGTTCCATGTCCTGTCTAATACAATGCATGCATAACTCATTAAAATGCTTAATGTTTATGCAGTTAATGAAAAGAGACTTTTTATACTGCTCATCCATCAGGTGTGACAGCAATTATCAGACTGCACACTGGAAACTACATTTGTCTAGTCATCAGAAGTCATTGAGTGGCAAAGTGTTTTTGCCTTCATGAGTAATGTATTTCTCATGAAGTCTCCATTTGGTGTCATTGCTGGAAGGTGTTTAGGATATCTACCAAATCAAACAGAAATGTATGGTCTGGCTCGTCTCCCTCTTCTGAGGTAGGACTCCTCTCCCTGTGGACCAGGTATTCAGCAATGGAGATGGTGTGTGAGCTCACGGACATTCAATATATGTAAATAAATCCTCTGCCGCAAGTCGACCACATCCAGATGGTGATCTAATCAAAAGTGACAAAGCATCCCGGGGAGAGACGTGAGACTATCTCTCCTCAGCCTATGCCAGCAGGGAGCTGTTATGACATGGTTTATCGTCGTCATCAGCAGGTAATTTATATCGGCCCTTAGCTTCTCCAGGCCTCTATCTCTCTGCAGAACGTAGCTTACAAATGGGAGGTGAATGCAGGTAGCAGGTTCTCACACCTCGCTGTACAGGGGGAGGTGAAAAGAGAGCGCTCTATCATAAATCCCACACTACGGGTAGCTGGTTGATAGCTCCATGCCAGCTGTGTCCCTGGCCAAAGGTTAGACCAGTTTCCACACACTGCTGGTGTTAGACTAGCAACATAGAGAGGTGATACTAATCATTTGGATGGTTATGTTAAATGTTTATATGTAAGTTAAAGGGCATATACCCTATGTTTTCTTGTATATTATTTTTCCCTTGAAAACTATTAAAGGGCCTATACCATATATCCATACATGGCCCCTTAACGTACACATAAACTTACACAGACACATTTAAACGTATTTTTTTTGTGATTTCTTGATGTTAAACATACTACATTAAAGTAGTATGCAAGGAATTATGCTAATCATTTTAAAGGCTTTATACATGACACGTTATACACGTTGACACAAGCATTACTCATGGAGAACTCATTTGATTTAGAGAGTTTAACCACCTCATCATCAAAGAAATTAATGTTTAGATCTTAGAGAACACCTACATGAAACACAGATAAAAATATGAACTGTTCCAAGGGCACCACAGGAACAGCCAAATGTTTATCACCACTGAGTAATCTAAAAGCAACAAAATGAAGAAATAACTTTTAACAAACAGGAATCAAAGCTTGAAGCAGAATTCAGGCATTGAACCATCACAGATGTACCAAATCTGCCCTCATGAAGGATCAAAGACCTGTGCAGAAACTGGACAGGTTATATATCAAACCCTGCCATGGACATAATCAGACTCTAATTTTTTTTGTGGGAACGACAAGTATCTGCATGATCGCCCCTACAGGGCCAGCGATAGTTCTCTTGTATTTAAGCACAGTGGTGCCAAGCGGAATTGGAAATGTTTTCATTGCTCAGTGTTATCAAAACTACATCTAAAAGCGAGACTCCACCTTCAGCTCCCATTTCCTTAGAGCCCAGAACACTAATAGACAGGTAGTGAAAATTGCAGTGTGGCGCCATTGGTACTTCTCAGCAACAGACCTTGCAAGACCATAGAATTTTTAGGGACAGTTTAAGACAGAATAAGTTTGTCCAGTTTGGGTGAAGAGAGCTTATTTGATCGGCTTCTTTAAACGGCTTCTTTAAGCAGCTGAAAATCAAAGATCCTTGTTAGGGAGTTATGTTTGTTTCAATATTTTCCAGACCAAAAAAGTGGTGTACACAAAGTTTCTACATTTATTCATATTACAGAATCATAATCATAAATGCCATTGAATGAAGCAGAAATTGTATTAAACAATGGTCTTAAAAGAACCTATGTGCAATATGTCTGAGATAGTAATATTCATCACATTTAGGCAGAAGTTTTAGACAGATTTCTTCAAACCCACTGAACATTAAGTTGACAGTCAGCCAGACCAATCTGCCATTTTCCTGTCGGCCAAATATTCTCGAGAAATTACAATGTACCAATTCATGGTTATAGATGTAATGACCACATAATAGAGTTATTCACTTGGAGAACATACTTGAGAAAAGATGATGAGTACTACTAAGAAACAAAGTCAAAGACAACCAAGAAAACCAATGACTAATGCCCCACTTGTGGATTTTGCCAGTCAGGCAAACAGCATTCAAAATGCACTGCACTCATAAACCAAAAGGGCCTGCATATGCTTGTCATAAATAAAATTGAAAAATAATGTCAAGAAGGGATTTGCAAAAGAACGGCAAAAAGGAGACCTGCACTTTTGAAATGAAAAAAAGTGTGGCTACATGAGGTTTTGTTCAGGGCTTTTTCTGTGTGCTTGAAATGAGGAGAGGCTCCAAAAAACCACCCACATTTTATCCATCTGGGAGCAACCAAACAGCAACCAGCACCTATTTATGGATTAGGCTACTGCCAGCTGAAAATTCCACTCAGACTGGAACAAAAACCCAGAAGAGTGGGACAAACATCTATCATGCCACATTTGTTGGCTGGTACATAAAAATAGGAGGGCATTGGTTGATATGAATGATAACTCAGAGTAATGTTATCCACCATGCTCTGCTTACTGCAGTAAATGCACAGTGTGAGAATGTTTCTTGCAATTATTCATTTTCTATTGAATCTGATGATAGGGGCTTGTTCCTTGTTCCTAAATATAGTTTTGTATATATTTTTTTTTACATTTGAACTTAAATATATATTTTTTTACATTTGAACTTATGATGAGCAGATTTATGATTTTATTGGATTTTATACTATTGAAACTAAGCCCACTAAACTAAACCTAAACCCGTTTTTGACCCCAACAGTTCATGCTAATTCAAGGAAATTCCTTATTTGCAAGAGACTGACTCATCACATGACAAGGGTCAGTCAACTCCGTCTGAAGAAAGCTTTATTTCTGTGTGTTTTTGTAGTAAAGCTTGAATTTGGGAAAGAGAAAGTGCACTCTTTTGTCTGAATAAAATGCTGACTATTACATTTATTGACAGCAGAAAGTGCCATTTTGTGTGATGATATACAGAAATGTTGACCTGAAATGACACTGTTACATACTGGAAAAAAGACCCAACTTTTAGGAATCAAGCCTGCGTTAGAAGATGTTTATTCATGGTACTGTGATGTTTTGTGAATATTTATGTAAATATAGGTGGGAATTTGCTTTTGTGTTCCAGTCACAAAAAGTCACACACTTTTGTGTTCCAGCACCAAAGATGAGGTGATGAACTCTTTGTCACCTGTGTGCGTGGCTGCCCCTGTATTGAGGAAGTGGGTGGCCCTGCATTGACTCTTTTCAGCTCAGTTATAGTGTGGCCTTAGATAAGTGCTAGATAAGTGTTCTCTCACTATCAATCTGAAAATCATCGGTGAGAAAATCAAACCGTTCAGTTAAAGTTGCACTTAAATGCAAATACATAATGTTTTTTTCATGGTAAGTTTCCAGTTCAAAACTAGTTTGAAAGTAGTGCAGCTGAAAAATGTATTGTCCTACTAATAATAATAATTGATAGAAACCTACATCTGCTCTTTCTTAATTGTTTAACAATCCATATGCATACAAAATATATATCATTCAATATTAGTAACACACTCTGAATGTTCATTATTTAACCAAAATCTGAGTTCACAGGAAGTTGAATGAGATATAAAATGTTTTCCATTCTTCTGTAAAACTAGCTTGATCTAGCAACATTTTTTATCAATAAATGTATTGGTAGGTTAGGACACGCATAGGTTAATTTTAAAAAATATACTTTGCACACAAAAAAAATCTAAAACCTTAAAAATTCTATACTGGCTAGAGTCAAGTCAAAAACATAAGGAATTTAGTATGTATCCTAATGAGTATTAAAGTGTAGATATATATTTTTTTCATTCATTCTTTCATCTGCAAACAAACCAGTGAAAAGATTACTACTTGTATTCTGAATACAACATTCTATTTGCTGTTGCTATGTATTGAAAGTGTTTCCATAAAAGATATTTTGGAATACTCTGACATTCCATTTCCTTCCAGTGAGGCCATCTCCCCGGGCTGCAGTAAGTCACAGCACTGCTGGGCAGGCAGGAGATTTATGAGTGCTGTAGCTGACCACTCATACAGACCAGCCCAGCAAATGCTGCAACTCCACACAGACATGGAACAGTCATTGCCAACCAAGACGCAGAGCTAACAATGTTGCATAGGTTTTACTTTCAATATAAAACTGTGCAAGAACAGAAATACAATGTCACTGCATTTGTGCCTACTTACAAACAGAAAGATGGATTTAAAAGTGGATTTAGACAATTCTGTTAGATTAATTATCTAATCTGTTCAATCAGCTTTAACAGATTTCTGTTCTGTGCGGTTAATTTGAATATTCTCCAGACTCAATCTAGCAATGTTTTTGAGTGCCTCAGCTACTGTGCCCGTTTTGAATCACACCGTGTTATGATAAAGAAATCCACTAAATGTTTAAGGCTTATGTTTTATAGAACATGCTCAACACAACAAGTTCATAGTATAAAAATTCTTAAGTAGGACAGTCAGCAAACAATATACATGCAAACCTTTCCTGTTCATGGCTCTCAGGGGTATGGTTTTGTGTAGCACATTAATGTCACATCTGCCACTCTTATTTACTATTATATAGCTAAGAGTGGCAGTTACATAGTCACTACCCAATGAATGGTGAATATGCACCTGCATAAATACAATATTTACATAATACACTAAACAGTCATTTTGTGTATGCCAATGTATTTAACCCTTTCCAGACCTCTTCTAGTGGAAGTGGAATACCTGGTTTGGCTTAATCAATACTATCATGAACTTCATCATATTCCTCAGACCACTCCTAAACAATTGTTGCAGTGTGGCAGGACTGCAGGACTTACACAATTTCTACCTCAGTAAGTGACGCACACACATCTGGCACATCCTATTCACATTACAGTTACATTTCTATATTGTCTATTTAATGGACTGTTCTGTCATCCCTTGTACTGGGGCAACTGGTAGCCACTGCTAAGTACCTCTGAGGTACCCTTAAGCAAAGTACTGTCCCCACTCACTGCTTCCCAGGCACTGTGCTCCTGGCTGCCTGCTGCTTCACTAGGTGAATGGGTTAACTGCAGAGGAAGAATTTCGTGATGTTCACGTATGACAGAATGATCACTTTATCCAATGCTGCTAACAGCCTTCTGTGCAGTAATCATACCTATAGTGCAAGTCTCATCATTACAGAAGGTGTATGTAATGTCCACACTTGTTGTCTTTTTATTGTTTTTTGTCTACTTTCTGTTGTATGTTGCTACATGTTGCACCGTGGTCCATGGAATAACATTGTCTCATCTCACTATGTGTGTGTACACAGCTGCTGATGACAATAAAGTAACCTTGAATCTTGAACCTTGATCCATGCATTTCCATTGCTCCATGGTCTAGTTTTGAAGTTTACATACCAATTGTAGGTGCTCTCAGCACTGAACTGGGGTCAAAATGGGCACTCTGTGGCTGTGCAGCCACAAACGTAGCAAGCTGTTGTGAAGTGAAGTGGTCCCTTATAGTCACGCATGAAAACACCACAGCACAATTGTGAACAAAGTGAAATTCTTTCTCTGCATTTAATCCATTCACCAAGTGAAGCAGGGGGCTGCCGCCAATGAGGGATGCCCAGGAAGCAGTGTGTGGGGACGGTACCTTGCTCAAGGGTACCTCGGTGATGACACTAACACTGCTGGGATTGAAGTGACTGTTTATGTGCTGCCTAATGTGTCCCACCTCTTGAAAGGTGTAACAAAATAAATAAGATAATCAAAAAACATTGATAACTTGTCAATGGTTTTAATGTTGTGGCTGGTTAGCACAAGCTTGTCGATTACTTTTACAAAAAAACTTTACACTTTACACAGTCAGGGCTCTACATTGTCCTGATTATCCTGCATAATCCTGCATTTTTATCTTCATATGTAAGAAAAACAATGAACCCACATACGTGCACACACAGATATTACTGAAGTATCAGAGGTGAGAAACTGATGAAGAAAGTGGTCTCAGAGCTTCGTAGCTTGGCCAAACAGAAATATTATCTACAAGTGTTAGTCTGGGCCTGCTGGCCTACTTCCAGCTCCTCCCCAGTTCACAGCTTTAAGAAGTCTGATTTGAGTGACCTGGGGAAACACTTTAATGACCACTACCAGACTGTGTTTCAACACTGTGCAACTGGGTGGTCTGACTGGCTTGAAGGGGCACTTATTATCATGTGAATGTGCACGGTGCACTGTAGATCACTATTAAAACTGAACAACAAACAGTGCCCCCTCCTGCTCTAACAGAATGAAAATGGTGAGGTTTCGCGCATATTTACACTTCAGAGAGCCCAAATTACACACCTAACTGGACTCTTTCCCATAGACTCTCCTGTGATTGTCCACATTTGAAATAACAATAAGTCTTTTTTTCTACTACTATAGCAGATAATAAAGCAAAATAAACTTTGATAGTCAATTGATAATAAATCATGCTATTTTTAGTTTACATTTTTTCAAAAACAAAATACTTTAGTTGCATGTAATCTGTTGGAACTGTGTACACCACACACACTATTACTCTGAAATAATAATAACAATAATAATAATAATAATAATAATAATAATAATAATAATAATAATAATAATAATAATAATAAAAACAATAATTTTATTAGCCTCTATCTATCAGTCTATCATGCTGTACTATTGCTTAAGAAGGGGCCTGGGGAAGGAGGTGCAGTTGTGGGATTCCATTTTCTTAACTTAGACTTTTATTTGCAAAGTACAAGGAAGACAAGAGGGCCAAAACACAAAGAAAACCTAGAACCTGATACATGGTAAACAAAGCATGAAAGATGGTGGACCACCCCAAGGGCATGAACCAAGGCAACTTAAACTCACAAACAACTTGGACATAAACCAATCAACAAATACAATCACTTAAACTTAAACACTAAACATCTGTAACTAAAGACATGAATCTAGACACCATGAATTCACATAACACAACTTGCCGCTGACCGTGGATGTAACATTTACACACATCTTTTCTTTGATCCTCTAACTTGACATGGTGAGAGACCTTGATACCTTTAACTGGCAGAAACTACAGAGTACCCAGAGTTTTATAGGAGTCATGGCGCCAAAGTGTGAGCACTCACCTTTCTCGCAAGTGCTCCGCTGTAGTCTTCTGTCTAAGTGCTCTGGTATCTTGTTCTGGTTTTTGCTGTGATTAATCAACTGTCATTTCTAATACCCACGTTTGCTAGTGTTTACTCTTCCTCTCTTGTTCCTACTGCTCCTGCCAGTTTTAAAGTGGCCAGTATGTTAAGTGCAATGTTTAAAAAGTTCTCACTCTCTACGAGCAGTTCTGACTTCCTTTGCCTCGTAACACTACAGGGGTAGTGATGCATATATACTTATACAGCTCATAATGCAAATTAGACATTAGACCAAGAAATAAGCGAACATTGTTTGCACATGGATTTTACTCTATGTATTTATGTATCTGTGCATGTGTGCACACACCACCCCATTAGTTCTTCAAGTCTGAAACACCTTGAGTTACTAGAAATTTCCCAAGTTAAATGATTGCTTCTACAAATAGTTTGCGCATTTACAAGGCAAGGAACATGCTGAATTTTGCAATTGCCTTTCAGCCAAGGCCACTTTGATTTATTTGTACAATACAAATGGAATAATTATTTCCCTAATTATGGTAAATACTAAGTTGCTTTTTCATGTGGAATCACTCATGTTTGATGCCTGTAGCGATAAGGCACTTTTGAAGTTGCTCTGTATATGCTATAAATTGTTCCTTTTGAGTTCAGTCAAGAACCAAAATGACTCCTGTTTCACAACTGGGAATTAAGAATGGGCACTTCAGCTTTTCAGGCCTGAGCCAAGACTCCCTAAACATCTTTTCCTGAGACTAAAATTAGCCCCATAATGAGACTGTGTTACTTCCTTTCCTCCAAACAAATCCTCTGGCCCTCTGGTAATATATAGCAATGTCATGGAATTCTCTCAGAAATTAACACAAATACAAAGTCAAATGGGTCTTTAACATTTCCAAAAATATTTGCAAGGTTCATTTTTGAGAGAAAACATAGAAAAAGACAAATGAAAACATCAATTCATCATGTCATATCTTTAGACAGTAATTGATAGCAAATTTAGTCAAAAAACCACTTCCCCAGGAGGAGCGATTGTTTTTGGAGAGTTTGAAGTTTGACATAGGTAGACATTTCTGTGTCACTCTGTCCACTCAGCCAATGGCTCACATTTAATAGCACTCGCATTAATCTGTTTTATTTCTCCTAATGAGTACTGCAATACGTTTAACTGTAGGTGAGGAATTTTAAAGAGCCTTGGCCATCTTTTGATCAGGTAACAAAGTTTTTGGGGGGCTGGGAAGTCAGACAGGCTTTACAGTGTACAGTAGAGTGTCCGGTTACCCCACAATTTGATTTTCTTCTCTCATTAGACATTCTCCTTGGCAAGTAAAGAGTCAAATGATCCACTTAAGCCAGGGCCTGAGGTATGCTGGTGAAAGGCCCAAATAAAAACCAAATGAAAATCATTGTAGTAGATGTAGTCTTTACTAGATGTAGTCTCTCATCATTACAGCCTACATTTAATACCCACTTCCTCCTCAAGGGAACCCCTAATTTTCTTAGTTACAATGTTATGAGACACTTTCTCAAACATTTCTGTCTTATACAGTTCATGTCTATGATGAGATCAATTTAGAAGGTCGGTCACTGTCCATTGTCTAAAACTGACTGTAAATGATCATGACAAGTAAAATCTGTTCTTTTCAATTTACACAGAGAGGAAAATTATCAATTGTACAGCTGAAAAAAATACAGATGGAAATGTGTATATTTTTTCATGAGCTACCAATTTAACAAATAGATCTACAGGAATACACATTGTATGTCTAAATGTTTGTAGGCATTCATTCCAATTCCTCAGTCCAGTCACTCAATTCACTGCACCTGCTGCTGACACAGGTGTAATTGTACATATTGTGTAACCTCTATACAAAAGCATAGCTGATAGAATGAGGTGCTCTGGTGCAGCCGCACATGAGCCAAAGGTCATCAAGCTATTGCCAAACATTAGCTAGAGGGATTTAAAGCCCCAAAGCACTGGACTGTGGAGCAGTGAAACCATGTTCTCTAGAATGAGTTGGAGTGATGTTTGTAGTCCAGAACTAATAATCCAACATCAGTAACTGACCTTGATAGGATTTGTTGACTGAATCCACTTAAATCCTCACACCAATCTTCCAGTATCAAGTGTAAGCAGAGGCCAAAACAGCGCTATGAATCTGAAACAGTATTGTAGCTGATTGCGTGACTTTCACAAGTGCAAGGCTTTTTACCTCTCAACCAATAAAATTTTAATTGACTTGAAGAGATTCACATGTATAGACATCATCTACCACTAAGGGGCTTGTATGATAAGACCACGAGTAGGTATAACTACAAACTGAGCATCACAGTCCTTCAGGTTGTTTGTAATGTTTACCTTCAAAACTCAGAATACAAACTATACTAGTGTAATTAAAAAGAATCGATATTTAGAGTGTGCAACATCCGTGGCCTTTTAGCTGGTCTTTACTATCCCTCCTACTCACACAGCAGCATCTGTGGAGGGCACTCAGGTATTCCTGCAGTCCATTGGCAGTGGACTGTCCGATCCTGAATCACACCCATTCTGAAAACAAACAGGCACAGGGTCCCAGGCCCGGCCTGAGGGAGCCATGCACGCAGCAAACCATCCTGACAGCTGCTTCCTGCTCCCTAACTACACCCAGCTGCTCAGTTGCAGAACAAGGTAGTGGCATGGCAGGGCCATCGCCAGGGGTCAAGGGGAAGAAAAATAATGCAAGTTTAATAGTGACCAAGGATGGGACCACCAAGGTGTCCATTTGAAAGTGTGCATGGTGGGAGAGCATGGGTATGTAAGGAGAGTCAAATAAGGGGACAAGGCAAAGAGATATAGACTCCTGGCTGTTCTGACAATTATCCTGGGCAATGCCGTGCTACAGCAAAAATTTTTGTTAGCTCTGTTTGCCATGTCAGGCTAAGAGCATAGCATATCTCTGATGTAGACTGTGTAACACATTTTCACTATTAATAATAAAGGTGCCAGAAATTATTGCCACAGAAGAGTTACTTTTGGTTCCTTGAAAAACCTTTTATTGGAAGGTTCTTAAAAAAATGTTTGTAAACAAAGTGAGCTTGTTTGACAAACCTCTTTAAAGTTTTAAGGATAGTGGAAACAAGAACTCTGTGTTCAAGACAAGAACCATTTAGTTTTTAAAAGAGTGTTAAATATGATAAAATGCTATTTATCTTCTAACCTATATAAAATGTATTTAACTAGACACAAATGTCTGTTTGGAACTGTGAGATGTCACAAGTTCTGTACCACAGAACACAAAAGAGCATGATATGTAAGACAGTGGTCAATTAAAATTGAAAATTAAGGTTAAAGTTAAATAAAAACTGGTAACATGATGGAATTCAAGCAAGGACACTATGGGCAGCTTTGTGTTCATCTTGAGTTCAGCTTGATTTGCCTGATATAGTTCTGGGAAAAAGGTTGGCTGTTGGCTGCAGTTCTTCTGTAAATATTGGTATGGATTCTTTTAGCTTTCCCCATAAAATAAACCTTGTCCATACTGAGTAGATTAGCATACCTATCTGACCTGGATATTGTTTAATAGCATGTGAACAAGTCTTTACTCCGCTTCATTGGCTGATTTAAGGAGACCGCCACTAAAATGAAAAGGACTGGTCTTCTGTTAGCCCCGTTTATTTGTGTCTTTTACAAATGTGCCATTCATGATGGCTATCAGAATTTTTCTTGTTCATCAGAAGGCAGCCCATGTGGGACTTCACTTCATGGTCGACTCCACTTTTCTTTTTCCAGCTTTTGCAGTTAAGTCTTTTAAGAAAAGGTATGGCACACTTTTGTGGTTGTGCAGACCATCCAAAGAACAATTCTTTAAGAAGCATTGTTCACAAGTGGCATCACTCCACAGAGCATTTTTGATACCCTTATATTTTTTATATAAAATTTTATATGAGTTTAAGTTCCTCCTTCATGCATGTGCATCTTATGTGTCTCACTCTTGCAAAGGCATAAAGGCATGGCCAGAGTCAATAACTCCACCTGCTCGTTTGAGGTGCTGAGTATTTCACTCTTCATGTTCGTCAGTGGAAAATGAGAGTGAAAAGATTGCATGATAAAGTGGAGCATGCACATGTCTTGCTTCAGATGTCTGCAGAGAGATTAGAGCGGGGAGTTGATAGGTCATTCCATGGCAGCAGACCTTGTAACGGGAGGCAGGTTGTAACAACCCACAGAATGCTCCCACGGGAGCCTGCAGTCTGTTGCTCTAGCCAATTAGATTTTAATATATTGATGTTTCAGAAAGGCCTCTGGCTCAGGACTACACTGGGAGAAAGTTTTACACCTCCTTATTGTAAACCTCGCAGTTTGATCAGGTGCTGAGCGCCCTGTCCCACTGCTGCCCAGCGTCCAGAACCTGGCCCCTGCTTGCACACTGGAGGGGCCTCTGTGGGTCAACACAGTTTATTGTGGACATCTGTTCTGGGTTAGAAGGCCACTGAAAACCCAAGTACATATGGAAGTCCCTTTCCACAGCAGAGGGAGCCATCCTCCAAGGCTACAGATGTACCAACCATGAAGAGACACCCCAACTTTTTCATACAAAACCCACACTCATGACACACAACCTCTCACCACACATCAGGACGGCATTGGTTTAAACCAGCAGGATTTGTGCCCTCTGACACGAATCTCCCAATGTTGTAGTGCCGCTCACTGCAGGCACTGTTTTCCTTCCTGCACATTCTTATTGGTTCAGTTTACTACGGCAGCACGTCTGCTGAGGTCATTTATGGCTGACCATGGTGGTATGATAAACTCATTTATAACAGCAGACCTTCAACGCTGCACATGAGATCACCCATGTCTTCTCTCTCGCGCTCTCTCTCTTCCTCTCCCATGTTCACTGTTTCACCCCCCACCCCCTGTGCTCTTGCCTTGGCCCCAATGGTAGCTCCATAGGTAATGAAATAATCTGCTTGTGTGTATATTTATGTGAGGAAATGATGAGGAAGGGAGGTGTGTAGTGACTGCCTGGGGAATGAGAGGTTAAGGGTCATTTCACACATACTGAGGCTTCTCTCCTGCAGAGCGTCCATAACACAGCCAAGACAACAGGTTGAATGCACATGTTCTGAAGATTAAGTCAAGTAGTCGTGAACAGGGCACTTATGTATATATATGTATAAGGGCTGTGCGCGTTAACACGTTATTATGGCATTAATGCATTATTTACCTGACACTGAC
>JBBIGA010000001.1:34363511-34392475 GCA_037576975.1 Alestes dentex | reverse complement strand
TATATATATATATACACACACACACACACAATTTAATTAATTAATTAATCAATAATTATGTTTGATTTTAGTTTTTACTCATGTAATTCCTAAAAAGTATTCTATGTAAATACATGTAATTATATGAGGAAAAAGTTAATAAATATGTGTAATTATATGTGATGTCACTGTAATCCATCTGTAACAGTGAAAACATCACCAGTAGGTACACTGTTATAGCATGTGTTGTTATGGTGTTATTCTATAGTTATTAGAACCAATTTGAATTTGAACCATGTTAACTTACAAATCTTTAGTAAAAAGTTACTGTAAACTCTTCTTCGTCATACAAAGTAATAATAATGATAACAATGAACATTCTAAAAGATAATGTGAGCAGGCTTTTGTCCCTCTCTGAGATGGAGGGGATTTTGTAGGTTTGCTGGCTTCTGTCAGGCCCATATCCCCTGCTGATGTTGAACTTGTGACCTCATCTCCATGGAGACATGTAGAGACGAAGATGGAGGGCAGCAGAGAGAGTTGGCCGTCAGGCAGGAAACCTGTGTGGTCTCCAGAAATGTGCAGTCCAGTCCAACACACACATTCACGCCTGGCCTAAGACTTAGCTTTGATTCATACAGGGGATTCATCTGCTGGAATAAGCAGCGCAGCCATACATGGCCCGGCCACTGGAGGAGCGAGAGAACTGTGGAGCAGAGTCCCTGGACAACAAATTCCTTTTCAGTAATGTCAAATGTGAATGACTGTGGTGCATAATTCCCATATAGTTTGGAAAGCAGGGTCTGGTTTATAAAGGTGTGTATATTTAAGGTTTTCAGGATGAGTAATGGTAGTACAGGTCATGGTGCATGTAGGGTTGGACACCTCTCAAATAAAACAAAAACAAACACTGGTGCTCTCTCTCCCCCACCTCACCCTCACTTTTTTCTAAATTAAAACAAAAGATCAGAATATGTTCTTAATTGAGTCTGCAGTATCTGCAACTGGAATGGCGTGTCATCCAATCAGTCATGTTATAGAACAACCCCATGCGGTGCAATGACATGTCGTGCAGGCTAAGGTATGAAATATAGCCTGCCTTTGCAAATACATTGAATTAGAACTTTTGTCAAAGCTCTCACTTAACAGAGATCTTACTGTTGGTACACACAGCACTGGAGGACACCAGCTATGATGAAGAAATGTTACTCACAATAAAGCAGAAATTATACCACAACTCGTAGCAGATATTCATGCCTTATAAAAAACAGCACCAGGGCTAAACCTGTGGATTTTGTGCCCTTGGTTTGTGTTACAACGGGAGTGAAGGCAGCTGAGATGCATTAAAGCAAATGGCCTTGGAGAGAAAGACCAGCCACAAGAGGAAAATATTTGCAACAGATCTCCTGCCACTCAGTGTAGAAGAAGGGAAATGCATCTCCCATTCTTCCACTCAGTTCCTTATGTGCAGGAACATTGCCAGATGACTCACTAATTACTGTAACACAAGTTGTTTTATTTAATAGCCTTGCATGTTCTTAAGAGAAATCATGAGAATACAGTTTTCCTCAACATTATAATGCAGGGGTGTCAAGCTCCGGTCCTGGAGGGCCGGTGTCCAGCACAGTTTGATGGTTCTCCCACTCAAACACATTCACTAAACCTGACAATTAACTGGCGAGGTGAACCAGGTGTTTCTGAGCAGGGAAATCCCCAAACGTGCTGGACCACTGCCCTCCAGGACTGGAGTCTGACACCCCCGTTATAATGTATTTGCATTTTTTGAGAATTTGTTTTCAATACTTTGAGAGACCCTTTCCTCACCCCATCATGAGCCAGCATGTTCATGATTATACTGTTTACTAACAATGATGAAATAAAACATATTTTTCTGGGTGCTGGCGTGCATGTACTTGTCTTCCCTTTCTTTCAGTTTTACAGCAAACAAAGAGGTGACAAATATGCAGATCCAATTTATAGAAATAGCATTTTTTATTTTTTAAATGTGTTTGTACAATTAGTGTCTGAATTATCTATTGTGTCTGGTGCATTTTTGTAAGGAAAATAAAAAAACCTATTTATTTTCCATTTAAACAGGCACATCATAGCATATGCATTAAGTTGTCCTTTCTACAGGATAAACCTCTTGAAACAATATACTGAGGTCAGGAAAGCTGGCCTAGCCTAACACTCCTAAACAGCATCTAACATCTTGCAAGGCAGCTGCTGGAGGCACACACTTTCCATTATGGCTGGCCTGGCTGCAGGGGTCAGTGGCTGGGAATAGGCTGATTATTGTGCCTCTTTCAAGAAAAAGCTGTCAGGATAAGTAAATATACATAAGCCAAGGGGGATCAGAGATGGCAAAAGCTGGATTAACCATATTTAATTAATATGAAAACATACCAAAATCTGCAACCGTACACTACATAGCATCTCCACCAAGTCAAATACATGGAAGGTAATTATGTGTCACGGTCTGTGGGTATGAATGCATTACTTCAAAGGCACTTATAGTAAAAGATGCAGCTTACACCTTGGAACAGCTATGCTGACACTGGAAGAGCACTGTAAACTTTATAGATGCCTTGTAGATAGAGATAACTTTGTCCACTGCATGCCATCAATGTACCCTCATTTAAGAAATGCACTCTTTATCTGACCAGAAATCAACAGCTTGTGGCTGAGCCTAGAAAGAGCTGAGGCTGAGAATTTCAACTAAAACAGACTAAGACAGAGTTAAAAGCAAGTTGTCAGACAGGAAGTGACAATATGGTATGTGTACATGCATAACTATGTCAAACCTTGTGAACATTTCAACACAAACCTGACTGCACGTTACTGATTCATAATTTTCAGGAACTAATCTTACATTCCTCAGTAATATCCACTTGCATGATTTTTATGCAAGTAAAACCACTTGGCCATTGATAATACCAAAAAGAGTGCCTCGCCCCCTCTCCCCGTCCCAGCAGTGACATGATTCCTAAAAATGTACATCAGTCTCCTTTGAAAACTTTGGCAGGTGAACTGCACGAAAGCCATTTCTCACTCTCTCAACAAGAATAGCTAGATGTTCTAATCCCTGGAATCTCCTGGTAAATAGTGGAGCTCTAGAATATCAAGAGGGTCTCTCACAATATTTGGTTAAAGGATTCAGGTAGGAAGCTTTTAGGGTTGTTTCAGCTTTGAGAGAAAACAAGCACATGCCACTGGCAAGCCGGTCACATTTTTCAGGAGAATTGACCATGTACCAGTGCTTTAAATTTGCTATTAGAAAAGAAGATGCACTAAAAATAAAATAAACAAATAATGCTGCTATTTACAATATTATGCAAAATAGTATTACTTTATGCCTTATTTACAAATTTAACTGTACTAGATTTAGAAGGAAAACATGGTGCTGATGGTCTGAAATGCTTTCCCAGATATCAGAGGCATGTCAAGACAGGTCTTACATGACAAAGAGTCAACCTTCTTCTTTTACTTCCCATCAGCATTAACTTGAGTAGGTTGAAATAGAAATGGGTAGATGAAGTTTTTACTTAGAACATTTGTCAATTTGCAGTAATGCTCACATGCTGGGATTCTAAATGGAAGGTAATGTTTTCAGCATTAGATTTTCAGGCACACATCACCTAGAAATAAAAATATGCTTATAAAATATCACTGTAATCTTTTTTCTGATTATTTAACATATGCTTCTTATGGTAAATAGTGTAATTATAAGCACATACTGATCACTGACTAAAATTATGCCATTAATTCAAATTACTTGTTCAAACATACTTAATTCCAGAATACACAGCTGATGGATACTGCCTAAAGCGATATGTCAGTTTTAGAAATCGCAGTAATACTAATCTGTCATATTGAGACAACTGTAATTGCAGTGCTCATGTACCACTGAGGGAGAAACAAACCACAAGCAAATAATTCATTTTATTTCTGCTTGTTAAATAAGTTGAGGTGGATATAATTAGTTACTCTTCAACACATAAGACAGCAGCCGTCGAGGGCTGATTGACTGCAGTCAGACTGCACGGCATCTTCAGAGGAAAGACTTTTATGTCAATTACTGACCGAGCCGCCACAGAAAGACTTAACTGCCTCAACGGCTATTAACCGTCATTTACTATATCAGCGTAGGGCACTGCTAATTATGGCTACACTGTTAAGTGTGGACGATAAGCTTTCCCTGCTTAGGAGGGACTGGAGGCAGTGTGCTTATGTCAGCCTCTCGCCCACATTTCAAATTTCAGAAGCCACTGAGTTTGCTTCGACTGATTTTATGAGGTAGTAGCTCACATACGCACATGCATGCCATGTAAACCAAAGACCCATGCATTCAACATTACATAGGAGCAGACATTTACACACAGACACACATACAATATCTCCACCTGAGATCAGAATGCCAAGAACGCAAAAAGCAGCCCAGCAATGGGCCACCTTGTGCATGGGGCAAGACGGAGGGGGGCAAGAATGCTTGGGTGGTGCCAAGTTTGATTTTGGTGTAGGTCTATTACAAGAGTAATCAGTGAGTGTGTGGCATTATGGAAGACGTCCAGATGGTTAAGATGGAATGTCCTGATTTGTTTTTGAGAGCTGAACCTTACCCTCCTTGACATGATCGCTATCAGTCAACACTACTTCTGCACAAAACCATTCATTAAAGATCATTATCAGGGGGATGGGGGGTGGGTAAGAGACAGGGCTTTCAGAAGCACCGGGCAAGGCAAGATCAACCAGCTTCAGCTCTTATCTACCACACCTCCTCTCCTTGCACCATTGTCTCCTCACAGTTACGGTTATATCAAACGGGTACAGAAATTACAACACGAATCATGATTCATGCTACAAAGGAAGTGAAGCATTGTAATTAAAGAACATACATAAAAACAGCAGTTCACAAGAAACGCTATCATTCCATTCACACAAGATCAAAATGTTGCAGATGAGAATTTAAATGATCTCAACTTATTTGTCAGGCTTTCATGCGAAAAGCCCTTGTTATCTGACTGAATGTCATATCTATGCACGTCGTTTTCCATTGCTGAGTTGCCTGCTTTCCACATAACAAATCCAAGCTCTGTTAAGATCAGACTTTCGAAATGTATTCCTCATAGTGATTGTACTGCCTCCATTCTGCTTGGTTTGCTGCATTTCCTGCATAAAGCTATAGTCATGCAGACAAAATAAAAACCATCAAATCACATATAAAAACTCTTTTAAAATTTTTACAATACATAAAACGCGTGAAAATTTCTTAATGAGTGGACAAAATGGAACAATCCAGAATTTTATACTTAATTATATTAATAAAACTCATTACATAAACTAATTATTAAGAATGACATCTGATTCTTCTATAATGGCACTGTTTCAGGGATGGAAGGTGTGTTACCATAACAATATAAAATATTTTTATGCTTGAAATATAGGATCTGAAATCAGTCAACATTAGTTATTTCCTCAATCCATTTTATTAACCTTAGCAACAAGATTTATCATTAAACCTACAGTACTAAGTTGATGATATAGACTGTGTTTCATGTCAGTGTAGGTTTGAGCTGACTGTTACACTTCACCATCTGCTTTTTATTTTCTATTGTTTTGACTTTGCAGCTTTGAAATGCATTAACGAACACCTTATTTTTAACTGTTGACTAAAAAAAATGCTAAACAATTTAGCACACTGCATCTAATATACCCTCTATCAATAGATACCATGAATAATGCTGATTTTAATTTTACAGTGATCTTACATGCTTTTGAGGGTATGATCTGATCTTGCATGCATTTTGTAAAATTTATATCGCAGTATATTTCTCACTTGTGACCTCAAACTTAAGTCTGACCAACTGGATGTTGCTAACATGCCCATGTAGACCAGGGATGATACAGAACAGGGGTTTAAGGAAGGTTCTTGAGATTTTGTCCTTGTTTCTACTTGACCTCAGAGCCAAGGTTTTCCATTTGAATTTTAACAGTAAGGCCTTAATTCTTTACAGATGTTTCATGGAGAAGTGTGTATCAATCCAGACGCAGAACTTTCTCTTTATAGCTGTACTGCATCCTAGCCTGCTTACTTTCTGAAGCAGTAAACAACTTGATATGAAAGTAATGTCAATTTTCTTTGTTCTTTAGTCAGAGCATTTTCTTGCTATTTATAGTTATGAAAAATCTTACATTGTACATATACTCTTTAATGTACTTCACTTTGTTTTTGTATGATTCTTCCTCATGCCTTCATTTCAAATGCAATAAAATCCAGAGAGTTGTGTAGTTTACAACTTCAAATATTTTATCCTGATTTCTGTGGTTTATGTCATTGGAAGGTAGTCATAATAATGCTATTTTATGTTTTATTTTGTTATTAGACTACCCTCTCTAGCTATCATTCAGACAGATGCGTCTTACTTGTATTATTGATACTATGACTGCTATTCTTTCAAAATCGAAATTATCAGTCACTGTGTGGTGTGGATAAGTCAACATGAAGACTTCAGATGACTGATTTTTTTCTTTTTTGCCTCTTTTCTGGAGGAAGATTTGCAGCACTCTGGACATGAAAAAGGGCGAGTAATGAGCTGGGTTTGAAGTCTGGCCACAGCGTGGTGAATCTCCATTTGACTCAGATCTGCTTTGAATAAAATCTGATTTGCCTCTTCCTAAAATTAGTGTCTTAAATTACACAGTCCAAGGCACAATTTATCCATTTAGGAGACTTGAAGGCTGTCCTACTCTCCAGCTTCTAATGAGAAACTGCTTGCGGACAATAGTTGGTCATAAAAGCAGGCACCTGCAATGTGGACACCAGGGACATCAATCTTCCTTTATCCCCACCATCAACACCCACAAGAAGGGGTATTTACTTGACCTCTCTATTATTTCCATATGATGAAAGTAAAGCGAACACTTTTAGTGGTGGAGGGGGAAAATGAAGAGAGAGGTAGAGAGGTGAAGACGGTATCATAATTACATTATCATCTAAAAATCAAATGATAAATGTACAATAAATATCTAAGAAAGTGGAACAGCTGGTTCTGGAGATCTACTACCTTGAAAAGTTCAGATCCAATATAACTGGCTGCAACACTCAGAAGTCCCTGAAAGCATTACCTGGATCAGGTGTATTAGATTAGGGCTGGAGTCAAACTCTGCAGGGTGATAGAACTCCATTACCAGGACTAGACAACCACTATAAATTTAAATACCTCTTACTTTTGAACTATGCACATAAAATGAATGCAGATCTATTTGGAAAGGTTCTAAGATATAATTATGCTTGGATCTGTGTTTCAAAGGACATATTTAGCAGAGAATTAGTGCTGTTTACTTCTGGCTTGACTTCAACTGTGTCTAGAAGTTGTTTTGAATCAGTCTTGGATTCCTTCATCAAGCATTATTTATTTGCAGGTGGACCAGAATGGCATTGTGGGTGTGTAGGGGAGTGATCACCTGCTGACAACCTGAACTAACAAACAGTCCATTCCCCCGTGTTTGTTTGCTTTGCTTCTTAGGGGTAACAAAAAGAGCTGAAGAGTAGTTTGAAAGGGAACTTCAGCGTTTACTCTCAAGATCTGGAACTTTGTTGGCCGGAAACTGATAGTACCCTCTGAGACCAAAAACAGACACCTGAGTCACAGACTACAAGAGGATCTTAAAAGCACTTCCTGAAGCTCTCCTGACACACATATTTTGTTCACCAGTAAAAGAATGAAAAGATACTTGCAAGGCAAAGATGAATGTTGTGACACTCTCTTTTCCCATGAAGCTAATGGTTTTAAGTCAGTTTCTTCTGCTGTGTCACCTAACCATGAACTGTGCTTTGAAAACCATTCATTTCATTCCCCACATAGGAACACATTTGTCCACTATTTTGTCAAGTATACCTTTGGCTCAGGCCTGGAAACAGTTGTAAACATGTGGTAGGACACACGGTTCTACGAGAAAAAAAAAAAGCTGGTTTAGAACACATCTTATTTATTAAAGAAACACCCACTCAAATGTTCTCTCCAGAGAACATGGTATTGTTATGCTTAGTTTTAATATAGTAGAAAATAATCTTTCATGAAAAATGTGACACTGAAAAACATCTGAAAAACAGAACTTAAGCACCTAGAAACCTAATTCTGCTGTTTAGTGATGATTTATTCATGTTAAAAGTGAGTTTGCAGAACAGTGAAATGAAGCTTGAGGTTTAGTGATAGACAGACGATGAAATGAATCTACTGGTCATTGTCGAATCTGACAGCAAATAAGACTAATGTAAAGAATAAACAGCATTTCAGAACAGGCCACAACTTGCAGAGAAGAGCTAGACAGAGTGGTTGTTCCAAACCTTGTTTGCATAGTCTGACCGGCTGATTGTTTGCACAAAGGCTGTGGCAATGATGTTCCTCCATTTCAATAAGAGTATTTGTTTTTGGATATCATTACATCCTGTATTACCATCAAGAAACAAATGAGGTCCAACAAATAAACCATCTCACTTTGAAGAAACACCAGCTAATGATGTGTAAAAACCATCTAAGCCAAATAATCTCTGTTGGGCTTGGTGTAAAGATGGGTTCCTATTTAGCAAATGAAACATAAAAGAAGATTACATGTTCTTTAAATGAAATTGTCTAATAATCAGCATGAGACTAAAAGAAACATGCTTTAATTTTCTTAAAAAAAACTTGACATCATTCAAAATCTGTTTAAAGAGTGCTGTGTTACTGCTCCATTGTCCAGTTCTGGGGAGCTTTATACACTGATGCTTGCCATTTGGCATGGTGACCTTAGTGTAGTTGCTCCATTGCTTTCTTGTGGCACTTATATAAGTTTATATAAGATTTTGACAAATTATTTTAATAACACAGTGTAAGATTTTTTTTTAGGTTTAAGGCTAATGCTATAAATGTACAGTACATTTTTTTCTGGCAGTCTTGAATAATTTTTTGCAATTAAAAAAAATGATGTGTCAATTTCAAATACAAAGCCTCTAAACTGACTGCAGTTGCAGCCTCAGATATTGTATTGTATATTGCATGTTGTATTCTTTATCTCTGAAAATCCAAGTAACATCACTAATGGCACTTGAAACTAAAATATTTTACAACTATGTAAGTTGTAATTGGGCCCCAGTGCCTGGCCTTGTCATTCTGTTTATATTAGGCTTAACAGATTGAAGTATGCCAAAAAAACAAACAAAAACAATGGAGCTCCTTCACAGCGGACCACACTAACTGCTCTTTGAAGATCTGCAACGCCAATTCTGTACAAGTTTTACAGATGTGTTTGATGGACCAGTGCTGCACTGTCAGCCACAAATAACTTCACAGCTATGTATATGACATGCTGTCTTCTCAAGCCAATTACATATTCACTGTAAGTTTCAGTAATGAAATATACTCATAACCAAGCTATATGTTCCAGTGCTTTTATTAGTACTTGTTCTAGATGTTGCATAAAGACGACTTTGCTGAAGATGATGGAACTAGACTGGAAGTTTCTTATTTACCCTAACATCACAGCAGACATGGGAGTGATCAGCTGTCAAAAGTGACTAATGCTTTATTTTGTTTCTCAGCTCTTACTGCTTTGTCTGTGAGTGCCTCAGTGGCAAGAATGATCTTCCTAAGACTGGCTGCATATGGCATGTCATTTCTTGAAACATTGTTTGCCTTACTTATATATAATTTATCTCTCTCAGATGTGGCTTAGAGGCCTGAATACAGATATGTTTTGTTCTGGTGCCAGTGTGCAAGTGAGATATTTTAATCTCTATAATGATAGATCATTTATACCCAATCATATTTGCTTGGTGAATTTGACCTGTAACCGTGAGGGAGCACTGAGACAGCAGAAAGATTTCTCCTTTTAAAATGTTGATATCTATATTTGAAATGCTGTAACAAAAATACAGCATTTCAAATATACTAAATTTTGTCTGAAACATTCAGAATGTATCTTATGACTAATCTTATAGACTATAACAAAAGACTTAAATAAATATCATATAGTAAATAACATGATCTCATTACAGTGGCATAGGACATTAACAGAAAAGTCTGTGTTTTTTTCGTCGTGTGTTTTTTTTGGTTAAGTCACGGAACACGTATCAGCTGATAGGCGTTCCGTGACTTAACCAATTATTATAGTCCCTTCATAAAAAGGGTGGTACCGTTGGCGCAGGGGAAACTAAACAAAAAACCACAACAAGATGAGAGACATGGCAGCAGAGGAGACAGACACACGTCATATGTGTGGAGATACTTCACTCTAGACACACAAACAGCACGGTGATCTGCACAATCTGCAAGCTGGTGTTAAAGTACAGTAACAGAACCTGCGTTCTGCATGGCATCTGAAACGCATCTGCTAGCTAACATGGCTAGCTCTAGCACTGCAGAGAGTTTCCAGTCCAGAAAATGCTGATTGGTGCTGCGACTTAAACTGTTCCCACTTTCTGTTGTACATTTAAATTTACCAGAAAATCATCAAATAACTAGTCGATTCGACTTCGACTTTGTCAACCTGAAAAAATCTGAAGTCGTTAAAGCCCTACAGTGGCATCTGTCAAGGCGTGGGATATACCGAGCAAGTTGATGTGTTGGAACCATAAAAAAATGAGTAAGCATAAAGATCTGGGCAACTTTGTGAAGGGCCAAACTGTGGCTAGATGGCTGGTTCAAAGCAACTTGAAATCAGGTCTTGTGGAGTGTTCCCAGTATGCAGTGGTTAGGAAGGTCAACCAATGAACCGGTAAAAGATTGTGGATGCCCAAAACTCAGTAATGTGCATGGGGAGCGAAGGCTAGCCCATCTGTTCATGTCCAACAGAAGAACTACTGTAGCACAAACTGCTAAAAGAGTTACTTCTGGTTATTACAGAAAAATGCCAGAACATACAATGCATCACAGCTTGCTGTTTTTGAGGCTCCTCACTACAGACTGGTCAGAGTCTCCATGCTGACAGCCCACCACCAAATGTGCCTACAATGCGTACATGATCGTCAGAACTGGACCACTGAGCAATGAGAGAAGATGGCTACATCTGATGAATCATGCTTTCCTTTACATCATGTAGTTTTACCTGGGAAGAGATGGCACCAGGATGAACTTTGGAAAGAAGGCAAGTCTGCAGATGGGGTGCAATGCTCTGAGCAATATTGTGATTGATCCTGCTATTTATGTGGATGTTACTTTGACACATACCACCTACCTAAACATTGTTGCCCCGTGTACCCCTTCATGGTTTGACTTTGCCAAATTCCCCTGATCTCAGTCCGATGGAGTATCTATGGGATGTGCTAGACAAACTAGTCCAATTCTTGGAGGCCCCACCTCACAGCTTACTGCGCTAAAAGGATCTTCTGCCAATTCTGTGGTACCAGATATTGCATCACCTTCAAGATCTTGCTTGAGTCCATGCCTTGAAGGGTCAGGGCTGGTTTGATGGCATGAGGGGGACATACTCAATATTAGGTCGGTAGTTTTACTGCTATGACTAATTGGTGTAAATTCTTAAACACGCTGAAATTTCTGTATAGTTCAAAAAAGAAAGAAAGAAAGAAATGCTGTGAGTCTTGTAAATCTTAATATAATTAGCTTATACTTATGTTATATGGCTGCTTAGTGAATCCAGGTGAATGTTTCTAGTTAATCCAATTTGAAAGATATTATTATTATTATTATATTATTAGTAGTAGTATTATTAATATCCTTCAAACTCATTTCCCTTTTCTTCTTACAGGAAGAAAAACCAATTAAATGACACAATATACACACTCTACTACATCTTGATTCAGTGAACAGAGAAAATTTGGTTCTGAATCTGAAAAAAAGTCTTACTGAAACTAATAGACAGTGCAGTGGCTAACCACAAGGATTTATTTCTGAGGGAAGTCATCGTCCTATTATCACCTCATAAGAACCAGAGCCAAAAATTAACTTGACAGAGCCTGTTAAATCCTGTGCCACACAGCTCAATGGTAATGACAGCCATGTATAAGGTAGGATAGCGCACACTACATATTTCAGCACTCAAATAAATCACAGATGGGCATCCAAGCAGAAGATTTATTCTCTAGTCCCTGAAAATTAGGGGGGATTTTATTCTTCCCACGGTGATGTTCCACCCCAAGATATTTATACCACACAGATAGAAATCATTGCATTAAAAGTTACTAACACAGACCAAAGAACATTATCTGCAGGATGCATATTTCTTGGAAAAGATCTGTGTCTGACCTGGATGCATGAAACATGACAATTTGTAGCTATTTACATACCCACTGCTAATATGACACAGAAACAGCGGGGGTAATTCTAGTTTACCAAACATTCTGAGGGTTGTGTCCTAAAAGGAACCATTTCAATTGTGTATGCAAACATAATTTCATGCTGCTTTAGTCATCTGAATGCAATAATCAGAACCCATGCACTGCAATCAAAGGGACCTAGTGGTTGGTGTGCATATATGGCCACATAGGCTTCATCTGCGAAACAAATCCAGCCATGGATCAGTGTCTGTGAGGCCACAGAGCGAGGGAGGCCAAGAGGACGTAAAATGCTGTTTCAATTGGAGAAGATGAATGTCATCATCTTGTCTGTCCGCCTCAGCTTTCAAAGTGGCTGGTTGATGTGGTGAACTGCCATGACAAGTTAAAACAAGGGAGGGAGCCATTTATTATCCTCAACAGGGCTGTCCTTACCACTTTCTGTAGTCATGTGAGCACTGCTTCAAACTTGCTGCCCAGCAGTTGGTGTCTAATAGACAACATATTAGTGACTACTGTAAATAATTATTGAAAAATGATTGAATAATGATTAATCTGCTAGCTTTATAACAACCTAAGGCTTATTATTATGTAAATGAATGGAAAACCATGTAAGATTCAGGAGTGAGTTAGGAGTAAAAATGGCCTTGATCCATTGTCTTCCAGCAGGTCCTGGGCATAATAAAACTTTGTTATAGTAGAATAAAGCTTTTTTATTTTAAAAATGCTATGAATATTTTGTTGCTTTCAGAACAAAACCTTGTATTTTAAGTAGGTTATTGAATGTGTTAAGAATGATCACATTCTTATAAATATATGAAAAAGGCATTACATAATTAAGTATGCATTTTTAATGCTGTTTTTTAATTTTTTTTTTCCTAATTGCTACTTTAAATACAAACTCTGATTAAATTAACTTGGTGTTACTTTGGAAGGACAGAAAAGACCACTGGTAAGCAAAGCAGTTATGCAGTGTGATTTGGTTTGAACTCCACTTAATAAGGTCAGGGCAAAGCTGTTTGGTATTACATCAGTTTAACTTCTTATATGGTATATATAGACTCTTGAAACATGAAGACAGTGAAGCTAACTAAGAACCCCATCCCTAAAAATATTTTAATGTGGAAATGGTTTGTCAGAAACATATGATGAGCTGTTCTGTCTGCAGATTCGGGCCAAGTTTTCCTTTACAGACAGGAGACAGAGACAAATCCTTCAAACTCTTAAGCAACAAGCACTGATGTCCCCTTCTGACACTGTAAAGATATGACTCTTCCCATTGTTTGGGTAGAGGGATACGTTTTGTTTCATCACCATTAGTATCTGTTTAAGCTTAAAGTTCCAAAATGGCCTTCAAGACAAAAACATTCTCCCTCACTTAGTGAAAGGACAGTACATTTGCTGATCTTTGCATATAAAACCCTTGATTCATAAAAGCACCAGAAACTAGAACAAAAGATGAAGTGTGATAAAGTAAGTAAATGTTTCCTTTTGCATGGTGCCAAATCAATGTTATATTAAAACAGCTATACCCATTATACTTTACTAGATTGTACAAAGTGGAATGTCACATTTTGCTTCAGCTGATGAGCATCTTTCTAGGTTTTCCCTAAACTACTTTAGTTAGAGTATGTTCTATCTATGTTTTTCAAGTTAGACTGCATTCGTCTTACTTTTTCATTCTTAAAAGTAAAGAATAGACACTTTTAGTTCCTTAAAGAGTTTTTCATTAGACATTTCTTCTTCTCTATTGGTATTCCATTCACTGATTTTTCAGACAGTTATTTGAATGAATGTTCTTATTAAGATGTTAGCAGGAAAACTGTAGTTGACAGATAATGTTTTCCTGTTTCCCCCAAGAATTAGTGAAGCATGTGGTCGGGGTCTCTTTTGTTAAAGCATTTTTTATTGAAAGCAAATAAAGAAAAACAAATCTCATAAATATGTGTCCAACTTTCAATTGCTTGTAGAAATCCCTATGTACAGTGCCCTACTTATTTACACCAATCCTAAAAATGATAAAAAGGCTACAAAAAGTTATTATCTTGATATTATATTAAAAATAGAAAAGAAATCTGACCTTTATATGAAGTAACATTTATCAGTGGAAATACAGTTTTAAACAAAATCACATATGTCACAATTAATGGCACCCCAAGAAATTTAAACTAAGGAATTGTATGTATGATCCCAGGCATGGCCTAAGATGGCCTTAGATGAACTAAGTGTTTAGGAAATTTTAAGCAGTCATCATTAATTTCCTGTTTCACTGAGCTATAAAAATGAGGTGACAGAGGGCCCCAATAGTCATCCATCACCACTGAAAAAAGACAAAAGTGTGTTGGACAAATCAGGGAATGGAAACAAGAAAACAGTTTCTCAGCTTAATATGACCATATCGACAGTTGCAGTTACAACATCATTAAGAAGTTTAAGAAATTCAAAACTATCATGACCCAGCCTGGAAGAAAATGCAAAGCTACTCTGTCGACAGCCACAGTGAGGAGAATTGTCAGAGAAGTAAAAAACCACCTCCAAAACCACAATTTCAGATTTACAGAGTTGGTAGCCTCTTGGTTTTATCATCTCTCCAAATCCTTCAACACCTTGTTTGGAAGATATGCCAGAAAGAGGAAGTCTTTTCACCACAAACAAAAGCATCTAGAATTTTCCAGGAGCCACTGCGACAGTGTGCTGTGGTCAGGCTCAATAAAAATTGGGTTCTTTGACTCCAAATACTCAAGGTGAGTTAAGATGACTACAGAGAGTAGGATTAAATACCAAGTAATTAACTACGGCGCAGTATCTGTGATGCAGTGTGGCTGTTTCACCTCCAGAAGTCCTGGCACTATTCTTCGCACACATGGCATTATGGATTCCAGGAAGGACCAGGATATTTTAAACCAAAATCTCACCGCCTCTGCTAAGAAGCTAAATCATGGTTGTGGTCTTCCAAAGGACACATCAAAATTCACTTAAAACAGGTTAAATTAATACAAAATCAAGCATGGTCATCCCAGTCCACTGACCTCAATCCAATGGAAAACTTGTAGGTAGGACTCAAGAAAAGCATGTACAAAAAGATTTAAATAGAATAAATAAATAAACTGACTGCACTGAATAATGACTGAAATTTCCTTTCTCTGTGTTATACAAGAAACATTACAAGAAAAGGCTGCTGGTAAAAGGAACTTGCACAGAATACTAAGTGAGTGGTGTCAATCATTACACTGGTTTTCATCTTTTTTCTTCTTTGTAATGGGCTCACCTAGAAATTGTCTTTATTTGCTGAGTAAAGTCCACATTTGACAAACATTAAGAAGGATTTTCATCAGCCTTTTGTAATTATATAAAATAAGAATGCCAATAAGGATTACCTGCAAAATAATTTAAATGAATATTTTACCATTCACATTTTACCCTTCACACACAAGTAACTTTTATAACTCTTACATGTACTATTTTCTGTTTTATTGGTGTATAAACAACTAAACATCACTGGGAAATATGAGGTAACATGCTGGTCAAGAACCCTTAATCATTCATCAGTATGGAGAAAACAGAATACAAAGATGAGGGGAATACACAAAATAATTAAACAAAATAGCTCTTGACCTTCATACATCAAACATCTGCGATAAGTAATGACTTCACACTAACAAATGACCATCTACATTATTTAATACACTATTTTATTTCAATTTCAACAACTGGAACTGATGGCACAAGGGCTAGAACTTCCTCCAAAGATGGCAGTTGGACAGATGTAAGAGGTGCGTTTTTGAGAGCAAGCATTTGAAACCAGAATATGTGAAAATGTGAGCATCTCTGGTCCAATTACATGTAATTCAACATTCAACATTTTGAAATAATCTTGACACATTTCTACAAATTATTAGGCACACTTAACATTTATTTGATTACTTTTAATATATTTATAAACAAACATATATGAGCATGCACAAAGATTTGCGCTTTCAGCCAATCCACTAAAGTTATTGCTGGAGGCTCTCAGAGCTTATTTGGTTCTTTACACCCTAATCTAAGTCATAAATTATAATAAATTATATTGTGTGTACTCTTAATAGCCATGTGCTTATCTAAGCAATTAAGGTTTTTATTGGCCCTCACCACCCCAGACTTGAATATTGTTCAGAATCTGTAAGTAGGTTTTAAATATGCTGTGCATGCAAAATAACCTATGAAGTATTCTGCAAACAAAAATTGAAAACAAAAGCCTTGAGGAGAGAAACACTTTTAATTGGCTACAAGAAATGTTTGGAGGCTGTGATTTAATCCAGGAATGTATTACAATTTCCAAAAATATGTTATATTTCAGTTTGGTCCCTGCAGACATGTTATTACTTTGTTTCATTTGAGAAAATGCCAAAACATTCTCAAACAATTTATATTGTACATATCCAAAAAAAATTGTTTCCACCTTAACATTCAACATTTCTTCAGAAATCAAGTGTATTCATGGGATGTTTGTCCCCCATTTTTGCTGTAACAACCTCTACTGGAAAGGTTTTACACTAGACGTTGGAACATTGCTGAAAGGATTTGATTGCCTTCAGCCAAACGAGATCAGGTACTGATACTGGATGATCAGTGTTGACCACTCCAACTCATCCCAATGCTCTCATTATGGACATTATTCAAGCTGTGTTTGCAGTTGAACACAAGTCAGCATGTGTGTATCTTAAAGTTGCTGAGCTCACTAATTAGGCAAAGTGTATTAAGTTTTGACATACGGTGCATCTAATAAGCTTGTCCAAAAAGCCCTGCTGCCATCAAATCAAAATTGGAGCTCACTTAGCGTCACTGCAAATTTGACTGGAGCTAGGCTTTATTGTAATGCCATGAAAATAACAAAATAAAACAATAACGAACTGCAGGATCAAACAATCTGCCTTGGGAAGTGTGATGGTGAATGTGATGCTGCGAGGCTGAAAAATCTCATTAAATACAAAGAGACTTTTTATCTGTACACCTCTACCTGGCGAGTAATACTTGATCATGTCTGGCTTTTGCAGTAAATCAATAAAACCGGAGCCAATTCCAAACCTACACAAATTCACTGACTAAAGATTCAAGCTTTCACAATCTTGAAGGCCAACTTATTGAGGGCTAGATCACCATGGAAACTATTATTTCTTGGTTATTGTCTATCATCTATTATCTTTTATTTTAACTCAACAAAGTAACATGTCTGAGTTAAATATTATGGTGTCAGTAGACCTCAAGTAAAAACAACGAAACAAAATTGCTGTGTAAAACTAGGGCAAACATAACCGTTTATGCACACACACACACACACACACACACACACACACACACACACACACACACACACACGCAATCTTATGCTTAATTGGCATAATTTAGTTTGTAGCGCAAATAGGTGTATTGTCCCTGCGTGTCACGTACGAAACTAACCTGCAAGCCTAAAAGCGTTTATGTGACATAAATGGCAAACGCCATTTGTCTCACATAAACGTACATTTTAGAACCTCCAAAACACGCTCGTGTTGTATATAAAAATGAAGAATCGCATTTTCCTTACGTCAAAAATTTAGTTTTTTGTTCACTGAAGTGTCGCTACATGAGGCCAGTTTTGCACTGAATTTTCTCCCCCACTTGAAATAGCTACGCATAGCTGTAGTGTCTCAAAGGCGCGTTATTGAAGACAAATCCGTTCACGATGGCAGCAGCCCCGTGAAGGGAGACACAGACTCTAGCACACGCTAAAAAGGATATTTGGGGTTGGATGTATGTATGTGAGAAGGCACCACCCCAGCCAAGATGCATCCGCAAAATCGGTCAGTGTTACCACAGACATTATTTGGGCGGTAGGTGGCCTGGTGGTTAGGGCGTTGCTCCTGCAATTAGAAGGTCATAGGTTCGAATTCCATGACTGCTAGAGCTACACTTGAGCAAGATACCCACACACTGCTCCCCGGGCGCTGCGTTGCTGACTACTTCACTTGATTAATGGGTTGAATGCAAAGAACTCAAGTAGTCGCCACTACTTGGGCCACATTGTGCTCACCTCGTCGCTAAGACCGGTACATTTCGTGGGAGGCTGGGGAGGAGCGCCTCTGTCACGGAATATCAGGTGTTATCCGAATCCTGATGGCCCCGGCGCCCTCAGCTCACGGGTCTCCGGGTGTTGGTAGGCGCCTTGCATGAGCATCCTTTCCCACACTCTTGCAGTATTTTATATACCCTTGTCCCGTTCACCGCGCTGGTGTTCTGTACTGCTCCACTTTGATAAACACATTGTTTTAGTAAATTAATGGGTTAACACAATTTAGAGTGAAACACCTTTTCAGAGCATGTTTAGCTTGCCGTGAATATGAACACGAGACTACAGATTCCTCAGGTTCTGCACACAGTGACGTAAAATTGTAAAGACAGCAATGGGGTGGTAAGGTTTTAATCAACAGAATTACGTTACTATAGACTGTTATGATAGTAAAAAAAACCTTCACTTACTAGCACCGCTATCTCGTAATCATTTAACTTTTTTCCCTTTTGTCCCATGAGCCCTTCACTACATGAGCGCAGTTAGTAGACTGTCTAATGCGCAGTTTGTGGCATAGAGTGAATAATAATTTCATATACAATTCTATGGTTTTCCAAACAGCCACTCCTGACTGTGTCTTTACGACTCAGACTTTTGGTCTCAGAGCTGTCCATGGAGAGCAATCCCCACATAATAGGAAACTGCTTTTAAAATACAGCATTATATGTGTTTAACCATTGTTAGCATCTCTCCAGTACTTACGGCACACACACACACACACAAACGCACACACATATATATAAAGAGCGTTTCACTCTGGAGCGCTTCCTTGCAGCCAGTCCGAATAAAGATCATTTACATATCTCAGTCCCGCAGAAACAGGCTGTTTTTCTTCTAGTTAAAGAGGGTAGGGAGAGGTTGGGGAACAGTCATGTAAAACGAGTTGTGTCTATTTTTGCAGCTCAGGAAAAATGGTAGAAAATGGTATTTAAGCAGTATTCAAACTCATGCGTGAAGTTTTCTTGTGCAGGTCACTGTTACGAGGCAGGGTGGTGTTTTTTTCTCCCATAAAGCGGGCACTGTGGGCACTGAGGGCATCTAGAAAGGTACACACATTTTTCTCTCTCGTTAATGTGAACTATCTACTCATCACCAATTTCCTTCATACAAGCATATATGCACTTATTCACCATTACACCACTTATTCATCTCGTCAGTCGTCTCTTACGACTCTTATGAATTAACAGAAAAAACACAAATGTGTTTGGATGCAGCTTTTAGGAACGGAATGTGCGATTAGTTACGTTCCTGTATTTAAAGGGAGACATTTGAAACTCTAAGTGCCCTTGTGAAAGTCGGGGTAAGGGGTGTGTGTACACAGACAATCTGTTATCAGCGTGTCACTGAAAAATCTTTCAGCAGAACACCGTCAGCCCATCAACCTGCTCTCCGATAAAACATCGTAAACGATCAGTACGAACCGACCGCACATTCTTGCCATTTACAGACTTCTCAAAATAGACTTTTACCTATTTTAGTTAAAAACAACACATTTATATTTTTACCATTGTTGTTGTTATTATTATTATTATTATTATTATTATTATTATTATTATTGTTGTTGTTGTTGTTGTTGTTGTTATTATCATTACCATTATCATCGTTGTTGTCATTATTATTATTATTATTATTATTATTATTATTATTATTATTATTATCTGCCCATTTTATTATCTGTCCATCCGTGGCTTATTTTAATTATTATAAATGACTAAATAAAATTTAATTTTATAACATTATTATTTCTTTGAAAATCGTTCAGAATCTTTGGTAAGTGAAAAAGGCCAGATGAGATTCAGCACTAATAAATGATCGCAATGTCGGAAGCGAAGTAAATTCGCGCACTGAGTAAATTCCATAAAATAACGCTTGTAAACTGCTGAAGCTGATTCAGGGCTATGGTTGTACTGGACGCAAAATCAGCGGAGAGAAGAGATAAAAAGCAGTAATAATAATAATAATAATACAAAATAAATAAATAAATAAATAAATAAATAATAATAATAATAATAATAATAATACATGCAATTGCTATTTAATATTCAGATATGATATAAAAATTAATTTATTGTGTTTATTTACTTTTGTGAAAATATCTGTCGTTTTACAATTTTAGTCTGTGTTAAAATGTGACAATAAAACGAGAAGTCTCTGGAAACCTAAACAGTTATACTGTTTACAGTTTAAAGGTTTTGTAGTTTTATTAATGTTTAACTAAGCACTTAATATTATTTTGCTACAACTATTAAAATAGTCTTAAAAAATGGTTCTACATGGGAACCTGACGACTCAAAAAAACATTTAAATGCTTGGATATTTCTTTGTGCGCTTTTTTCCATTATAGCTATATGTGGTTGATTAAAGAATATTTTAACATAGCACATAGCATAGCACATAGTATAGACAGTACAGCATTGAAAGTTTTTATTTTAGGTTTAGTAATGGAAGCTTACGCTGTACAATAATTATCTAAAGAAAACTGTGTTTACAAATATACACATTCGAAAAAATAGGAAAGAAAAGAAAGAAAAATGAAAAGAAAAGACCAACAATACACTGGACCAAGTGTTTAAAATCAGTTTCTTGTCAGTTTTGCCCTTGTTTTTGATCAAACGCGAATATATATAGCTTCAAGTTCGTCATTACTCTACTGTGTGTGTGAGAGAGAGTGTGTGTGTTCGTGCGAAAACCCTATTGCTGCCTTATAGCCTAGGCCGTCCTATAACAAAGAAGGCATAGCTCAATGTGACGTTAGCAAGTTGCTGGCACGAGCACTTCACAAGCATGTGCATCCAATTGATTTACTTCCCACTTCCACTAGAAATACACCAACAGCCTCGAGAAACGTACAATTAAAATGATAACTTTGCAGCAATCTTCCACTGTCTTTGAGTGTATTTGCTATTAAGGGCATCCATGTTGAATCACCATTTCGGTAAAAAGCGATTTTTATAGCTTTACTTAAACATTATTCCAGGACCAAAAACAGACCACTGAAAACACATCGTGTAAAATATAAACTTTTGCTTCATTCCGTTGGTTAAAAGTTGACAAAACAGCGAAGTTTACAACAACTGGCGCAAAACTACCCACATCGTACAGCCGCTCAGTGAAACTGTATCCTGATGGTGGTGTTCCATACCAATTCTGAGATATGAGGAAAAAGAACACAGGAGTTAATTAAGCTCATGTCGATATTGGATATTGTGCCGCCATTATGGCATCGGTCCAGTATCAACAAAGATAGCATCACATAAGGCGCCAAACGCTGCTAAGCACCATTAAGCATGGTAGCGCACATGAGAGGAAAGCAAAATAGCCCTATCGCCCACTCACCCACGCGTTTTTCCACACGCCATGTTGCATTCAACTGTTTCTTGTTAGGAAAAAAAGAAAAGAAAAGGAACCCCGAGTTTTAACTGCACTTTTGCAGCTAATTGTGGTTGCAGTAGGGTACACTGGGATACCACCAGCCAGGGGGCTAGATGGTGACCACGGACTTAGTAACACACGGCAAAGCCCAGTGCCAAACTTTCACTGTCCAAAACTGAGGCTAAACTCCCTTTCAGATTCAAAACAAAAAAAATCGAACACAATAACGAGGTGTACTCATACCATGCCTTTATTCAACTTATTTACAAATGAATTTATAAAAAATATATATACCTAAAGAATTTGTAATATTTTACATTTACAATTAATTACTTTGTTCACATATCTGAGTGTGATAAATGTATTGCAGTATTTTTATTTATGTATTTATTCTGAAAGGTATTGCTGAGGACATAACCCACATCATTACATTACTTGCAAAGGCAGGTTAGCCCTCGACAATGGCAAACATAGTTTTGCATTCGCAATGCAGTCGTTTTCATAAATAGCGAAGAGACGTACAAGCACTCGGAGGAACAAAACAACCAGCCACCAGCACACCGCGGCACGAGGACAGCTGCTATACAGAAAAACTTTACATTCAATTTCGTTTCAGGACAAACGCCAAGTCCTGTCAGGAGTGCCACGGAAGGCCGGGCCAGAGTGCGACCAGGACAAGAGGAGCGGGTGGACTTACTGAGGGTGAGTTCCTGAAATGCGCTCAGTTTAAAAGCTCTGCTAGCTTTAGGGGCTACGAGGATGAGGTAGGCTGAGGAAGGCTGAGACCGTGGATGCTGCTCAGAGCCTCGTGCTGCTGCTTACTGAGAGGACTTGGGGGCTTTCTGTCTCCTGGAAAGAGCAAAGAGACAGATCAATCAGATGAGCAAGAAGTATAATAACACAGTAATGTGAGGTCCTCTAGAACAACTTTCTTAAGTAAAAATGATCTTATGCAGTGTCCAGCAATTAAAGTCCCATTAAGAGCCGTGCCCAGCTAAACTAAGAAATAATAGAATAAATAAACAAACGAATAGACAGATAGATAGATAGATAGATAAATAGATAGATAGATAGATAATGTTTAAATGTTGTGATGAAGCGTTCAAATTTGCGGAAGGCAGGACCGAGGTGAAGAAAATTGATAATTTTGGCCTCTGTATTTAAACCCAGCGTGACGGCCTTAAATAAACAAACGTGTCATTAATCATCATTGAAAAAATGAGCTCATCTATTCATAAACATTAACATTTCATGATGTCACCCGCCGTTAGTTCATATGACGTAGTCGCACCGCAGGCCCCATCTGAGGTCAGAACACAAGCTGACCTGGCATGAACTTTTCTTGCTTCTCATCGAGTCCTGTGACTGCACTCAGAGCTCCTTAATTAAGAGCAATATTTACTGTTTGAACATCCCTGTTACGTGTGTCGCCTACTCAAGACACACCGACAAGTGAGGAAAATTGAATAGAGTGTTTTTAAAATCAGCACTGAGCAACACTGTATACATAACTTTCATTCTTAATGAATTCAAAATAAGTAACAAAATAAATAATTAAATTAATAAAATACAGGTGTTACAATCGGGAAAGCTTAAGGCAAATCTATTGCAAATAAAATTACTTTTGCATTGGTTGGTCAAGTGATGTCGGACGTCTTGTTCCAAGTAAAGAAAAATAAAGATGAAATTTCAGTCTCGCGAAATTATTCTGCGCTGAAAGACAGTGAGAAACGTGGTGCTAAACTAAGATGTTTTATATTGTGAACTCAAAAAGGATCATTAAAACACTGATAGATTAAAAGTGTAATGTTAGGTGCCTACCGTCTCGTGCAACGTGTTTAAATGGCATGGCAGAATGGAGGTCCCCCGTGTGGATAGCCATGCCGCTGCTTGGGTGGGATAAGCTCGTGCCCTGCGCCTGCCAGTGGGGCCCGGGCCCAACATAGCTCCCTGCTGAGCCACTATAAACCCCGTACTGGTTCGAAGGAGAATAAGGACATGGTGGAACGTAACTAGAGAGAGTGGATGTAGGCTAAAAAAACAGAAACACAGACACACACTATTGTAACTCAGCGTGCACCATTATTTTTCAATTAGTGCATTGCCCCCAACTAAAGCCACTGTATAAACGGCCAACGTGTTTGAAATCTGTTACCTGAGGATACTTTATGTCCGCCTCAATAGATGATTTGTCTATTCCATTCACTCCGTGCGTGGAGGGAAATGTGGCTCTATTCACACTGCCCCAGTCCTCCATTTTTGGGGCATATCCTTCCGAGCCAGCGATCGCTGAGTAGAAAACACACGTCAGATATAACCAAACTTTGTATTGTACGTTCATTAGAGGAAATACAAAAAGTATAAATAATGATACTATTCCAGTAAAATGTAAAAATACGATGAATAATTATTACGAGAAGTTTATATCAAGATATTTCTCAAACTAATATTTAAGGCTACTTCGAATTTTATTTTTTCACGCCGAATTCGTCCGCTAAATCTGAAACATGACACGCAGTTAGCACTACCAAAAATTATTTGACACAAATGTAAGAATGTTATGTGCAGTCTGAATTATCGAAATGTGATAAAATTGCTGCCATATATTAATTCTATATAATTCTGTAACATTGCACCGCGCTGCTTTGCAGCCTAAATCCAGCTTGTATGTTTGTGGGAGTGTGACCTAAAAATTGAGGCCTACACGCTTATGTTAGGCAAACTCAGAAAAGTGTTGAGCAGCTTAGGAACTGGGTTTTCTCTTTTTATTTCAGTCAGTAAATGGCACAGCGTGTGTTTCTGTAGAAAGTCTGTAAAACATGTTTGTTAGGTAAATCAGGCTGAGGCTTTGGCTATAGGCCTTACATTGTTTCACAAACAGTTATGCAGGTTATTTCTGTGAAAGAAATGCAACACCAACAATACCTGTTGGGTCCATGAAAGGTCGGATGCCGAGTATGTTGCTGACCATGTGTGCTGAAGGCCAGCCGCGGGACAGACTCACAGGGCCGCCGGTGACTGGGACAGCGGGCGCGTGGCTCATTTTGTTCCCGGAAGGGGACATGGCATTGGGGTAGGAGTATGGGTATAAATGGTTGTAAGAGAGGCCGGGCTGCGGTGCTGCCTGTTTGCCAGTCTCGTACTGACTGGGCTGGGAAAGGTTCCCGATTTTGTTCCGTAAAATCCGACTGATGGAGCTGACCGAGGGTACGTTGTATTTGTCACATACTCCATCCGCGAGCAGTCTGTCACGAATCTCCCAAGCGAAAATCCCCGGGTCTCCCTGCTTGTATTCCCGTATGCTCTTCACCACGTTGGGCGTCGTGACTCGCGGCTTGCTGCCTCCAATAGCGCCAGGCAAGATCGACCCGGTTTCGTTGTATCTCGCCAGGATCTTGCTGACACAGCCGTGGGAAACGCGGAGCTGCCTACTAATGTCACAAGGTCGGATCCCAAGCTGGGCTAGCTCGACTATTCTCAGTCGTATGGCATTGGGCAGCGGCCGTCCGTTCACAAAAACCCCTCCTAACTGGTTCACCTCGCCGTACGTTTGCTCTGGAGGAGAAAGAAAAGATAAGCTGGATTACAGTAGCTAAGAGGGGCGAGAAACAGAAATTGGCTGAGGAACCCAATCAGAGAGCGTGCTAAAATAAAATGGCGATCCCGTGCGTATTATGAAAAAGTCATATAGCTAGGCAAGATCTTTCGCTTCATATATTTTTTACCTACAGCCTATGAGCATCTGTGAAGTTACTGGTCGACTGCACTTTAATGAGCTAGTTGCGAACCAAAGAAAATGCGCCCTAAAAGTCGACGTTGACTATACTGTCATGCAGGCATGAAAGCAGTCATCCCCCTGCCAGTGAAGCATGCATGATGTGGACGAGGGCTCACCCATTTGTCCGTGTCTTTCGTGATGCTTTTCTCGCAACTGTTTCCCCTTCAGTGGCTGAGAGCACTGCCTCCGCCGCGTGCGGTGCGCAGAGCTCGAGAGTGGCCTAAAATATCCACCAGTCCACCCTCCGCTCCAGCAGCAGCGACAGCTTTAAAGTTCCAGCTGAGGAAGATGCAAGAGTGCTCTTCATTCGTTCGAGGCGAATTCGTGCGATCCCACAGGCTGAGGTTTGCTCGGATTAATTTGAGGCGTCCTCCACGTCAATATCTCCGGTTACGCTGTGAGCTGTGGGCTCTTTTCATTGGTCCTCGCGCGCTCAGATAGGCTGCTCCGCTAAGGAACCATCCGGTATGCGTAATTTAACCTTTTGAACGGGCTACTTCAGATTAAAGGGGATGGACAGGATGGAGCAGGACGTAACATGTGCCAGAAGAATAACGCAAGAGGATCCCGCGTGGAATTATCACACTTAGCAGAGAATCTGATGAATGCATAACGCGCACTAAAGCACAGAGACGCTGAAGAATAAAGAAGCACATTCGAAATGAGCAGTAATTCAACTGGGACACAGTTAGAGTTACGTTACATATATTCTTATAAAATAGCTTGAAGAGTGTGTACTTATGACAGGCATTTACTACAAATAGGACATGGACAGTTATAATATAAAACACGCATATTATTAAATTAATAATTATTATTTGAAACATTTTAAAATGAGTTTTTATTTTAAAAGTACTGTAATGTATTGTTGGTTACGCACGCCACGTTTATCTCAAAACTACACTTTCGCTGGTTTCTTATGTTAAAGCATAACTAGCACGCTTTGCAGCTTGGAAACTGCGTACATTTTTTCAGTACCAGAACTAGTGCACGAGCCCTCTGTCAGGCCTAGAAGTGCTGAAATTATATAAGGTATAGACCAAATTCCAAGAGGCTGCATTATCACAGCATGCCCTCAGCGTTTCCAGAGGATGGAAAGAAGGTATAGTTTATTAGCTTGCAAAATGTCACTTGTTAAAGTTAACAGTCGACCCATTGGTAATAAGGAGCAGTGTCTATCCTACGTGACTGCAGTCTACAAGAAAGCCTTTTTTTTCACACATGGAAAACATCAGGTCGATTCGTAGCACGAACTTTGAATAAGGTTTTCAATAGGTGGTTCCAATTGCTTTGAAATAAAGTACTAAAAACAGTCAAGGTCATGAAAAATGCATAGAAAACATAATGGACCTAAGCAACCATCAATTCAATGGATGCATACAGTTATCGCGGTACATGTCACAGAGATGATGCTGTAGCAGTAAAAGGTCAAAAGCAAGCATTATGACCATAAAGCTGTATGACCATAAAGACCCATTTATCTCCTGCCATGGCCATTCGAAACTACAGTGTGTCAGTCTCCCCCGTCTGGATGAAAAAGGGACTGCACTTCGGTCCACTTGTCTGGGTGCACTGGAAAGACAAGAAAATGCACGGAGCACAAAAATGCTGAAGATTGTTTCCTAAAAATCAACCATCCTACAGACGATCTGAAGCTCCAGCGCGTCAGACGTTCAGGTATAAATGTACATTTCTTCCAGAAAAGTAATTCCAGCAGCGTAAACAAACACAGAAGGAGGGGTGAAGGCACATTACGTTAGTCCCGCAGTGAACGGTGCAGATGTAGGAGAGGTGCAGCTCTTCTTATTCATTTAAACTGTTCCATTCAGGAACCGCAAGTCAGTGTGTGTTTTCTGTTATTAAAAAAAAACAGGTGTACAAAGTCAGTTAAGTCGTGTAATGATCAGTTTATAACATACGTAAGCGAAAAAAGTTATGTTCTTAAAGAAAATGTCGACTGACACTATAGCTGATTTCCACTACTTTAGGGCAAAAGTGATGTGAACTCACCTAACGTTCATCAGTCTCAGTAAACAGTTTCTGCTTTAAACTCATGCTTCTAGCAAAAGAAAACACAATTAAACAATGCAAATAAATAAACACATAAGGTCAAAGCTACACAGAGATAGATAACTAGCTAACTAAATAAATAAACTTCATAATACCAACGCTGGTGTAATCTAAACTGAGCTGAACGTGTAAATGTGGGATCAGATTCGTTACTGCCATCATTTTCAATAAGTTACTGCCACCCCAGTTCCTTAACCTACATATATTATTCTAATGTATAGTGAAAAAATTGTCAGCCTAAATGGGTGTATATACAAAAGTCATTTCTAAAGGCAGTCGCGCGTATATATATATACGCGTCTGGAGTAGGTTTTAGCAATTCGGTGTCCAGATCCGCTCTTTCTGACTGTAGTCCAATGTGCTGCACGTCGTTTGCATATTTCAGTTGTAACAACACAGACATTTATATATTTGAAAACATTCACAGCTATTATCCAGCAGTTCCATAATCATGTTCCTTCCACTGATGTGTTGAGCTACTTTTGGTGTTGCCCCAGTCTGCTTCTCAAGGGAGCACTTTATCTTAATTTGAAGGAGTAAACTTTACGTACGCGCTGGACCTCCACCACAGTGGGTCCCATCAGGATAAAAAAACACAAAACAATTTTCACCTCTGGAGATGGATGCATGGACGAATAATACACAGCAAATTCGAAGCATACTTTTGAAGTGGACATGGCACTGTATAGAACTGTAGGTAGCTGTACAATGATTTCATAATTATTAATATGCACAGTGTTGGTGCGGCACGAGTGATCTTATGATCTTTTTCACTACAAATCTCTCTGCTGCCACGAGAGTCTGGGAGAAAAGAAAAAAAGGAAGCAGTGATACTCGGAGGTAAAGCGGAGGGAAATTGCTTTTGTAGGTGTACATGTGGCTTTGCTTTTTCTTAAACGTGGCTCACCAACAGGATCTTACACGTGCGTTTGAGAACCGTTACGCTAATGGCAATCAATGGAACCTGTCCGCTTCCAAACTAAATGCGTCATGCTGCACGGGAACCACTACGATGTGTCGGTATTGACACTTAACACGGGAACGTTTTCAAATTCTCCCTCCTCTCATCTTCTCAGTCTTTTCTTTGTGATCACATAGATACTGGTCGTGTTACAGAAATCCACTGCTGTCACTATCGATATGTTTGGATAGCCCCCCTCTTCATGCATATACTAATTTGTAATTTGTTTTTCTAGATAAAATAAGACGTCAAGGCAAATAGAAAATATGATAGCTACAAAGTATACACAGAACGTATTGTAGTCAGTTGCGTATCAACAAATTGCTGTAGTGTGTCTTTATCCCGTTCAAACACATCTCATCTAAACATAAATAGCACACACACACACACACACACACACACACACACACACACACACACACACACACACACACACACACACACA
>JBBIGA010000001.1:34331006-34359722 GCA_037576975.1 Alestes dentex | reverse complement strand
GTGTGTGTGTGTGTGTGTGTGTGTGTGTGTGTGTGTGTGTGTGTGTGTGTGTGTGTGTGTGTGTGTGAGAGAGAGTGCATGTGTGTGTATGTGTGTGTGTGTATGTGTGCATGTGTGTTTGTGTGTATGTGTGTTTGCGTGTGTGAAAGAGGGAAAGAAAGAAGGAGAGAAAAAAATATTTAATATCAGGTGTCAAAACTACAGCAGTAGGGATTCAGCAGCCTTTTGCTGGGTTTTGCTTTAAAAAGATGAGGCCTAATTGAAGGTTCAGGTCATGGGTGCTGGAGTGGATTCCCTGAGAAGGATAGGAAAAATGGTGTTTGAAAGAGCAACATCTAATATGGTATTAATTAATGGAATTTCATATAGAAGTTGTGGTTGGATAATGGTGATTAAACCATTTTGGTTTTTTGCAACTGGGCAGAGTCTATATGCATATTTTTAAGTGCAGCACCACCTAAACTGTGTAGCACCACCTAAACATATTACACTAAATGGTTTTATGACGTTTTATATTTCAATTAATGACTGGCTGCTTTGTAACTTAAAATTAACATTTAGCATTAATTATAGGCTCCAGTATGTAATGAGAAAGAGATATTCACATGTAGCACCATATACGTTAGAGCTGTGATGGTACCAGAATTTAGATTTTGAGATGTAGCATTACGTTGCTCAGTACAAATTCGTCACTGGCTGAACATCAATTGTTAATCAAATTTTTACTGCTTAATTAAAGAGTGTTGTTATTTTTTCAGTTTATTTTTTATTGGTACAAATCTATACAAATTCTGACACAATGTAATTCCATTGTGGTGCTAGTTTATTTAAATGAAGTCCTAAAAGTCTAAGTACATTATGTATTTTTAATTTTAGAAGTATTTAAGAATTGTATTTTAATTTCACTACTTTCATTTTTACTTTAATTAATATATTTGAATATATTCATTCGTCAATATTATTAGCCTCTTTTCTTTTTTTCTTTTTGTGATATTTTTAACCCTAAGCTAGCATATGCTTAGTAGTAAATTAATGATTGTAATATTCATCAAGTATCATCCTTCTCATTGCAGTATAGTTTAGAATCAGATAGATTTCTTTGAAAGTGAAATTAAATTTATAATCCTAAAATTATAAATTGCAGTGTCAGTTTTGAAATAAGTTTGTAATTTTGTATTCTGTTTACAAACCAAGTAATTCTTTAAATGGTGTGACATCTACAAAGTCCTTTTGACATCTACAAAGACCTTTTCAAATACAAACTAATATTTTCTTCTGGCAAAATGATCACAGCTTTCCTTGATTCCATCAAAGAATTTGGGTGAATGTAGATACTACAAAATTCACAAGTAAGAGTTGAGATTATGTGAAATACAGAGAAAACATCGCTGTACAGTAACATAAATTGACATCACTAACAAACTAGCTATCTAACATCTAGCTACTGCATACCTGCCCTTTGCTTACATTGATAAGTAAATATATAACTTCCTGGTTAAAAACAAAACATTACTGTCCACAAATGGTTTGCAGTGAGTCTACATATGCTTAGCACTGTCTGTAATGTTTTTTTTTTTTTTTTAACGACGACCTTGTAAATTAGATCTGTGAGGGTGAAGAACGTTCTAAATGTTTCTTTTTTAAATCCCCTTTGTGACATCCTTTTTTTTTGGTGTAAACAAAATATCAGTCTAGTTTTGTCTAGTTTTGTAACTATAATGCTCAGCACGTCAATCTCTAAACATTTATTTTCATTCCTTTGTCTTTTTGTGTATACTGATGGACCACATCAATACATATATGTATTTTAATTGCTTGATAACAAGGCTGACATAATGGTCAAGATCTACAGTGATTACTAGTAGATCCCACTGATTCTTCTTCATCAGTTACACTGTAGAGAAATGCAAAAATACAGTCAAAATATGCACTATGCAGAACTGGACAAGCCAGCTTCATGGTTATGATGCTGCCCTATAAAAGTCTTAAGGCAAATGAAAGTGCCATTGTCAGACTCCATTAGAAATACATGGTGGCCATTTTAAATGCTGTGTCTATGAATACACGTGCACAGCAGTGACCGACATGTCTTAGGAAATTATAGTGACAAAATTTCCTTATATCCTTAGTCATAACCATATTACAGTAAAAGTAAACATACAACATGCATAGGATGGGAGCAAGGGAAAGGGGAATTCCACTGATTTTTCAAAAATGATAATAAAAAATATATAAGTACACTGATACATTCTTAATATGTAAATAATATCATTTGGAGTATTTGTGTGTGAAATGTGTTTTTCTATAGAAACATACAGGAATTCCACACAATGGCATTGATAGAAACCAGATGTCTCATATAATGACACCCTGTCTCTCATAGCTTTTGATGTAATCTTCTGTCTGAAGCATTATTTTATGATGATATCAAGTTCTACATATATCAAATACATATATAAGAAACATGTAGATTAATTGATCATTATGAAGAGCAAATTAGCTATTTTTTTACAATATGTAACTTTACATCAAAACATTCTAAATTATTATTTAAATTGCAATTATTTAATTATCTTGGAATTTTGAAAAATCAGAGGAATCTCCCTTCAAGCATCTAAATTGCTTCTTCACCCAAGTCTGTAACAATTCATGCTTGAAACTTTTGCCTTTACAGTATTTAACATTGGTCTTCTTGTTGCAAACAGAAGCTGACTGGTAGCAAGTTCTTAATCAAAAGGTGTTCATTACGATGATTTGAAATAATAAAAGTTAAACAGTAATTTAACTGCAGATGTAGAGATTTGCTGTTTATGTTTAAAAAAAACAGTGAAGGGCTGGCAGGATATTATGATGGAAGGATGTGTGCTGTTCATGTGCACGGCCTCACTGTAGAATTCAAGGTCCACTATAGGGACTGGCTGTGTGATATCATTTTTCACCAAGCCAAAATCAAGGCCTCAGACATGCCTTTTTTATGTCAGACATAGGGGTAGTTTATGCATCTGACAGCTTAGCCTTTCAAGATTAATGAGCTTATGAAAACCTTGTGTCTTCCCTCAGAAGCCAAACTCTATATCTGTCAGTGTGACCAACATAATAACCCCATTCGTACTGATGTCACAACAATCTTCATTCTATCCAATACTCTCACTAACATTGTGTGTGTGTGTGTGTGTGTGTGTGTGTGTGTGTGTGTGTGTGTGTGTGTATGTATGTGTTTGGGGGGGGGTTGGTGTTACCAGTAAAACAGTGGCAAAGGAACTTCCTTTTCCCCTAAAATGCTTGAGTGTGTGCCTAAACAGCACTACTTTACCAAGATAATCTAAATACAGTAACAAACACAATAATTCAGGGTTTGATATAAATGATGACAGACGTGTCATAAAAAAGGCTAAATCAGGTTATTTAATTTTTCTCAGTATATCTGGAATTATTTGAATTTGTTTTTAATTTAACTTGATTTATTGCTTAAAGGATCCCTTTTATTGCGGGTAATTTTGCAATAGAAGTACACAAGTAGAAAAATGATGTGATTTATGCATGGATCATTGCTGTTGAGTGCTCATGGGTGAGTTGGCATGGCACATAGCTTGACAGAGCTGTTCAGCCATGAGAATGGACATGAATAGGAACAAGAAGATTCATAGAACATACATTTTTGATACTGAGCTAATATTTTTACTGAATCTGCAGTCGAATTTTGGATGCTGAATTCTCCCGCCTCACTCCCACTCTGTTGCCAGGCATCTGTAAATACCATCCCTTATTTCTGCTCTAGTGGAAATGCCCACTGGGGCAAGCAGTGGGTTTGTTTTGGGTGATCAACAAGGGCCTTGATTCCATGTTTTACATAAGAGGGCGACAGACTTCCTGAAATACCCAGTAACCTGTGCTGCTAGTCGTCTGTCATTTCGACGATTCGATGAAAGCTGCATAACTTAAGTCCTGTGTCTGCATAATGTCGACTTGTTTGTGCAGTTACACATGAATTCATCAAACTTTACTCTTCTGAAGGAGAGTGCTGAAAAAAAGCAATATCACTGATGGAAAAGTTATATAATTTAATCGCCAACAGAAATATACATTTGAGCAGCCTATGTTTTTAATGTAAATGCTTAGTTATGTTTGCAACTGAAAATAGTAATACTAAAGTTACAGAATGTCTTCGCTGTTACTGTATCTTACAGTCAAACGACATTCCAGCAGTCATTTGTTTACATAACCTGTTTACTGTCTCTTCTAAAATTGAAAGCATGTTCCTGTCGGAACATACACACTTTCTGACAGGAAAAACATTTCAGATTTTCCTTATAGGGAAATGATTAATCATGACCAAATGATTTACAGCTCCTTTTTTGGAGTGGGGCTCCCCTGATGTGTTAGTGGAAGTACAACAACTGATAATTATAGAGAAATCAACCACCTTTATCTGCCATTAATGCCTAGCCTCCCCTCTGATCATAAAGCACTCCTCTCTGCCTGAATGCATTCCACAGCAGAAAATAAACTGTCTTAAATGAATGAGAGTGCTCCGAAGACAAGGGGATTTCCAGTGTTTGAGAATTTGATGACTTGTTATTGTATGTCAGCAAAGTGAATGTTAAAATTTCCTATCACACAAGTTGCAGAATTGAACATGTCCGCTTCAAGTTGCAGCAGAGATGGTCATGAGCTAATCCGGACGTGCTGGACTACACTTGATATTTTGCACCTTCCCTTCCTGTTTTCACAAACAAAATGTCACAGTGTATGTGAAACTGAAAAAAGCCAAATCATTTAACTTCAGCCTTGTATAACATAAAATTCCCCCATTATATAGTATTACTTTTATTTTTGTTTCAGATGTATTTATTTATTATTTATTTGTTTATTTATATGTTTATCAAAAACAACTAAAAACACAAAGAGAATGATTCAAGGAAAAATATAATGGCAAACCTATATCAGTTCAGTTCAATCAGTTTTTCAAGAGTGATTAAGAGGTTTCTGTAGAGAGACCAGCATGCCCCTGCATTTATGGCATATGGCGGTAGATGGTTAGCAATGCCTTGGCTAGTATGTTTGAGCAGTGCCAGAGAGTCACATGTCCTTTTGTATCTGTTTTCCTCATTGATGAACATCAGAGGGTAACATCGTTGAGCAGGGTTTAAATCAACAAAGGCACTTTTAAAAACTAAAGATGACAATAAGTGTTCTTCAGAGAGATGCCATAATTGATCTACTTTCAGTGAAGAACCTGTTAACAGATGATTGTTTAAAGATCCAGTTTGGTAATGAGATCATGGCCTGAGACATGCCTTTTTATGTCAGACGTAGGGGGCTTAGAATTATTATGTTCTGTTCTACATATATGGCAAAACTGACACATTTCGCCACATGTTTATGGTTTCTGTGATATTTATTTTAATGATATATTTCCTTTGTCAAAATCACATAGTCAGTAAGGTTCTATCTGCAAGGATGTTTTGTGGGTTTAGTACCTCACAAACCACTGAAGTTAAATTAGCTTTTAAACTTTTAGCAATACTGCCAATTGATCAACAAATTTAAAATAGAACTTTTGGTCAAGTTAGACGCATTAACTGTTGCTACTGTTAGTTAAAGAAAGTCAGATTGCTGGCCATCTAGTGAATTATAATTTACAAAACAAATAACTCTCTAATAATGAAATTCAATAAATCCGGAACATTGATCAGCTACGTTGGTAAACTTTAGAGGTTATTAATACAATAAAATACTATAGGAAATTCAGGTTATTAATACAATCAAATAAAAAAGCAGTTAGCTACCTTCCTTATATTAGTGGTGTTAGCTAACTGCTTTTAAGTTTAATTAGCTCATTTTCCTAATATGCAAAGCAGCAAACAAGTTATCTACCAGCAAACAAGTTATCTACCAGTGTAACAAGATAAATTAGTAAAACTGCAACTGTTGTATTGTTAGCTTGCAAACTGGCATTTCAGAAAGGCTAGAAGTAACTGCAGGCAAACAGAGGAAATGAAGCATAAGCACAAACAGAAAAGAGAGAGTCTTTCTACTGTTAATTTTGAATAATAAATACATTAAGAATACATTAGGAAATGAACTTTTGGAGTCATTTTCCTTCAGATTGTTTATTTTCCTCCCATAATGATGTAGCATAATATAATCATCACATTGTCATCCTGCTTTTCCATATTGTTGCTGTTAGAACAAAACCTCATACCTCTAACAGCTATTTCATATAATTTGCACGTATTCCACCAAAAAGCACTTCTGAGCCAAAAGTTGTGGGTCCTGGCAGGAAGGCAGTTGCTGCTTGGATGATGTCATATGTCTTTTGTTGGAATGTGCAGTTCAGTTCTGTAATTAGTCCAGAACACCATTCCACATTTGCCTAAAATCTGTGTTGCTTTTTAATACTTGTTGTTTGATTCCCTTTGCAAAGTCATTCTCTGATTTGTCTCTGAATTTATTTTTTTTTTCATGCTAGGTCAACGCTTCACTACACTATGTATTTTAATGTGCACTACGTAACACCGTATCAGCGCTAACTGGTGACTGAGGGACAGTAGGAGAGAAATAATAGTTGATTCTGTATCGTTTTTGTGTGCAAAGCAGTTGAAACAGGTTGAAAGGCTGTGAGACGGGGAAAGTCCCTAACTCTAACCCTAACAGTCACCAGTTAGCGCTGATACTGGCGGTGTTAAGCTTATGTTGTCATGGCTGCACGAAAAGTCATGAGATCGAGTTGAACTAAGAGGCTTAATCTGAACCCTGAAAAACAGCCCCAGAACGTTATACCACCTCCACTGAAATGTACTGCTGACGCTATGCATTCTAGGAGACACCAGTATGCTGGCATCAGTCAAACCTAGAGTCATCAATACAGAGAACACATTTCCACTGCTTCACTGTGTTTAGTTTGTGTTTAGCTGCTTGACCATGTAAAGTCATTTAATTAAATCTCTGACACCATTGTAGACAACATACATTTAGAGAGCATAGTTATCATTAACTCATGTTAAACAACATGGCCTTGCCCAACATTTCCAAGGATAGTGTGTTGTGGGTGCATTCTGTAATGGTGCTTTTGATATATGTTATTATTACCTTGATGAACTTTTAACACTAATAGTAACCATCCACAGAATATTGATGACAGATAGGAGACTATGCTGATTTCAGTTATTTTTAATGAGAAAGACACATTTGTCTCATTGTTTGTGCACAAAGCCCTTCACATAAACATGAAGTAGAGACTAGCTACCGTCCAAGTAGGCTAAATTGTTGCAGATCCAGATTATCACAACATACCCATATGGTAGTTGGCTAGCCATGCCAGGCATACTAGCCAGCTTTCAGGATGCTAAAGCGGTTTTGCATGAGGGATAATGCTATTAAAGTACTTTGCAAATATATCTATACTTTTATTATACAAGTTATATGCAGTTTTAAGGATAATTTCTGTCCTATTAGGTTTCTGCAGGTTACGATGTGCAATACTGTATATATAACATTTGCAAAATGTTCAAACACACTGTTACATACTGTTTTTTATAAGTCAAGAGTCAAACGTATTGAGTACAAGCATCAAACCCTCAGGCTGATCAAACTAAATATGATCTGTTTGAAGCTGTAACTGTTACTCTGGAATTCTGTTTTTTATACTACAGTGCAGTACTACAGTGCAGTTTTGATGTCTTGTTGAAAGAGACTGAAGGCAAATTAACTCTTTGTCAAGAACATTCTTTCCATCCATTTTCATTTCCTTAGGCAACACTTAGACAATGAATCTTGGTCTTAGCCACGCGACTAGATGACTGCCTAAATGCTCAGCAGAATTGCATCAGGAATTAATTTTTCTCATTACACTGATGATGGGTTTCTCACAGTTCCCTCTGTAGACCATGAATTACTATGACGCACTGTGCAGAACAGTGGCATGATATGCTATAATTAGGAAATTTACACAATTTGCTAGAAATGTGACACAAAGCAAATTACTTCAATTTTCTCACCCCATCCTCAGCCCATAAAAGATTTTTGACACTTGTATAATCTTGACTTATTAAACGGCTTTTGATGTTTTGTGAACAACTAAGGCTGTGCTGCTTCTTATAAATCACTGATGTTCCTATCAATGTAAATAACACAGTTTTTTTTTTATCTACATCCTTAGTACATAATCAGTCTGTTAATTAAATTGCTTCTGTAGTTGCTTCTGCAGTCGATTTTATGGAGAAACATCTAAGGCTGCACAAGTGCTAAAACTGAACAAAACTGCTTGCACTACTAAACTAGACTATACATGACTACACTCTTTAAAAATAAAGTTGCCAAAATAAGTTCTGTGCAGTAACAACATCTTTTAGGGATGATTCATTCAATAAGCATTTTAGTAGATGTGTGAACTTAGCCCTAAATTTACTGGATTTTGTGAAAGCAAAATATAGGCTATGATTAGGCTTAATCTCAGTCCAAGAAGCTCATAATGTAAAAACTTTTCCTAGAACCATACGTTCAAACCAAGAACTTGGTTTCTACTCATGAATCTACAGGCAGGGACATATTCACAATCACTGACTCTGGTTTACTTAGAATTCTCTTGTGCTTCAACACATGTAGAAATGTGGCTTATACACCTCAGAAATACACATTAAAGATTAGTAGTTGCAGAGGATTGTTTGTTGTCTTTAGATCTGCAGAAAAGTTAGGTCTCTTGTGCATGGAAGTATTTCTATTCAGAGTAGCCTACTGTTTAACTCTATAAAGAGCCCATGTCGTGCTCTTTTTAAAAAATATTAAGTCGGTTTTGATGTTTGCCGTTTGTGTGATTTTATGTGTCAAAAATAGTCCTAATTAATTTCTGCACGGCCATTGTGTAACCTCTTATAGTCTCTTGGAATTAAACAGCCTTCATTCCCATGCCAAACATATGTAAATAATCTCTTTTCTGATTTATGGTGAATGTATGGATGCATGTAAATTCATGTTTTTTGTCACTTCACAAAATGAATGAATTAAAAATGGGCTATTCAAGCGACATAGTAGTTTCATACATGGACAATACGGTCTGTGAAGTGAATCACGTATTTTGAAACATGAATGGTTCTTACATACAAACAAGTATGGACAACCTGTTGGATACGGTAATCATTTCAAATTTTACAAGAGTATGAACTTTTGCATACTTATTTGCATACTCTATGGTTTTCGTTTTTTTCAGTGCTGTAATAATCTCACATTTTGCAGGAATTCTGTAGGTGTTAAAGCTTGAAGTTTGGATGTTCTTATACAACTTGCTTAACAGGCTGAAAGCGATACATGCTGTCTGGAGGCCCAGGCTAAATGAAGCATGACATTATTAGCATTCTCAAGGTAACATGTTTGCCTTAAAGTTAGGAGTGAATTTGTCACTGTCTGTGCTGCTCTGAAGACGATTCATTGTATCAGTAGCCTTTCTTTCCCCTTGCTTTCTTTTTCCCTTGGATTAGATCCAAAACAAGCTTAAGCAAGTCCCTTGAGTGAACATTTCATTCAGTTTTGATTTTTCAACAAATTAATAAATGCTTTTAAGACTGAATGTTAAAACTTTCCATGCATTTGATTAGAAAGCTTATACTACTATTAATGCCCTATTTATCTGTCCATTATGGGGAAAAATAACTTTCGTGTCTGAAATGAACTTTAAATTTTGATGGTCATTAGTTTTCATTTGCTGGTCCCTGCACAGTTAAAGTTAGAATGTTAGTTGTAGTAACAGGGCACCAGATAGCCCCCCCTCAATTCTTGGCGTGGTAGCCTTTGGCATGTTAAGTTCTCTGGAGGGAAAGGAGTTGGTGATTAGATGAACTACAGTAAATTATGACATTAATGTAGAATTATGCTCTTAGCAAGCTATTGTGAAATATGAACATTGAAAACATATTTAATAAAAGGTCATGGCTTCTGTAAAGCTTTTTACTTTTATTATATGTTCCATTGTTTAGGACTATTGTCAGTGACTCTGAAGTGGACATTTGTCTGTTCTGTCAAATTCAAAGTTAAACTAATTTCTGAAAAGCTGTTTTGATCTGCTTGAGGAATGTTTAAGGTATACACGGACATACACATCCATCAGCCATAACATTAAAACTGCTGACAGATGAAGTGAATTGTGAAAAACATTGATTATCTTGTTACAATTGGACCTGGCAAGGAGTGGGATACATTAGGCAGCAAGTAAAGAGTCAGGTTTTGAAGTTTATGTGTTTCAACCAGGAAAAATGGGCAAGTGTAAAGATCTGAGTGACTTTGACATGGCCAAACGATGGCTAGACGAGTGTGTCAGAGCGTGTCCAAATCAGCAGGTCTTGTGGAGTGTTCCCAGAGATTAGTACCTAACAAAAGTGGTCCAAAGAAACAACCGTGAACCGGCGACAGGGTCATGTGCATGCACGTCACTTACATGGGGAAGAGACGGCACTGGGATGCAATATGGGAAGAAGGCTAGCTGTTGGCCACTGTTCTACTGGGAAACCATGACTCCTGACATTCACCTGGATGTTATTTTGATGTTTGTACACCACCTTCATAGTAAGTATATTCCCACAAGACAGTGGTCTTCAGCTGGATCAATTGTTCAGGAACGTGCCAGATTTCAGAGCTCACCTTCCAAAGTCTGGTAGAGGCCATTCCTCCACGGTCAAAACTGTTTTGGCCACAAGAGGGGGGCCTACACAATTTTAACCAGGTGTTTTTAATGTAATTGCTGATCTGGGTATACACATCCTGTAGCACATTCATTGGTGTAATGGCAAGGTTAAAAAGTTCAGAATTGTATATCTGTCTAAAAGTAACTGAACACTTATAACACTAATGGGCATTGAGCTGTGAATGAACTGATGTAGAACGTAATTTTACCGGTTCAAAGTGTTCTGTAACAAATACGCCACCTTCTGGACAGGAATGGAAGTAGCATTTTCATGACATTTTGAAAAACAAAAGCACCCCATGCACGTGGAATGATGTAAAAATAATGAATCTGACACACATGCAATTCTCTATTACTTTTCTATTAATTTCTCTAGTAATACTTAAGTCTTTGGGCTTCCTTTAGCACCTGCTGATTTCCTTTTGTACCTGCTGAATTTTCAGAATAAATTGTATTTTGAATCATATTTTTATTTATATCTAGCAGTTTGAATGTCAATATAATAACTCCTATTATTGTCAAGTCTCATAATAATTATAATTAACTCTATTCCAGGTACAGAGCACATGATACTCAGTCAGGGAATCCAAGTGTGTACATTGCCTTTCTCATTAAGCAGCACTGCCAACTACCGGTGGCTAAAAAGAAGTTTAATCACAGATGTTTAGAAGGTATGAATGAAAGTCATTCGTGTATTAAGAGTTTATTAAGTTTATTTAATGAGTGCCTCTGTTAATGCCACTGATAACTAAAAAAAGAAAGAAAAAAGAAAAAATAATAATATATTATATTGTATTATATTAGATTATGTTGTATTGTAAAGTTCATTCTATTTGTGATAGTTTGTGCACACACACAGGCAGTTAACACATGAAAAAAAGCTGACATATCACACTGAAATGATTTTTTTTTTTTCATTTTTCAAATTCATTGGCAGGAGTGTCTCTTTAAATTTGCTCCGCGAAAACATGTTTTTTGAAAATACTGTGAAAGGCACAATGACTGAATCACTGAAGCTCCTTTGAACCTTAATCAGAAGACTCGTTACCCTTTATTAGTTCCCTGCACAGTGGGGATTATTCCAAAACATAAGGAATGTGGCTCCTTTGGAAGGGAGCCCCAAACTGTGTAAAGAAAGGTGAACAATAGTTCACTATTTCACTGGAGGTTGCAGAAGGTTCACTTAACAGGCAGTGCAAATCTCTGGCTTTACGTTTGATGATAACATTGCAGGGAGTTCAAAATGGAGATATTTAATCAAATGCAGTTCCCCTATCCCACGTCCTGTGTTCAGTTTGTATGGTTAATCTCATTGCCATATCATCGGCTGGCATTTCATTGCTTTTATTTTACTGCATTAACACTAAGCCACTGTTATAAGCCATTTTGCACTCCTGATTTGCTGGTGCAGTACTCGAAATCTTTACACACAGCAATGTCAGTGTTACACTGTTATTTGTTAAACTGGTGTTCATAATGCAGCTTTTGACTCTCAGTTAATATCTTCCCTTAAACCTAGAGTAAACGAGTTGATTAAAGACACACGTGATGCGCTACCAAGGGCTGTCCAAAACTCTAAAACGATTAAATGGGGAGCTGATTAACTTGCGTGCTATCGTATAGGTCCCAGAACCTTTCCCCTTGCGCAATGTAATCTGACGTCTCTTGAAGATGAACAGTTTAGCCAGAAGGTGGCGGTCTTTCCTCATTTTTTCCAGAAAGGAGGAAGGAAAACTGCTCCAGGATCTGAGATGAGCTTGGGCAGTTATGAAAATGAGGTCGAATTCAGAAACGCAGATACTTTTCAGAACTGGTGACAAAAACATTTTTTACCCCCAGTCTTTTTTGCGTCATGCGGGGCTTAATGCAGGGTTTGCGAAGTGTTATGTGTTCTAGACGTTCAGGACCTGTTAATGTCTTTGGTGGGAAGCTGTGTGAGAAGTTGATGGAAAAATCCAATAGCTCCTCGTGAAAGGCATAAAACGCTTCAGATTAATTTTTACAGGACACGCTGAAGATATACTGAATTTCAGCAGCTCTGATGGCTTTCTATTAAGGGTCGCTGACTGGGGGCGCAGATCGGACCAGCTATTTCCAGTTCTTTACATTTTCTGATGTTCTGTTGCGTATTAGGTCAGTGCTTTGGGGACAGGGGTCCGTCCGACCACAAGACGGTTTTGTTGCCTCTCTAATTGAGTTCACTGATGGCACTATTTGTGCGGTTCCATTGTGGCTGCGTGTTAAATCAATCTCACGAGCTTGAAAAGACTCATCTGATGGCTGCAACTCAGTCGGTGCAAAAAATGGTCTGTAAGTCGTGTGTTGGTGATGGGGTTCGCCCTGCTTCTCGCGTCCCCTCCACGCTGAAAGTCAAGCAAATCTCCTGACATCGATCCCACTTTCTGCGCCTCCTAATTTCATTTTGGGCGCACACGGGCAGCAAAGCGAGGGAGCAGGCGCTATCTCGGCTCATCTTGACAGACAATTGTATTTACTATTTTCTTTTCACACGCCAATAAAGGCGAGGCCGTTATTGCATCAGATTAAATGAAAAACTGTTTAATGATTCCAAGTTATAACTCTAGAGCGAATAATGCTGCGTTTAAGAGCTGACAGGGGATGATAAATGGGGTCTCATATAAAACATATTCCCAGTGAAGAATGGCTGGAGATGAATTGCACGCTGATACAAAGCCCTGATAAAAATCCCCTAAGAGCCACTAGAAGGCTTAATAATGTGCTATTCATTTTGAACTGATTACTCCTTCTTAATACAAAAAGTGTGCAGATCAACAATGAAAAAAGATACACATTTGAGAAACACACTGCATAATTTGCTTTAAGTAAAACAAGAGCTAGAGGTGCGTTCCTTCTTCAGCACTCTTGATGTACGACTGTATGTGAAGACTGGGGCCCGTTCATGTGTTTTAATGAGATGGCGATTTCCACCAGGCCATCCATCAACTGCTGGGCTTTTCCTCTGCGCTTGTCACAGCCTTCTCTGCTGCTGGGGTGTTGATCCCAGACAGTGTACTGAGCTTACCATAGAGTTTACCTAGAGTTTACCATTTTGTTGGTTTTTGGTGGCTATATATATATATAGCCTTCTTAAAAGCTGCCAAAAATGGAATACTGATTATTTGTACTGTGTTTGAAGCCTAATGCTAACTTAATGATTAAAAGACCAAAAAACAATACATGCACATGCTGCATGTAATAAGCCTCCTGGGTCTGCTTCTTTCATTGTATCAAACATTTTCTGCCTTTATAATAGAGGTGCTATAAAGAATTGGAGATTGATTTTTAAAAAGATTGTGACTGTGGAGTACCATTTTTAAAGTTTAAAGAACCTAAACATAATGTTTTGTTTTTACCAAATAAACAATTTGCCTAGAACTGTATGCCCAAGGGTTGATTGATGTAGGAACCTTTATTTCTAAAAATGTATAAATAAATTTTTATTTTTTGGTACTGGATCAAGTGGCTGTATAGAGTCCTGCATACCTCTCTCCCTACTGTTTTGTTGTCAAGGGCAACCTATGTTCACCAGTAGGACAAGTGATAATCTACAAATTTGAATGATAAAAGTGCCTGTCTAATGAGAAAATGCTAATGCAGAACCGTTTGATGAAGAACTGAGTATGGGGACCACTTTTTTTCTGTGACACCTGGGCGGCAGATTACGATGACAGCATTGTGGGCTTGAGCCAGTGGTTGGATCTGGATGGATAGAGGGGATGTGTAAGGTGAATGACCTAATGTGAAGTGAGAGAGACCCTATATAATCCTGAAGAAGGGCAGATTAAAGACAGACAACCGGAGCTTGACAATGTTCTGTTCCTCAGAGCTGGGAATGCCAGGTGGTGGTTAAAAGGCAATTACTACAGAGAAAGGTGAGGGGTATTAAAGGACTGTTGATTCAGAGCAGGGTTGACACTTAAGCTTAGACTGTCAATGACTTCAGTGTCCATCATAAATAATTTCCTTACTGCTGAACATGCACCAACACTTGCGAAATTAGTCATTTGAAATGATTTGAATAAATTGAAATAGCTGGCTGCCTTTTACATTGTGTAAAAAAAATAACTTTAAGAATCATATCTGTTTAATGTTGTCTACTGGCATATTAGCTGTTCTATGTGAAGAGACAGCATCTAGCAACCCCATCAGTGATCCTTGAGCCATCCAAAATAATTGCTTGACATCTCGATTGTTACATAGAACAAGAGTTGGGCTCTTCATGGCCACTCGGCTACATCCTAGCAACACCCAGCATCCTCTTTCCTGGACACTCACACTCCTCTTCCAACACAAATCTTCCTCACTCCACCCACAACCCCCTCTCAAGAACCCCTCTCAGTCCTTGTAGAAGACCCCTGGCCAGTGTTTAAGGACTGGGGTCCTGAATGGGCCTTGCCCTGCCTATTGTTCAGACCTTCTCTTTATGTACACAGCTTTTACTTTGTGTGTTTTCGTCCCCTTAATTGCATCTTTTTTGGTCAATCAGTACACCCTGCTGGTGACATCACCACACTCTATTCACTGGCCCCTGGACCAGGTGATAGCTGTGTAGGCGAGCTGTGGGAAAGATTCAGTTGGACCACCAACTTATGAACCCTGTCAATGCCTTACACCCTCTTTGCCTTTTCTTCTTCAAATGCACCATTGTCACTGCATGTATACACACTCACATACACACACACACACACACACACACACACACACACACACACACACACACACACACACACAAACACACACCAACAAACACACACATTTGTATATTCTTAAATGACATATTAAGTTCCAGTAGTAGTTGTCATAGAATATGTTTCAGTGAATGTTGTCTTCTGCATGTTCTCGTCTTTATACTATGTACACAGGTACATATATAATAGTGGTTTTTGTTATTAGCTGAATTTATTTTGTGTGGATCATGCCCTCTGTCCTTCTGCTGCTACCACAATCAAAGTTATAATTCAATAACTTTTGATACACGAAATCAAACATTATCAAAAAGTCTGGTGTGTCATATTCTCATTATGTTGACAGTTTAGTTTGGAGAAAATTAATTGTATCATTCACATTAAGTAACAAGCTAGCCAGTTGCACTGATAACATGCATACCTTCCACTAAATCAGCAGTCTACATGTTAACAATTAAAGTACCCATGGCAGCCCCCAGTGAGCAGTAATAAATGTATACAGTTCAGTTTCATTGATCTGGATGTGCAATCAATAAAATATGCCTAAAAATGCTAGTGTGTAAGACTGTCAGATTATTACTTTACCATTCAGTGTATTGTTGTTCATTTAGTTTATGTGGAATTTCCTGAGTGACCAGACTGATAATATGACCGCTGTTTAGATTTTTAAAAATCTGTCCATTTTAAATGGGCAGTCTCACAAGAACCAGTTGGTAAATGGTGTAAAGCATATTGTGATCCTTTGGGTGGATAAATATTGAAGCAACACATAAAATTTAAGGATAACCTACTCCCATGCCTTCACATAGAAAATAACAAGATGTACTGTTGCAGTTTTCAACAGCATTGTGTGACAAGTGGCTTAAAGGGATACAGCAGCAGGCAGGCTCTCATGCTTCCTAGAAATATTGTAACCTTCATCCTCTCAGACTGGTAGCACTATGACTGAACTACTCAGGAATGCCAATATGCAGAGACTGAAATGAAAAATGAACATTTACAACATTATTTGTAGTAAAATGAATAAATGAAAATTCACTGATGGTACTATAACTGTTTCTCTTTGTTTGGTTTGTTCAATTTTCTAGAGGGGTCATCAGCAGAGTTAGACGATAGAGTTAGAAGCCCTGCCTCAAGTGAGAGTAAGATTCTTTACAACCGCGTAAAATGTCTTCTAACTGTTCATAAGTCTTGGCCAGTCTGATTGCACTCAAAGCCCTGTTGCTCATACATGAAATTCACCACAGCCCTGCTTTAAAATCCAGGAATGTACTTTAAACAAGCAATCAAGCATCTAACCATGTAGTGACTCATGCTAGGGTTTCTCTGAAAATCTGAGCAGCATTGCTATAATACTTAAACTATTTTTTGAAAGCATCTGCTCCGTAAGATCCAAGGACAAATGGAAACCGTAAAATACCCTAATGAAACTGCAATCACAACTCAATCATAAATAATAATCACTCTCTTTAAAGATGTTTTGTCAGACTGTGAGTGCATTAGAGGATAAGACTGAGGATGAAAAATGTCTATTACTTCTTTTTATTACATAGGTATTTCCTTTGAATTTTCCAGTAAGTGCTGTTGTATTAGTAATCAGGAAATGGAAATTATACAACCTAGCAATTAGAAAAGACCATTTTATTAAAAGTCAGTGTCTGAGTAAGGCAAAACTCTTAGATAATCCAAGCACTCTTTTGATGGAGCTTTAAAGTTTAGTGGCTTAAATCAGAGGTACTCCAGTCCACAATAGCAAGAGAAGTACTGACAGATCTATGTATCTGGGAATGTGTCAAGAAAGAAGCTGTAAAAAAAGCTAGTCATGAATGTATGGGTGTATGAGGAAATATTTTATGGTCAGATAAGACCAAGATAAAATTTTTGGCCACAATTCACAATTCTAGGTGTGGTACAAGCCTAATATTGCTCAGGTCACATAAAAATGCCAAACCATACCATGAAGTATGGTGGTGGTAGTATCATGCTGTGGGGAGGCTCATGATACAATCACTATAATTACAGGAAAATATTGCAAGAGAACCTGCTTTAGCCTGCTTAGAAACTAAGCTTAGGAGAAAGCTTTCCTTTCGACAACACAATAATTTTAAGTGCAAGGCCAAAAATCTATCATCTACCCAGCTCAAATGCTTATCCAAAGCAAACGTTTTTAAACATACACAGACATATAACTTATTGTAGTGCATGAATAGCAATTTTATGTTAAACAAGACATTCATTATTCTGAAGCTTGCCCATCAAATTTCTATATTTTTAAGTGCAACATTATAATATTATGACAGGAATATAAAGTGCCACAGTGGGTAAAGTTTAGAGACATACAGAGAATACAGAGAATGTTCCAGCAATTTACAGAACAGTACTAAACAACAGTGCATAGGAGAGCATGGGAGAGATCAAATATGACAGTATATCATTTTTGCTCATTTTAACTTTTTTCTTTTTTTTATTTGGGTAATCACTGCAGGGTCTATGGACTAAAAGCTAAAATCAAAGCTAATGGTGCTTACAATGGTCTTTCTGTGTATACTACAATGTTTATGTGGTTACATTGTAAATCACGCATTCTCACCATCAGATGGCCTCTACATTGATTGATATGAGCTGTTTCTCAAACAAGCCTCCTGTGTAAACCCCTTTATGTCACATGTAATTAGCAACTGTAAGGGCCAGCAAAACAATTTTCTTGACCCTTGGCACCATATCAAATAGTGGGAAAAGGAGGGAGAGTGAACCAGTCCCAATGCAGACAGTAGAGATGAAGGGAGGGCCATATACTCTCCAGTTACCATTTCAACAATGACTTTCTAAGTACTCACCACACCAACATTTAGCAAGAGAACATATAATTATCTTTTTGTTTACTTTAATAAAGAGACGTCAGAGTGCTCCAGCATCAAGCGCACATGCACTCTCATGCACTAGAGAAATAAACCTAAAGAAGTATATTATCCTATTCATGTGCTGTAATTAAAACATTAGTAATTAATTGCCTTTAACTAACCTAACTGCTATGCAAATGTGGGTGTCTGAGAGAGTTGCAAAATACAAAGATTTTTTTTTCCCTCCCGTTTGTGGTCCATTCAAAGTTCACCTCTGAAAATGTTGTTTAGAATGTGATGTGATGGTGCTGTTACATTTCAAGAGGTACTTATCTCAAAGTCAATATCTTGCCTCTGTTTTTTCTGATGCCATGCTTCGCCATGTTTATTAGGTGGTAGCCTGGCAACCACAAGAGTGTAGCTTTTGCAAATGGCTGAATTTGGGATGCGACTGGCCCTACATGGCCCTACAGCCCTGACCTTTGCAGCCATTTTGGCTCCCTTTTCTCTCGCTGCCCTAGAAGGAGTCAGTGATAAATGTTACCTTGTCTCGGCAGGTGTGCCCATATGGAGAGGCCCATCGCACTAAGGGGGTCACCAACCCCATGTCATTAGCCCCATTTATTTAAATAATGGCCCATTAGATGAAACCATTGAAAATGTGTCTGTTTGTGGCCTGTGAATAAAAGAAATAATTACCTGGGAGACATGGTGCTGCATTTAGTACTTCTACTGTACTTTGCCCTAGCAAGGGGCCCTGTGCTCAGTGAGGTTACAACCACTAGATGGCAGCAAAGAAGAGAGGCAAATGTCTCTATAGTTACCAAGTAGTGCAGGAGTTACCTTGATTAGTAGGTGAGCAGTGGGCAGTTACCTCACTTTGTAGGTGAGCAGTTTGTCATGCTGCACAGCCATGTAAAAGAGCATAAAAGACTACTGTGCATATGCAAAATGAATTAAATCTTGAAGGAAGATGGTTAGCAAACCCCGCTGCATGCAGAGCCAATCCCATATCCAGTTTTTTGTGATGCATTCTTGTTTGCTTGCTCTCAACTAATTAGCAAATAATATTGCTTCTATTTTGCCAGGTTAGGAGTGTAGTAAAACAATACAAAATGACACTTATCAAAACCAGAAGGCCCGCAACGCACAAACATACATTTGCATCAGTGACTGCTCATTCTTCCTGCAGCCTATTTACATGTACACAAGAAATTGTGGCAGATTTCTCAGTTTTATATTTTTACTTATGTCTGCAAGTCACCTGGCAAAAGACTTTTTATCCGAAGTCTTTTAAATCATAGTCCTACTCATATAATATTTAATCTGGTTTTCTCCAGACTTAAAAAATCTGCATTATGACCCTGTATAAGGTATAGATATACAGACAAAATAAGGAATAAAGAATACAATTCGGCAATATATATCCATTTACAAACAATATCAACATGAGACACCTTATAGGATCATAGCCAATAGGAAGTGTTAATTTTGTAAATATTATTGCATGGTTAGATTGTGTCAAGCAGTTAAATGCCCAAAGGCTTTTTCTGGCATTCTTGTTCTTTGTGCTAATTGAATCTAAATTTGCTTTACAGCATGCTGAATGGTAAATTTAGATGAGATATTTGGCCTTCATTGTGGAGTCGTATTTATATGCTTCAAAAAAAGGAGATGGCCAATTAAGGTTGCTTGAGATGAGTTCTTCATAGGTCCTTTGCATTTTATTCTTCAATTGATATCACCTTATAAAAGCACCCTTTCAGTATTGAAGAATGGGCAGCAAATTCGATTACCTTCACAAATGGACTTCCATCTATCTTCACAAATTGTCGTCTTGACCGCTTTAGAGGAAAGTTTTCACCTCTTCACAAAACATGCTAATTGCCATCATAGGCCCAGTATAAAGAGTATATTTACAACACTATTAACCTGAAATGTGTCTGCCCATCTGTAGAAGGCACATTGAATTTCTTGCTCTTCTTCTCAGCTTTTATTTTGGATGTTTTAATTAAAGGGCTTCAGAAAAAGCAGATGGGTAATGTGTGTCTTTCTGGGGTGATGTCTGGTTCAAGGTAAGTCTTACAACCATCTTAATACCCTGGTCTCCTCCCTTTGTATGGCCCTCCTACCTGGAGAACGCAAGCCCACCCTCGACTCAAAAGAGAGTACACTCTGGCTGCCTAACAAGCAGACCCAAGCTGAGGCACATACACAAATACACCTGCCCACACAAAGACACACACGCACACATAACGCAGATAGGATCATATATGCACACCACGATGAATCGTAACATTTTAAAGTCATGATATCAGATACTTATCCAAGGCATTACCAAGTGGGATCTCTTCTTTTAAAGTGTGCCAGTTCGGAGAACATTTTCTGCAGAGGGAATCTCTAGTGGAGAGATATTGTAATCTAAAGTCAATTGTTCTCTTTTTGCACATTCAGTGCAACTACACAGAGTAAGTGTTGATTACCAGATGAGGATTATTAGAGACTTTTATCTCAAGCTTCTTGATCAGTGCAAGATTAGCTCTCTTATGTACTCTCTTAAACTAGCATGATTGTTCGCCAACATTAGTGATGTATCTCTAATAATGATCTTTGGAAAGAAAGTTTCAGACGTGTTGCATCTTATGAATCTAAATACTGTCAAGGCATTTGAGTCTTTTGTTAGAAAAGACTTTGAAACAAGATGGATAAATTCCAGTGCATCAGAAGCATATGCCAGTAAAACAGAATGAAAGCTGCTTTTGAAATGTGGAGTAAGCCCTTGTTACACTTTGATGGTGTGAAGGATAGCTACTTAACATTGTCTTCAGCCACTTCTACAATTCTTGGGCAAAAATAGATTCAACCGGAAATACAATTCTTTTCCTTTTGTCTGTTTAGGTTGCAGGGTACTGAATCATAACTTCTAAAGCTATGACATCTCTAGGCAGCCTCTTAACATGGACTTTAATATCAAGCTGTCATGGTAACTGCTTATAGTCTGGAGGATTGGAGAGGGTTTGCAAGGTAGATCTGCCCTGGCAGATGGTGAGGAACTGCACTGTCTGTGGAAGCTGCAGTCTGCTTCACTGTATGAGGGGAGTAGTGAACAGGCTGAGTGCTACTCAAGCAAAGACTGGACTGATTAGCTGTGTGATGTGGCAAATAGAGCCGTGCCAGAGACTTCAGAGCTCTAAGCAGGGACGGACAAACAACTTCAGACTCACAGTCTGTTATCAGGTAAACCACAGACATAAAGTTCATTTGGAAAATCATGCAAGGTGACATGAAACATGCTGCAGAATTATTATTGTTCACGGTTTCTATAGACATTTCTAATATAGCACATGATAATTAAGCCAAGGATATGCTGTCAGCTTTTTTAAAGGAATGATGCAAAGGTGACATTTGCACGCCATGATAATTGTACCTTGTTCTTTTTCTCTTTTATAGCTCAGATGTGTCTTATCATCGGCTTTCCAAGATTGCTTGGCTTAATGCAATGTCCTTGCAACAGAGGATACAATGTTTAAAAAGGGTATGTACAGTTGTCCTCACCCTGCCCACAATTTCTCTGCATACTGAAAAATCGAACTAAAATACTGCAGACTGATCTTTATCAATGAACTGAATTTCTTATTGAATTTTTGGTTGATCTGAGCCTCTTTGGCTTGACTTGAGCTATTTGTACTTCGCACACACAAGTGGAGTGGCTTTTAGTTTTGATTTTCAAATGGCTATTAGAATGCCACATTGCCACTGAGGGTGATTACAGGAGAACTAATCAGTGACTAAACCTGACCCAGATGTTTACTGATGCAGTTTTCCCCTTTTGAATCATAGGTCATCAGAAAAATGGTTCGGTTGTGGTAGATTTTTATTTGGGTTATTTATCTGCTCCTTACGTCTGGGTAGCAGTCAGTTCTAATTTTTTTTTTTCTGAAAGGAATGTCCCATGTTATATCTCTATCCCCAAAAAGCCTCTTCAATACAGTACTCTCTATTGTACAGTAGTATTCGATTAAATCTGATTTTATTTATATAGTCACAAAGTGGCTTTACAGAGTCCGGGTCTGAACCTCTAGTGAGCAAGCCAATGATGACAAAGGTGAGAAAAAATTCCCTAAAACTGGAGGAATTTATGTATTTTGTTGAGCTTTTGTATTTTGTTGAATGTGACCTCTTTTGATTACATCTGTATAGCTATGTTCAGAATAAGTCATAAAAATGATGCTGAAATTCTGAAACCACTTGTGGAAACTTTTTCTCACCAGCTCAGCGTGGCCTAATTTGACTTCCAGCTATTATAACAATGTCTGGAGGTTTATGGTTTAGAGTTGCTCTTGAGCCATTTAATTCCTTGGACACAATCTCACAGAATAGGTTTTTTGGAGAGAAATTAAACTGAAAAATGCCTTTTTATTTATAAAAAAAAAAATCTGGTGATTCCAACCAAGCTCACATGGGTGGGTAACTGGAAGCAGTTATGGAGAAAATACAATGCTCTGTCTTTATTTGCCATCGAGTTGAGAGTTCACCTTTTAGTGCATAATTTAACTTCTCAGTCTTAAAACTGCATTCCATTGCCATATGACTTTTTAGCAGTGTCAGTAGTACTGAAGTGCTAAAGAATCTTCCTTGTAATAAGAAAATACTTTGATAAGCACCATTACTTTAGCAGGCATTCCCATGACCGTTTACTGGCATGAAGAAGACAGAGAGCCCTTTCTGGACTTGGCCCCATCCAGCAAGTCTTCTCTCCCAGCATCAGGCTTGCTTTTTAATCCTCTGCTTTTGTCTGGTTCATGGAGAATCGAGCTTTTCTGTTTGAATCATCTCTCTAGACTCTGTATGTGCTGCAGAATCCTTATTTATGTGACCTGACATCTTAAGGCACCATTAAGCAGAGATTTCTTGAAATGTGTTTCAGGGAGTGGAGTAAAATGGTGCCTTTTAAGTCGAGAGCAGTGGCCATCACACTCACCAAAAAAGAGTAAAGAGAGAACAAGCCTGCAGATCAGGAGTCTTTTTCGTACTGAGAATGCACGGGGTGCCTGGCTGTTAATTAAACATTTTTTCCCCAGAGTGCACCCTTGGATGAGAATGCACAAAGCTCTCAGTTGCATTTGTGTATGGAGGAGCATTCCTTCGTCATGAGTGTCTTCTTTGAGTGGCTGATATATCGAAACTTGAACTGATAGATTGAAGAATGGCACGCCATTGGTGTCTTTATGTGCTCTATGTGCTCGTCCAGCTCATCTGAAGTGTCTCAGTCATCAGGCTTTGGGCAGGGATGAGTTCTAATAGCTTGACCGCAAGGGTCTATCTTCCCCATCCTCATTCTGAAGGTCTTTTAGTTGGCCCTCTGAGTGGCTTTAATGGAACTCCCACAGCACAAGAGGATTCACACGCTGGGGTGAGTGGAAGGATTTTGTGCTGACGAGGAGCTGCATGAATACATTGCAGATCTTACCAGCTACTTTAGGTTAATGTGGAATCTGAATGCTGTGATGAGGGCCAGTTTATTTATTTGTGTTTCACAGGTCTTAGCAGCACCCTTTAAAAGCGAGATAGTGTCAGGCTAATCTCAGTCTTTCATCAGCAAAGTGGGGACACACAAAACCTATCAGTAATGTATTCCTCATTGATTGATCCTCACACGCTTTACTTGGCAACACCATCATTATCACTGGAGGATTTACGTTTCCCACAGTAAATACATCGATTTAGGTTGTTCTTATCAAAGCACCAAGGAACAGCTGAAAGTTAAGCTAGACTCTCCACCTATCCTGATTCTGCATTCACATTCGCCTGAGATTGCCTAAATGAATAAATAAATAAATAAATAAATAGCTGAACGTGATATTGTTCATGTGACAGGAGAAGTCTTATTTCCCCCCATCTTATATTTAACCGCTTACTCTAAGCAAGGTAGCAGGAGTAGCACTATCCTAGTGTTTACAGGGCGAATGATGGAGAAGTGGCCTGGGCAGGTAATCACAGGGCAGTACTTCTTCCTCTTCTTCTTCTTCTTCTTCTTCTTCTTGTTATTATTATTATTATTATTATTATTATTATTATTATTATTATTATTATTATTATTATTGTTGTTATTATAAATATTTTTAAAAGACCTCTATATAATATCTCGTATTAATTCAGATTCCATTTTTACTCGTCCATTCCTATTGCCTGCCTTGGGGAGGCCTGTAGCCTTAAAACACACGCACTCACACACGTATATACACTTTCAACCTGAACTGTATTCTTTATTGTTTGTCGGTTCATTTTACTGAACTGTGACATGCGGGCTTGGCTGTAAGCATACATGTTTCGTACAATTTACCAACCACTATGACAATTTAATACGTCACCATCCATAAATATTTTTTGTATTATTCTTCAGTATTTCTATCCTTATAACACAATGTGTTAAAAGGGGAATACACTTCATTCAATTGTAGTATTTTGTATATAGGGTAATTAATTAATCGGTTGGACTCCTCTCATCACAGCGAGGATGTGTCACCTCCAGCGGCCTGTTATTGAAGAGTCTGGTATTATCCGGTAGTTTGATCTGAGATGGAGTTCAAGCTCCACACTGCCCTCCAGATCGCTCTCAGCTGAATAAAACTACACTGACCTCGGATATCAAAAAGTGATTCAGGAGAATCTTGAGTAAAAGACGCCTTTCCCCCAAATAACACGCCACATCTGCTCTTTTGAACGTGCAGCCCCTTGGTAACCGAGCGATTTATTAGAGAGCCCTTTCTGTAGCAGGCCAGTCGTTTATGGGAACTGATTGGTAGAACAAGGGGTCTATATTAAAGCGCGGGCAACAACTGCAGAGTTAAAAGAAAAACTAAAAGGGTCAAATCGATTTGAGAACATAGAAAATGACAGCTTTGGCGATTGGTGCGGTGTGAGTTAAAGTCAAATCAGCTAAAATCCCCAGTCAGGAGGCAGCCGTGTTTGCTCTTCTGACCAATTTATTGCCCATGAACATATGGCCAATATTTTGCCTCACGTCATTGCAGGGGGAAAACAAACATCGTGCAATGCCGGCGAGCCAACTCAGGCAGAGCCACTTGGCCAGCTATGCAAACGCACTTGGGCAAAATCAGGAGAGGAGCACTCGCTCCCTGGGTATATAAAGCACATCAGGGCTTATCGTTGCGTGCACTCCTGTCTTCCATTTGGAGATATTTCATTAACTACACAGTGTCTTAACTCCAGCTACACCACTTACCCTCTTCCGTCAACCGCCAGGTGAGCACGTTTACGTTTATCACTCGACCCCACTTCCATACACTGCGCTGAAGTAGTACACATCTCTCTCTATGTCTGCGATATTAAGGCGTGAGTGTGGGCGTGCTTATGTGTAACAGTCGTCTTTTAGACGGAATTTGACGCTTTAGCATCAGGCTGCTCATTGTTGTAACTGTTTTAAGAAGCAAAACAAATTAATATGAACAATAGCGATAACAGTAGCATTAGGCCGTTCCTGTTCCAGAAGACAGCGCCTGCTTCACTCCTGACTGACCAGTGATGCACCTTTACATGTTCTATAATAAAATGCTTTTAGTATGAAACAGGCTGCAGCTGTCCAGTATGTGATCAGGGTGTTTAATGTAGAAAAAGAGTAAGAGGCTATAGTCTTACAGTCTCTAACCTGTATAGGACCACTGCCTTTAGTAAAGGAAACTAAGCACAAGTACGGTTTAGGTGCGGATAAAATATTTTGTCATCATCGTCATGATTGCTATCATTATTATTATTATTATTATTATTATTATTATTATTATTAGCAATAGTAGTAGTAGTAATAGTATATGTATTAATGTAGGTATTAGTAGTTGTGTAAGTACACCTATTAGTGTTAGTATTATAAGTATTATTATTAGTACTAGTATACGTATTAATAATAGTATTAATGTTAGTATCATTATTAGTAGTAGTCGTCGTGTAGTAGTAGTAGTAGCAGTCGTCGTCGTCATCGCAGTAGTAGTATAAGTATTAATATTAATATAAGTATTAGAATAAGTAGTAGTCGTAGTAGTAGTATAAGTATTAATACAAGTATAAGTAGTATTAGTATTCGTAGAATTAGTGGTTGTGGTAGTAGTGGTGGTGGTGTTAGTAGTAGTAGTACTAGTCCCAGCTTTATTAGAGACCAGTGTGTTTTTGATTTTACGGGTCACCGTGGCTGAAGAAGGGAATCAATATTTCTTCCTCTGTCCTCAGGACAGTACAGAGTTGTGTCAGTAGAGTTCGCTAGAGCACCAGAGATGCATCAGCCCTGCCACACTGACAACACTGGCGTCCACCACTCTCCTCGTGCAGTTTCTAGCAGAGGAAGGGGTTGGTTGCTCCTTGTAGCACTGACCCTGTTCCGATCTTTGCTGAGAAATTCACATTCAGGTTATGAATAGCAGATTTTCATACATTTGAGCGCTGAAAAAATCTTGTAATTAATTTCAAACCGCATGGAAGAGTCAGAAGGCATAGTCTTTACACATTAAGATATTGAAAGTGGGAGTGATTAAAATGATAATCCTTTAACCAATTTGTTTCGGCGGCGCAGATAAAGGCGCCAAGGCGGCGAATTTAGCGCCATGAAATGCACCGTTACAAATATACTGGTAGTTTAACAAATTAAGGCTTCTCCCCGAGCCGCGGGCAACCGCGTTAATCTCGTTGCGACACGTTTAATCATTAGGCGGTTTGAGACGAATAAAGGCACAGCGTTCGCCTCTTGGCTAAAGGTGCCTGGATTTGAAGAATCAAACCGCAGCAAATGGTTTGTGCCGCGGGGTGTTTTCCCGGGGCAGTGGCTTAGTCCCTCCAGCCGCTGGCCATTCTGCACTTGCGGCCTTTTAATCAGAGAACGGCGCACAAGGAATCGCTCTTGTCAGTTTATACAACTAAAGGGGAAGCGGGGTTATATTATCAAAGCCTAAACGCTCGCCCAAGGCATCGGACCGCACTGAAATTCAGTGATTAAAGCAAGAAACGATCAACGGTGTTATAGACTACTACTCTCCTCTGGCGTACTCAGTCTGGGGATTTACTGTTTAATCAAATGTATAAAGGTCTTTACCCCCTTTTCCCAATCAGCTACAATAGTTCCTTCCAAATTCGGACAGAGTTGATATGAATTATCTGTAAATTCCTCTGACATTTTCTTTGTTGCGGGAAATTAATTAGTTAACCACGTTCAGCCCTCTTTATTTGGGGTTTTCCGCATTGTATACCTTTGTGTTTATAGATAAGCCCATGCTGTTGCATTACCAGTATATCTGCTCCTTTTCGTCCTTCCTGCAAAATTTAGTCTGGAGTTGTTTCCTGTAGATGTGTAAGAAACGTCTGCTTGCCCTGTTAGCATGAAGGCCATGTTTTTTTGTTGTTGTTTTTATTTTGCTACCCACAGTTGTACGGCTAAAAATGGTGAAAGTTGGCAATAGAGCGAAGCACACGGGCCCATTTGTGTAGCAAGCATGTCGTGTTTTTGTATTTAGCCTTACTTTCAAAAATCAGGTTTTGAAAGAGTTCGCAAATAGGCGCCAAACAGTTGTCATGCGTTGAAGGCGTATTTATTTGCATTTGGCTGCAAGAAATATCTCCTTCAGCCTCCACTCTATCTCTCTCTCTCTCTCTGACACACACACTGGGGAGAAATGAGCGTGAATTTTACTAGCCCAGCGCACTGAAAATGATTCAAAATAATAACAATTAAACATACACTATTAGCAATGTTGCTAATAATAATACTAATACTAATAATAATAATAATACTACTACTACTAATAATAATAGTAATAACAATAATAACAATATAATAATAATAATTTGCGTTTCTAAATATGTACTTCGGGTGTTATTGTTATTTCCGTTGATGCGAAAGGGCGCGTGTATATAAAATATTTTCTTAACAGTCTCCCCTCTAGCGCGCATTTGGGGCAGCGCAGAAAGGAGCGCGCGGTGGTAACCTTAAGTGGAGGGATGTTTGGAGAGCGGGCGCCATGTAAACATTGTTGAAACCACTCATCGGGATTACACGAGTCGGACTAGTTAACTGAGCCGAAGCTCTGAGGGGGTATGTGCTTACAGAGACACGGGGAATAAGGCGCGCGGCCTGTTTGAGCTACCTGCGAAAGTAAACAGGTAAACAGAAAGTGATGGCTCTTGAAGTGAAGTACGACCACTTAGCCTGTGCACGTTTACCTCGCTGCTCGCAGAACTCCTCGGTTCAGCTGTTCGGCTGCGGCCGCGGAGCGTGCAGTGGAGCGCTGCTGTCCAGCACACACACACACACACACACAAACCACAAACACACACACACACACACACACACACACACTACAAACACAAAGCTATGCTGAAGTATCGCCACAGTTCGATTTTTCACTATCCGTTTTATACCAAGAAAATAATGCCTTTGCACGACCTGATCAGACCATGAATGCGAATCTCAGAGTACATTAAAAAAAAAAATATA
>JBBIGA010000001.1:34311006-34324834 GCA_037576975.1 Alestes dentex | reverse complement strand
GAGAGAGAGAGAGAGAGAGAGAGAGAGAGAGAGAGAGAGAGAGAGAGAGAGAGAGAGAGAGAGAGAGAGAGTCGGAGTTTCTTGGTGCTATTCAGTCCCTTTATCTCCGTCAGTGCATCCCGAATGAGGGAGATACATCCTTGGTTTTTTGTGAGCCTGTCTGTTGGTGCCATTGTGGTCCTTGTTGTACACGTCCTATTCCATATGGACAGCTGGGCCCACGAGAAGAGAAAGAGATCCTTCACAAAACCCGAATTGTGTCCAGCTTTCAAATGCAGCATTGTTGTCTCTCAAAGAAAAACGAATTAAAAATTCGTGCTATATCTATTCTGGAAAGAGACAACGCCATTCATAGATAACAGGGAGTCCTTCTTCCTTGATATAGCAGTGCTAACAACAGTTCTCTCATTGCCCTCTTTCTCTCTCTCTCTCTCTCTCTCTCTCTCTCTCTCTCTCTCTCTCTCTCTCTCTCTCTCACTATCTTTTCCTGTTGAAAGAGAATAATTATTGTCTGTTCTGCAAAGTCTGTGGCGATATACTGCTGCAAAACTATTTATGACACCAAAATGTCGTGGTATTTGTTTTCTGATGTGACCTTATTCCTGAGGTGTTCTCGCTGTTTATCTAGTTATCTGTTTTGTCACCAAAAAAATTCTCAATTAATTTATCAGTTGTTAAAAACTGAATTCTTGCTTCTAATTTCATTTCTAATTGTCTGGATGCAATGAAAAGGGAAATGCGTACACGCATTTTCTAACGACATTGCTTACAATGTTAATTCACCATATGGACAAAAACTGAAATTAGGCCAGCGCAGAAGAATTTCTGCATCTGGTTGGTAAACCACAAAGTTTATTAGTTGATATCTAGCCTTGAATAAACGATCAGATGGTTTGTATTCATTTCTAAAAGACAGACTGAAACGCTTTTGAAAATGCTTTACAGATTGAACGGAGCCACTAAATGTTGAATATTGTGAAGTGGTCCTCAGATATTATGAACCTTTAGCACCAACAGGACTCCAAGAGGATCTGGTTTACCAGCATAACTGAGCATCATTCTTACAGAAAAACAAAAGAATCAAGCTGTAACCCCTGTCGAAGCGCTAAACTAATCCGAAATTGGTTTCGGTTGTATGGTATTTCAGAAGACGTTGTTAAAAAAAATAAAAGTCACAAATATTCAAGCAAACAGTGATGAGAGGGAGCATGAGCTAACCCGTAGATAATACAATTTCATGCCTCAGAATAGATTTTTTCAGGAAATGTGCACTTGGCAGTCCATGGATATCCGTAATCGTGGCCATTTGAACCTCAACATAAATCATTCTCTATCACACGCATCTCCAAGTAACGAGGCTCCTCAGCGCCGTAATAAGAGCGACTTTCATTTAAAGGAAGTAATCTAGTCTTTTATTGCCTCTCAGAAGATCCAGATTAGATTCCTCTACTGTCAGGAAGCAGATATTGTGCAGCTCCGGCGGGCCTACTTTAGGCAGCGTCGTTTAGGTGGGCCACGAGATGGCGACAGAGCCCTTTGTAAGAACCGCTGCTCCTAAACACACTTCACGGTGCGGTTCTTCTAATTGGCCGAGATGCGATTCGTTCAGGAAACGCCATTTAAAGGGGGACTTTAGTGTCCTGTTGAACCAGAACATTACGCTTTAATAGTGAAAGAGTTTTTAAAGTGTTAAGTCACCAACTAAGCTCAGTCCACACTGAATGCTGGGAGTGGAATGGAAGAGGTGGAGGAAGGAGGCAAGGGATGGACGGCACCTTTGCAGAGAACATCCACAGTGAGGCGCAACTGGCTCGAGGAAAGAAAAGTCCTTTACTTCAAAGACAACTCATGAACTTAACTGTTTCTTCAAGTTAATTTATCGTTGTTTCTTAAACATTTGCTTTAATATTTAATGCTTTAATGGTTGTTGTCCTAGACCAGCCTCCGATACAGCAGGGTTACAAAAGCTGTTTGTTGTAGAAAGATTCATGAGCAGTAATAAGAACACGGTTTGTGCTACATCACAGTGAAACACGTTAATTATTGGGGTTGCTTCCTTGGTTAAAAAAGTCTCTGGTGAGCCTTCAAAACTATGAAAATAAAGTTGGTACCCATACACGCCTGTGCAGAGTGGGGTGGCGCTCTTGTTGTACTGATGATTCCCAAACACAGGCAAGCTTTTCTGTGGTGGACGGCCTGCATAGTTTACCTTTCAGTTCCATTGTGCATTCAAGTGTGTGTTCATGCTCTGCACCAGTTTATCTTCTTTAGGCTTAAGCGTATAAACGATGGACAACTCTGGCAACATTTAAGCCTGCTGTGGTGCCCAGTGGCTTCTTTGTCATGACAACGTTCAAATACAAAATACGCATGAGACAGCTTTAAGGGTTTGTGGGCTCTTAATTTTATTGACAGAGACATTTTACTTAGACAATTAATTATAACAACAACAACAGCAACAGCAACAACACCAACATCAACAACAATAATAGTAATCCTAATCAGAATCAGAAAACTTTTTTGATCCCGGGGGAAATTGCTTAATAATAATAATAATAATAATAATAATCAAATACATACAATGTGACCATTTAACAGACCATGAAGCCATCACAAAAGAGAGGAATCTGGAGACAAGGGTTTGGAAATGTGTTTACACATCACAGTTTAACAATAACAGCACAAAATGAAATGAATGAAACTATAAGAAGCTTGGTACTTTTGTAGGTAGCACTAATATGTAGGATTGTATATACACTTAACAAAAGCAGGAATTAAGTTTCAGTCTTTCTATAGGGCTGTTTAGTGAGAAAAAGAATCAAAGTTAACTACGTAGATTACTGTTATTCTATCTTAACATTTTGCTGGAACAAGGTCTCAAGAGTGGAGGACAGATGAAAAAATCAGTCAGCCTTTTGGTCTGCATACTTGGTTGGGAGTTCTCCCAGGTCAGACTGGTTGAGAGCTCTTGTCTTAGAGTCCTGCGTTGTGGTTCAGTGACCATTCAAGTTTCCTTCTCTGTTCTGGGGCCTGGAGCTGGTAATGCGATATACTGAACACACACTGGACACTGGACATGTTTGGTACAAACAGAGGACTCTCATACCTGTTTCTCTCTTCTTTGGTGTCACACCAGCATTCATAAGCCAGCAAGAACCTTGAAATATGAGGTAAAGTGCTGATTACATAAAGGCTTGGGTCTAACATGTAGTCTTCTGTTATTTTAGCACACTGTCAAAGTAATAAACAAAAAAAATCATAAAATAATCATTATACTCAAACATGACAGACGTTTTCTTTGTGGTTTATATTCACTCTACCATTCAGTCATCTCTGTAGTACCTACTGACCCAAAATTGATAAAAGAACACTGGCACCTCACAACAGTCATGGTTCCCAGTTACTCCAAAGAGTAAAGAATTTCTTATACTAAATACATATACGTTTTTATATTTAATACCCTCTAAATTGTTTTTCTTTCTTTTTTAATAAATAAGTTCATAAAGCATGTATTAGAATTGAGCTAGGAAATCTAAACAGGTTAGATGATAGAATTCATTTACATAATAGCATAATATAAAATGACTTTTCATCACTAAGTCTTTTTACAAGGTGAAATATATTGGAATTGATCTATTCATTCTAAATATGTGCAAGCCATTTAAAAAATACTATGTTTGAACTTTGTTGCTGGCTTTGCAGGTGTATAACATCTGACAAAAAAACATTCTCATGCTTGCTTATAAACAGACCTTGGTAAACTATATGGTTACAAGTCTATCATATATAGTTATGATGTCAGTTTTGCCATATAATTTTGTCAAATAAATTTTGTCTAAAAGCTAACCACTTTCGCCAAGGAGCTAAAAAAAAAAAACACAGTCATAGAAAGCAAAGTAACAATCAAAACAAAAGTGAGAAAGTGTTTGACAGAGGAGAAAATGAAGTGAAAAACAGAAGAGGGAGGACGACAGCTCTGAAGAAACACTAAAACAAATGGTGAGGATGTATTTCCCTGTGACCTGCTTGTCAGTTGAGACAGTTAAGGCAGATGAGAAAATGAACCCAACTCCAGTAAAGCAGCCACATCCATTTAGATATACACGCCCACCACCCTCCCTCTATGCCCCGCTATCTATGATCCGATTGGTCTAAATGACTTTTTAAAGTACCCAAACAATCAGAGAAGTGTTTCAATATCAGAGAAGGTGTAATTAACTGCTTCTGTTAATGCTGAGCAAGCTAAGATAAGGAGAGGAGAGAAAAGTAGAGCTGAATGGAAATGAGAAAGTGAGTTCAGAATAACTCATTCAGCCATTGAGTAACAGGTCAACCAGAAATAAAAACACCTGTGACATGTTCACTCTGACATGGCTAGCTACAGCAGGTTTTGCCTATTGCCCTCTGTATCCATAATTCATTCATCTCTGCTGACTTTCAGAACATGTGTAGAAGCACTTTTGTCGGCATGTTAGGCCTCTGCTTAAAAAATAGCCTCAGTCTGCTTCCCTACAGCTGACTTTGCCCAAACAGCACCTGAAATTACTGCATTTAGTCACATGAAATCTTTCTGTGAAATTATTACTGGGTTTTAACTTCACATATCCAAGTGTGTGTGTGTGTTTGTGATTATGATTTTGACACTTTATTGCTGAGTGTCATATTTGGGTAAGTTATTTGGTATCACACTACAGTACTGTTTAAAAGGACTGTTAAAAAGTTTGTAATAGCTTGTCATGTTAATGCATTTGTCATTTTATTCACAAACAAATGATGCAGAGTGAATGTATTTTAGAACGGACACCAAAGCATACTTGTATCAGCGTTTTACGTACTTCGGGAAAATGTTTTAAAAACAAAAATATAATTTAACAATAAATTAGCTTTTTCCTGCTAATCATTTGTGCAGTTTGTACAGTGTGTGTGTGTCTGTCTGTCTGTGTGGTCCAGCCCTTGCTCTACCTCTGCATCCAAGTCATTATTAACAGCTGAAGTGTAATGTACTATAATTCTTAAACAACTGTGGTATGGTTGTGAATGGTCTGTAGCTGTACTTTTTCCGAATTATGTAGGTTTTTTTCAACTCTCTTTCATCCTTCTTTACATTATGTTACGCCGTAAATATTGGGCTATATGAATATAATGTGTTCTCTAGAACACCCCTGCCCGGGCTTTCAGTTTATATCATACTATGCCAAATAAGTCCATGTGAGATCTTTCTGTGGCAAAGTTTTCTTATAAATGAAAGAGAACCTCTATAGCTTACATATTCAAACTGAAGAGAAGAGGAGATAAGCTATATTAATTAATTAAAAGTGACCATTCTGTCATACATGAACACACCACAGCACAAAATCCTCCCTCTGTATTAAACTCAGTTACCAAGCAAAGCAGCAGGCAACCAGGAATACAGTGCCCAGGGAGCACTGTGTGGGCGGTACCTTGCTCAGAGGTTCTTGGTGGTCTTGGGAATTGAACCCACGACTGCTTGGTTGCAGGGCAAAAGCTCTAACCACAAGGCCACCAGCCTGTAGGTATCTGTTTAAGTATTTGCTGTAGAATAGCATGTGTTTGTGTCTGTGGACCTCTTCAGGATCTAAAGCTATGAGCACACTGGCTAGAAGCACACTAGTCACTTACCAGAGAAAAACATGACATGGCAGTTGGCCCGTGGTAGAACAGCATCAAGGACACCGAAATACATTTCTATGACTTTTATTTTTTACTTTTGCATACTCTCAACAAAATTTACTTATGATAATGCATTAACATTGCTAAAAGTGATCTTTGTTTTACTAGCCACATGTGGATATGCATGCACATGTGACTCCAGATACTGATGTGATTAGATATGTCTAGCATGTTAGGTTAGCTGTTACATGTCATACAGTCAAGACTACACATGCACACTCCAAAATAGAGTATCATAACATTGTGATAATTCAAAATGGGAATTTAAAAAGGGAATCAAAAAAAGAGAGAGCAATCCACCCTCACAAAAGCAACAATTTCTGTACCATTAGAGGGTACAGTCAAGGGACTTGGGGCCTTTAGAACTACATAGTCACCAATGCTCAACAATAATACACATATCATTAGATTCTTGTCAGGGATTCCATGGTATTCAAAATTTGCAGACTGATACACAATGGGTCTCTTTATTGTAGGTACTAATGTCAGTCACGTCAAACCCGAGTGAATGTTTTGAATTCCATGGTTGAAATACTGTTAGAAAATGTGACTTTTAAGAATTTATATCTGCTAAGGTTTTAAAAGTTAGTAAAAATCTATTGCTTAAACACGCAAAATGGAAACTTAACTACATTAGTTATTATGTTACAGAATGTTATGTTTCTCTATTTACTGTGTCACTGAATTGATAATCTCTTTGCGATCATCGACACAGACATTGTTATAACATCACTCCAGTGCAGACAGTTGGTTTTGATCACATGGTCTCTTAGGAACATGTTAGTTGTGCTTTGAATTACACATATTAGATCAGGAAATAGACACAACCCAGTAGGCCCAACAAAAATTGTTTGTTGCCCCAAATAATGGTTTGCAAAATATATGAAAATGTATTAATAAATAAATTGAATATGTTCTTTGTTTGATGGTGTAATGTGGTGGGTAGGATTTGGTACAGTGACTCTTTGGAAGTGCAGCAACTTGGTGGTACAAGTTCTTGCACGAAGACGAATTGGCATATTTGGGATAGGCAGTGTCATTTTACACTGACATGAAATTGGTGGGATATTTTAATAAAACATTAAATTGTAACACACAGAGATCCAAGTGTCCAGAGGAAAAGAGACATACCTCCTTTACTTTGAAGGTCCAAATGAAAATTTAAGGAATAAAAAGTATTTTTTCCTCCAACTTTTACTCATGTGCAGTTACTGTTTTTAATGTACAATCTTCCAATGCTTAATCTTCTAAAATTAAATTTAAGTAAATTTAATGAAGAACAACTACACAGGTATTATTATATGTATTATTACTCAAGTATTTTGAGTCCATTTATAACTTTACCACTCAGTAGTCAATGCCTTTCATGGGTTCATGGATATATATACAGAGCCCTCCACGGTTATTGACACCCCTGATAGAGATGTGTAAAAAGCCTTAAAAGAAAATTTGAGAATAATAGAATATCACAAGGAAAAATACCTTTAATTTGAGTACATTTATTCTGTTTCTAAATCCCACATTTAGAAATATATGTTTTACATGATATCATGTGTGCCACAATTACCGGCACCCCTGCTGTTAATACTTTGTACATCCCCCTTTTGCCGATTTGACAGCACGTAATCCTCTCCTAACATTTCACAAGGTTGGATTATGTAGAAAGAGGGATCATTGACCATTCATCTTTGCGCAGTCTCTCAAGATTGTCCAGAGTCCTGGGTCCTCTCTTATGTATTGTTCTCTTCAGCTCACCACACAGGTTTTCATGGGAACTGAGGTGACCATGATAGAGGGTTGATTTTGTGTCTGGTCAACCATTTCTGTGTTGATCTGGTCATATTTTTTGGATCATTGTCCTACTGAAAGACCCAGTGATGACCCATTTTCAGTTTTCTGGCAGAGGCCACCAGAATTTTTTAAAAATGTCCTGGTATTTCAGAGAGTTCATGATGGGATGCACTCTAACGGGGTTCTTAGGGCCACTGGAAGAAGCAAGCCCATAGAATCACAGATCCTCCAACATACTTAACAGTGGGTATAAGGTGCTTTTTGACACATCCTTTGTTCTACGCTCGACCCTCCTGGAGTCTTTGTTGCCAAATAGCTAAATTTTAGTCTCACCTGATCAAAGCACACAGTTCAATTCAAGTGCTGGTAGCATTTAGCAAACTCCACATGTTGAAATTTTTGTGGTTGTAGGGCAGAAAGGCTTTTTCCTGGCATGCCTCCCAAACAACCTGTCGGCATATAGATATCGTCTGATGGTTGTTATGGCGACTTGGTGATCCCAAGATGCTGTTCTTTGCTGCAGTTCTCTAACAGTGAGCTTTGGAGAATTTTTTACCATACTATCCTCCTCACTGTGTGTAGTGGCAAGATAAACTTGGTTTATGATGTAAAGTTGATGTTTAGCTGTGCATGCAATGAAAGTGCTGCTGAGAACATTTTTTTCAGATGAATTCCCCTTTAATGGTCTATAGCTATATTAAGCTCATAATTTACTAGAGTGAGTAGAATGCTTGTATACTATCTATTGTTAGTCAGGAGAACTTTATTGCGCAGTAGTAGGTGCTGACGGTTATGAACTGTATACCGTTAATATATACATTTCATTATATGAGCGTATCAGCTGGGTAACATCTGACATTTGCCGTGGGTAACACAAGACCATGCTGATCATGAGAGCAATGATAGAAATGGATTAATAGACAATAGAAGCCTTCGAATTACTGTAAGTCTCTAAGTTGTTTCACTGGCACTCAGTTTGGCTCATGCATGTATTCTCTTCTATCACAAACAAAGAGGTTTGATTCATATTGTCCACAGCAATTGGCCAATGTTCAGTGAAAGATGTTTATAGATAAGAAAATATTTATGCCTTCACCGTTAAGTGCAGAAATGGGTTAGGCCACCAAAAATGACAGTGTAGAAAACTGTAAGGGTATTTAACTTTATTTAACAAAGATAAATATTACAGAGTTAAACATAGATATTCAGGAAAAAACCCTACAGCACAGACTTTCTGGCAATCAAACAGTTAAACAGTTCTGGGCAGTTCTGGGCAATTTTAGACATTCCTACGGCTTGCTTCTTTACATTTATATAAAATTTTTTTATATAAAAAGTTTTGGCAGAATGCTATCATAACATGGTCTTGGACTGTTTAAGAATCAACATGAAGGTACACCACATTCCCTGTTTTTTTTAACAACAGAATTTGATGTACTATGTAAAAATGTAAAATTAAGCTTCCAAACCTTACATTCTGCCATACAGTCCACATTATATCACCATAACTATGAACACATAAAACTGAATCCCTATTTTAGTAAGTGATAAGGCGTGTTGTTACTGATGATGGTCTTTAGAGCATGCTGTTTGTGTAGAAAGCAAATATATCATTACAGTTTGTCAGAGGACCCAGACAACTGAAAGGGACAGCTGAAGTTTATATTTTCTGATAGCCTTCAGCATTTCAGGCCAAACTTAAAAGATTATTCCTTGCATTTCAGTTCTGACGGCTTTTTGATCAAGGTGGCTAATAAGAACAGAGATGAACACCATGCTTCCAACTTTGTGGACAGAGTTTGGAGAAGGCCATTTTCTATTCCAGCATGACTGTGCCCCATAATGCAAGGTCCATAATGATACGGTTGAAAGAGTTTGGTGTGGAAGAACTTGGCTGGCCAACACAGAGCCCTGACCTCAACCCCATCAGACACCTTTGGGATTAAGTGGAACGGAAATTGCAAGCCAGAATTAATGAATGGGCACAAATTCCCACAGAAGCTCCAAAATCTTTTGGAAAGCCTTAAGTTAGTACATTTAGGGAAACTAAAACCCCTTTTTTAACCAAACAACACTTGCTACAATTACTATAACCTTTTAAACATTTTTTGCACCCTACACAGCCAAACATAATAGCATTAATTCTTCTCCTATAATACCTATGAGACAAGCAATCTGAGACCACCATTAAATACAGAATCTCTTCAGGTCCACCATGGTTCTATATTCTCTTTTTTGACCTTTCCTCTTCAATCACCGCAGCTTTTTAATAGAGTCAGGGGAGTGCGACAGCAATGTCAATAAATGTGTGTGTGTATGTGTATGAATGTAAAGATTACATTACTGTGGACCGTTAATAATATTTTAACCATTCATGAATACGAAGGCATATATAACATGGCCAAAGGTATGTGGACACTCGAACATCATTCATGCATAGTATTGTTCTGTCAGAGACATCATTTTATTACATTTTCAGCATCAAAAAACATACAAACAAACAAAAAAACAAAGCAGAAAGTCTCAACTACTAAATATAAATAAAAATATTCAGTATTTTGTGTGTCCACTCTGTTTTTATTATGTTTTATGATGATGATTATTATTATTGGGAAAATTACTTCCAGTTTTATACAAAAAAATCCATATATCAATACTTGGGGGATGCATGGATGTACGGGGTGTACGTTCATGCTTTTTGTAAAGTCCGCCAAAGTTCAGTCTTAGACGCTGGTTGCAGTTTTTCCTTACAGACAGCCTTGAGTTGTCTTCTTACAGTGGAAGGATGGACAAATGCACCTATAGATTTTTAAGAACGGATCAGGATTTTCTTGGACATCTCAAAGACGAAAGCTTTAAGTAATGTACATCAGATGATTTTGGTGGTCTCCAAGGTCTTGCGTGGCTGCTAGGAGCCCCTTTTTCACTCTTTTAATCTTTAATCTTTTTATCTTTTTTTTTCTTTCTTTAGTAATATTGCATTTTATCATATTAGGTACACATGCTTATTGCAATGGCGCTGTCTTTTTGAAAAGTAACATAGTGACTAGTTTTCGGAACAGTTCTTGAGGACACAGCTTTAACTTGCTGCTTTTAAGAGTTGGAAGGTGGAAGAGTACGTGGCAGTAAAGAGTATGATGAAGTAAAGTGTGGTGATCTTAAATGGATATTTTGGCAGGAATTTTCAACTTTCTTTTTTAAATGACTAAACGTTTAAAGATCTCATACTAAAACCGTTGGCATTAAATTCAAGTTGGTTCTCTCTTTTATGGGTTATTCACTATGGCAATTCTACTGTTTGTAAAGAATACAATGTAAATTTAATTTTATGCACTCGTTAGCAAGCCGTATGGCTAAAATAGCCAAACTCATTCATTACAAGTGGTCTCCACATTATTGCCATATAGTGTATATGCAGTTTTCACATATTAGTATTCTAACTTTGAAATCACTTGCAATACTAAGAATGTTGTTGTTGATATCTTGATGATCTAAATATTATAATGTTTTATTGAAGTTGTTTTACTTAATATTTCAAAAATATCCAATATACATATATATAAATATATATGTAAATATACATACTTACTACAAATACTACATATTGCACTGTGAATATCGATGCACGTTTAACTTTTGTTTTATGTGCATTGAAGTGTGTTCCTGGCTTCTGAAATACAATAAATTTTGGATATAAATTTCATTTATTCCCCATGATGCACAGCTTTCTGAGTCATCTCAGCAAAGGGTTGCACAGAATTTACATATTCATTCCATATACTTACCAAATTGCTTCTGTATTGTGAAAAATATTGATTATAAGCGATTATACATATTTGAATGCTATAATGCATTCATAATGCTTAAGCATTTGATACTATGCATTTGAATTTGTCTGTGCCATACAAAAATAATGAACAAGCTAAACTATGGCAATTTTCTACAAGTTTATGTGACTTTAGCATACTAGGAAACAAATGTGACTTGTACCAAATGTTATGAACATATTGTATTTTATGTTTTATTTATTCCAATAAGTGCATTAAAATGGACAGATGGAGAATGAGCGCTTCAACAAAACATTAATTTTCCTAAACTTTTGTATGTGACTATACTAAAACATTAAGGATATGTCTCCCCATAAGGCATGATTCCTTTCATTAAATATTTATTTCAGATATTATGGATCTTTACTTGAAGCTCTTTAGCTTTTGCCATAAATGTACAATAAATGAATGATAATCACTTTCCTGACTACTGTCCTGGAGGCTCCCTTGCTGTGTTTTGTGTTTGCTGTAAACCAACTGATTCAGCTCATAAAGGATCATTAGCTAATCATGAAGTGGTGATTTTGGTAGGGGTGATTAAATCTACATCTACTGATGCACCTCATGATGTTCAGAAACAGAAGGACTACAGTCTGTAACTGTAAATTATAAAGAGCACCTGGAACATATTACATAGTAAGTAAACAGTCAGTTGCCATGTTGGATGTGTTAGAACAGGTAGACATAAACACTTGAGTAACTTTTTCAAGGTCCAGTAATCATGTAGGTGTACTTTGTAATTTATGATGACAGATTGTAGCAAATAAAATAAAATATAATAAAATAATATGTGTGTGATGTTTGCCACTGGTCACATTTTTCCCAGTATGCTACATTTAAATAAACAGTAATTGCACATTAAAATGGATGGATGGAAAACGTGTACTTCAACAAAACATGTAATGTGCCTAAGCCTTTGCATATGACAGTACTAATGAAGGACACTTCTCCCCACTCATAAAAGAATGCCTAAAAGCTTCTGCCTGACAGCTACTAAATTATTATTTCAGATAACACGGATCTTTTCTTAAAGGGAAACCTTTTAGCTTTTGCTTCAAACTTTTGCTTCAAAATGTCACTGTAATGAATACTATGAAATTATAGAATCTGGAACACATAGTTGTTTTTGCTAACATTTTTCAGCAGTAAGTTCTCTGAACTATTTTCTTTGGTTATACAGGTGGTCATTCAGCACATTTGTTTAGGTATCCCGCAATTTCGTATTCATCAGTTAGTTGAAGCTGCCTCTCTGAAAGTATAATAAATAAGTTCCCGGCTACAGTCCTGGAGGCCTCCTTGCCATGCATAGTTTTGTGTTTGCTGTAAAACAACTGATTCCACTCAAGAAGGATCATTAGTTGTGATTTTGGTAGTGGTGATAATATCTACATCTACTGATGCTCCTAATGATGTACTGAAACACATTATACATTACAAGGCACATCTATATGACTACTGGATCTAAAAAAATGAGCATGAATGTAGATTTATAGTAGAAGTGCATAGTAAAGTGGCCAGTTGGTGGGTATAAATGGGAAAAACAACGTGATCACTCACAGTTAAAGTGAATTATGCTGTGATTATCTTGTTGAAACTGTGTATGTCAAAATCTGGAACATTTAACATGGTAAATGAAGACAGAGCAATTCAGAAGTGTAGCTGTGAAAAAGGTTGCCTCATCTGAAGAGTCTCGTTTTCTTTTGCCATCCTGTGAGTGGCCAGGTACATATGTCCCGTTTACCTTCAGAAGCAATGGCAGCAGGGTGCACTGTGGGAAGAAGAAAAGCCAGTGAAGGAAGTGTGATGCCCTGGGCAATGTTCTGCTGGGAAACCTTAAGTTCTAACTTGTGGATGTCAAACTGACGCTTGCCAATCTGTCTAAACATTGTTATGGATTCCCCAGATCTCAATCTGATCAAGCATCTATGGGATGTCCTGGAAAAGGGTCTGCTGCTCATGTCTTAGTGCCAGATACCACTAGGTAGCCGCAGAGGTCTTTGGTGGCACATAGAGGACCAACAACACATTAGACAGGTGGTTACAATGTTTTGGCTCATGAGTATGTACACTCTCTCACACATGCACATAAACTCACAGATTATGTTTGGGACAGATGATCAACTGGGTGAGGTACAGTGGTAAAGCAGGATATATATAAATATATTTCTGACAGTTTCTGTATTTGTCTTCACAATTCATTGTTTTGAAATGCCCCTCTTTTTATGTTTTGTCCTCAAAAGTGGCAGTGCAGCCATCAAACTTGTTTTCTTGGCATTTTTCTACCAAACAATAAATTTTTTTTTATCTTCAATAAGATTTTACCTGTCAATGCACAAATGAAATCTACATAAAGTTTTAAGATACAAGAAGATTTTATTACCAATTTTAAGCATTATATCCAAATACTTTCTTTTTTTTTCATCTGTTTTGGTACTTCTATACATGATCTTCTTCTTTCTCTTTCGGCTTTACCCTTCAGGGGTCGCCACAGCGAATCATCTGTCTCCATTTAGTCCTAT
>JBBIGA010000001.1:34289858-34302157 GCA_037576975.1 Alestes dentex | reverse complement strand
TATATGTATGTACTGTTTCTTCCTCCGTCTACATATTTAATATGCAGGAACTAAGCTCCATTGTATGTTTATTTTATAATGTCACAAAAAACAGTTTATTACACATATCCAGCTGTGAATTCGGCCTGTAGCAGGTTAGGCCCTCCCACTCCTGAGAAAGATATAAGACTTCTTTCAACCTACACTGCTTTCTGAATGAGGCACTATATTGGAAAGCCAATCAGAACAGAGGCCATTTACATATATCAGCCTTATATCTGCATGCGCGCTTGAAAGATCTACCAGTTTTTGTCGAGATGTGCTCAAAATCCTTTTGAGTGGTTTGAGGTAAAATAGCTCATTGTAGAGAAACTTTCCAACTCAAATTTCCTTACAATGGCAATGGCACTGGAGGTCATGATGTCTGCAACACAATAATATTCATTTTATTTATAATCCAAAATGACCAGTGAGTTGAATCTCCAGCCTCGGAAAACATATTTATGGCTACAATTTTTTTAAATCTGTTTAATTCTGGCTGTTTAATTCTAAGGTTTAAGGAGAGGATCGGAACCTGTCATTTAATAATCAATGAGTTTTCTGTGGTGCAGAAATACACAACCATTATAAATGGACTTCAGGGAGAAAAAAGAAGAAATTTTAATTAATGGTGACATAATACCTAACCAATGCAAAATGTCCCAATATGATTAAATGTTGCTAGTGCTAACTGCTCATCTTTATTCCTCACTGGAACCAGTGTAAAATGTTTGGGCAGCATCTCCCAAACTAGAGAACTGACCATAACAATTTAAAGGTTAATACTGCCAGTTCATAATTTTTGCAAAGGGTGTATAGCAGATGGATGAATATCACTACTATTAGCTTGACTGTTACTTCTGGTGCTACTTCACCTCCTTCTTGTAATACTATGATAGTTATTGTTTTTATATTTTTGGCTTTCATGTACTGAATAAATATTAAATTATTTTAAACTAATAATAAACCAAAGCATAAAAACATTTAAAATGAAGACCAGCACTGTGGTTTGATTACCCCAGTACTTGAACCTTAACAACATAATGTATACACATATTCACACATTAAGTGTATCTATAATGTTTCTCATAATGTTCATTTAAAAGGCTAGTGCTCAACATTCAGTAGGACCTTAAAGCATTTCATTCTGTCTTAAGTACAGAAGCACATTTTCATTCTGTCATTTATTCATTTATTTACTATCTACTTGTATTATTATATAAGGTTTAATTATGCATCAATTTAGGACTATGCATGACTGCAAAGATTTTCAAACATCATACAAGACTGCAACCACTAAAATGGTTGAAATGGATATTCTCAATGCTTACTGAGCTATAGTTATAGGGCAGCTGTGGTGCTTCTGCTGTGGTTCCTGAGTAAGGGACATTATGCGTTCTGAAACAATGGTTGCTGAGCCATCCAGGTTTAATCAAAAGCTTGAAACTAAAACAAATAATAGATTTGTATATGTGAAATTATAAAATTACAATTAAATTTTCTGGATATTTAATCTTACGTGTTAAAATAAAACAATATGTGATTTTTAAAAGAAAACAGTACAAAGGCCTTGTACTTTTGAGGTTTGTAACAAGAGGTTTCAGACTAAAGAGACTGAAGAGGTGTCTGATTCAGTGGTCATATCCCCATTTTTCCATTCTATGAATGCTCAGAATTGGTAGGAATGTGTCATTACCATAAACATTCCCTCAGACTTTGTCTGTGAGACGAAGAATATGGAGGAAAATTACAGGGTAATCAGATGAATTGTTGAACTCATTTTTTGTTACTGGTTCCCCATCATTAAGGCAGCATCTACATTAAGAGCAAAATTGAGCAAAATGAATTTATCTATAATGCGCTTAAGAGGGAGGATTTTTGTGATAAATGCATATCTAGGATGTTTACACTTGCAGATTGCAGACATAATATTACACTTTTCATCTCATGCCCCTCTCCAGAAAGTCCTGTGGACTTTCACATAGTTGTACAAGACCATCATACAAAATACATAGCTTCAGTAACAGTAAGATTTCTGGTGCTCTGAATGTTAAAAATGGCAGAAAACTTCATGAATTTATGAACTTTATGAATATATTATATAAATATAGTTAACACACTTTTAACATTGACTAACACCCATGGCATTATATAGCATTCATGAAACAGCCCATTTGTAGGATTTTTATCTTGTGGGTTACATGCTGTTTGGATTTGTGAACAAATCTGCAACTAGGATCCATTAAGGATCCATTTTTATTAAAGTAATTCAAATAAACATTTTATTTCCAGATCAATATATACATCCACACTGAGTCATTGTGTCATCATGTTGTAATTTACATTTAGCGTAAAGGTAAACAAAATGCACTTAAAACCGTATATATATATATATATATATATATATATATATATATGCTTCATATTCACATTATTTTGCCTCAGTCTCTAACTAATGCGTGGTTAATGAACAGTACAGTACTAAATGCCTCTATTTAATTGACTGTATAGGCTGTGGCAGAAAAGACAATTCCAAACACTGCCCCAAATTCACCCATGACCCAGTTGTGTTATGAGCAATTTAACCCAATTCACCTCTCAAAAAAAAGTAAAAATAGTTAGAGAAGTTAAGGATGCCTAGAGAACATGCATTGTCTTAAATAAATTTAGTAATAATGGGATCAGTGCCATGTTCTCCTGTGTTCTGGTTTCCTTTTGTGGTTTAGATGATTAATACTAATATACTGAAACGTCCTTTAGGTTGAATTATCCTATAACTTCACATTCCTAACTTAAAATCACATCAATATCAATATCACACGTTTCTGAACCACAATAAACACCCTCTGTGCTATCAGTTTTGTGCGATGCTCTTTTAAACCACTTTCTGCATAAAGAGAGGAAGCATAAAATAAAAGTCATCTTGAGATTAAAAATCGAACGCAATGGCAGTAATTTATTTCCCAAATATTAGATATTTCATGGAACAAACCCTAAAAAGGCTAAACCGTTTCAGCTTGAACTAACGACATTCTCTGTTGAAACCATTAATAACTGTTTCCACGCGTGCATTATACAAAGTCCAGCCTTACAGTTAACTATGCGAATATCGTGTTTTTTACTTGCGTAAGAGAATATGACAGTCCCTCATTCAGCGTCACCGTGTTGGTTGTAGATTATTGTGTGAGAGCAGCAGCAGCCGGAAAATGAAATACTCACATAAATGCAGGAGAAATCTTCTATAACACACAGTTCTCCTCGCAGAGTAAACACTGTTAGTATTCCTCGAGGCCAGGAGCAAATAAACGCAGTGTCGACTCTCAAACTCCGCGTGCGTCCAAGGCTATGTCGAGCTATTCTGCTGTATAATTTTTTTAAAACGCACAAGAATCTTTTAGACACCCCTAGAATGTCCTGTCTCCACTGCGTTTTTTGCAACCTATTAGCATCATTTCGTCCATCGAGGTCCATTAATTGCATTTGAATGAAAACTTGGGCTGAAGAATAAGGTTTTGGAGAGGCCTGTCAGATACTTGGTACTCTTGGGAGGACCTTTAACCTTCTTAACGGTGGGTATGCTCTGCTTAAGGGTTGCTTTCTAGGCAGCTTAGAAGCTGGGACAAGCACCTGCCTGCTTTGGCACAAAATGGTCGACAGCATAATAGGTGAGCATGGCTTTATATGAAACATTTTCCAGAGGAATTCCAATTAAAGTGAGAAATCTGGATTAAAAAAAATCCGAAGAAGAAAAATATTTCGAAAAACAAAAGGAAATAGGTATTAAACGTAAATCTCAGAAACGAAAGCCTTTCCTCAAAGTAATGTTTGAGGAATGCATGTGAACTGTATCCTCATCAAATATAAGAAATAACCCGTGATGTTTTAAAAATAAATAACGAAATAAATAGACCTAAATCATACTAATATTTGATAAAGAGGAATAAAATCAAGTCTGCATGACATATGACAATATTCAAGGCAATGCACGTAAAAACATTATTCATGGCCTTTAATTGCATTATTCCTCGTTGGCTCCAGGAGCTGGAGGATAAAGGAAGTGTTACGTTTTATTTCCACATTGGACAATGGTTCATACTATTGTTACCTCAACGTTTGAATTTTAATCCTAACTTTAAGTATGATTTCAGTTAATCCGGTTTAGTTATCACATTTTAAATACTTAAATAGTCATGAACATATTTTTATTTTTTATGTCAATATTATCAACGACATTTTGATTAATCAAAACTTTCTTCTTTCAGAGAAAAGGCTGAATGGGTGGTTGCGGCCTGTTCACTGTAAACAGTCAACTGTAGACAGCCTGTATGTCATTTTTTTTATTTTCAGATTTGTTGTGTGGTTTATTATACATTCGGGCATCATTTACAAGCGATTGTTTCCAATATTTAATCGCATTAGACAAGAGTAAATAATTTCATATAAGCGTTACTTGAGAATTTGCCAAATCTGTGAAATGCAAAGTTTTTGAACAGGCAACTTGGACAATATAAAGAGAACCTAAAGAGGAAACGCGGTCCTGAGCATGGCATTGTTTTTTTTCCCCCTCCATAAACTGGTTTAAATCGCACTGCAGATACATTGCACCATTTAACCCTATCTAGCCCCGAACACTGCGCGGGCTATAGACATTAAGGTGCCTAATAAGATAAATGCGCTTTGGCCAAGTAGCCAACTTCAGCGTTCCGCCCTGCAGGCCCTAACCTCCTACGGGTTTCTTGCAATTACAAAGTGATTTGATGAACTTAATTTATGTAAACTGTCTTCTAAATGCACAACACAAAGAGGTCGGCGCGTTGGCTGGGTATCTTTGGTTCCGCATCCTCGTTGCGCGTGGCAGAAATTGAAATGCTGCCCCTTGAATGCGCGCCTTGGTCCGTCCACAACCCATGCTGTGAGTGCCAAGTTGTTTTCTTTCGTGGGCGCTTTGCGTCATGGATAACTCCCTATTGAGCGACCTGATACGCGCCTTGGAGATATCTGTAATCTTGCTGTCAGTTCCTCGCATTTCTTCTCTAGAATGCAACACTAAGCTTGTCGCGTGCTTCATCTGTCCAAACAAATAGTCTGTTTTTCCAGGCTGTCTTCTGCCCATGTGAAAATGTAACTATTGCTGCTGTTCTACAGATTAGATCACTGCATCGCAAGGAGACCAATTTGCGTGCTCGGGACCATTTGCTCCGCTGTGGGGTCTTTGAGATGGTGGGTCAGGACCCTAGCTCTCACTCCAAGCGCTCTTGCCCCTCACTGACCCCCTAACCTCGCGCGCTGCTGGTAAAAACCCGCGCGCCTTCATGCGCCCAGCACTCCAGAGGACACCGTGCCGCGCACCAGACTTTTCTTTAAATCGGGACCTTGTTTTTTGAAGTGTGGCAGAATTACACCGCGAGGCTTCATACATATCAGAGACTAAGTGCATCTCAGGTAGAAAAAAAGAGCATATAAGAGCGCTTTTCTTTCTCATGATTGGCGCTTAACGTTTCTGCTGCTTTTGTCCAGCATGGCGAGGGAAGAAGAGCTTGATCACACAATGTCTTTATAACCACTTCAAGGTCAAGCAGAAACACCTCCATGAGGAATCGCACGGTTACAGCGACATCAATCACTTCAACAAACCGATTTATCCAACATTATCTGCCACCGACTCACATCTGCCACTGACTCTTCCCAGGTTATATTATACATACACGCTCCAAGTCGACTTTAATGTATGCGGTTCATGTGACACTGATGAGTTAGATGTGATGAGTTAACTTACACAGAGTTACCATGTATTTTCTTTTCTCATTTAGCTTCAGGGTTGACTTATTTTATCCTAGCACTGACCCCAGACTCATCTGGACAAAATTCAACATGTAGCCTACCATTCACGCTGGTCATGCATTTATGGACTTTACTGCACCTTCACACATTCGTCGTAAACACTTACATACGTACTCCATTGGGTTTGTTTCCATTGAAACTGCTTTCGCATGTATACGATCGCGCTCAACGCACCGACGCACAGGCGCGCACACACGCACCCAGAGGCATTCATTCGTGAACTGTCAAGTATGTTTGAAAACAAAAAACAAGGTATTTGCTGCATTTTGGTTATAATCCATATATTATAGGAGACACTCGCGGCAGTGATTATATACGCACGTGATGTTTCTCTACCTCTGAAAGGCGCTGTCCGGTGTGTCCCAGTCCCGCCTGCATTTGTTTATTCTGGTACTCAGTTCCTGGGTGACGCACTGGAGGTTTGTAAAGTGAACTATTAGACTGAGCGGTGCAGCAGCCCCGTGGTTCTCCTGGAGCAGAGTGAGGCTCGCTGGCCCGCGGTCATGCTCTCTGCCTTAATATTCCGCAAGGTTGAGTGGCCCGGCTCATTTACCTAATGGTCGAGACGCGCCGATCCCAGCCAAGTTTCTGGGAGCAACCAAACAGGGTAAAAGCAGCCAGACAGGGCTGCACATAAACAAACCCATTTGAGACCCACCAGCCATCAAGGTGCACTGAGGTCTGTCAGGAAGTCAAAAAGTAATATAGAAGAATCATCATACAGGTTTAAAGCGTGAAAGGTGTCCCCATGTTGGCTTTCCTTCCACAGTACTAATTTTGAAACATTTTATTTCACCTATTATTTTACAGCTAAACATAAAAACAACAAAAGTCATTATCTTAATTATTGTCATGTAGTGTTTATTGGGGGGGGGGCTCTGAATACACACCCATTTAAAACACCATAGGCTTGCTCTTAACCTGCTCAACAGTGAAAAATAATTATTGTTGGAATTAGATGTTTGAGCGTTTAAAATATAAATTGCCATCAGAAATTCCAGAATCAAATGATGTAAGGTGACGCGTGTCATGCATATTATAAAGGATATATAGGATAGCATCATGTTCAATCTTTGTAGTATAATTCCTTAAAATCTTGAACCTTGAAATCGTGACAAGTTTGGATAAACAGATCAAACGCGCCTTTTGCATGTTAAGGACGACCGTCTTTACTTCAAGTCTCGCGTAAAAATCGACTGTCGAGTGCCTTCGAATTTTAACTAGTTGCAGTCAGTCTAAAAACCCCATCGCATCTTAATTTTTTCTCATGAAATTGCATTGAAGAAAAATCGTAAAATAATAAGCAGAATAGTTTAAATAGGTTCACACACTTGTTTGGTGTTATTTAGCAAATTACAGCAACATCAGTAACAGCAGTTGCAGTCCTGTATTATCAGCCTAATAACTAAACACATAACTGTATTTTATTTAGGCAACAAAAACAGTCTGCAGTAGTGGAACAGAAACAACATAATAATATGAACAATATGGGACTATTTTTTAAATTAGCTCTTGAAGCAAGAAAACAGTAAAACGGACAATCTGGGAACCTGTCCGTTTCCAGTGCTGGAATATCAAAAGTGGTGAAGAAACTTCATAAACCACTGAAAATCCAAATGGCTATTTCTTCAAATTTACTTTCCGCTAGGAATGAATAGTTTTCATAATGTTTTGTATGATCCGTCCACAACTGTAATAGTGAAAAAAAAACATACTGACTAGGTTTTAGACAAATAAGCTCTAAACTGTTCGGGCAGAGGAGTCAATGGGTAAATAATGCCTTTGCTTATTTGGAGAAAATGAGAAAAAAATGCTTCGCATTTCTAATGTCACTTTTCTGTGGTCAGGATTTTTAGTCTTGAGCTAATTTGGAAGAGCCCCTCTCTGGTGGCGCAAAATGATGCTTAAGACGCATAAATTAGGTCATGCAGTGGAGGGGGCCTTCATTGTGCCTCTTTGGCGGTGCTTGCTGGCGCTTATGTCTCGTCAAAGTGCTCTCAAACTTGGGGAAAAGTATGGAAGTCCCTATTGACGCAAAGCAACAGAGCATGAAAAAAAAGAAAAGAAGTCGCGTTACACGGGATGAAAACACTGGCTAAAAGAAGGGAACCCTCGTTTAAATGAAGGTACTACCAGTGTAGATTTTTTTTAATGTGAAATTGTGGGAAGGGAAAGGTTTCAGTTGGCACCATGCTTAAGTTAATATGAAACTAACAGCATTTTTTCTCAATTATCTTTGCTGAGATGTCAATGACTATTGTTTGGCAGTCCTGGACGTCGCTCCGCCCCCCCTGTTTGTCGTAAACCTGGCGCCTAGCTACAATAAACCCGAGCTAAAGAGTGGCCAGGGCTCGCCTCCTCCTCGAAGGCGATCAATCGGATCTCAGGCGCACCACAAGCACTCTCTTACGTCGACGTTGCACGAGAACGGCGCTGATTACAACAACACGGCAGAGCCGCACCACCAAACATCCACCTGCTCTCTGAACCATGTCGCTGAGCCCAAAGCACACGACACCTTTCTCAGTGACAGACATTTTGAGCCCCATCGAAGAAACGTACAAGAAGTTTGGTGGCATGGAGAGCACGGGGAACCTCGCGTCTCCACTGGGAGCGTACCGGCAGCCTCAGGTGTCCCAGACGGGCATGCAGCAGCACTCCATGGGCCATAACGCCACGGTGGCCAGCACCTACCACATGCCCCACTCCGTCTCCCAGTTCTCGCACGGCGCTATGGGGGGCTACTGCAATGGCAGCATTGCCAACATGGGGGATTTACCCTCTTACCAAGAAACTATAAGAAACAGTGCTGCAGCAACAGGGTGGTACGGCGCCAACCCCGACCCAAGATATTCAACAAGTAAGTTGCTTTTTTTGTCTTATAATCTGGAAACGAGCAAATGGGTTGGATTTTACGCACCGATTGAGATATACAGAAAATGTTTTGCCAAATTATAGTCGACTATTGCACAACCTCTGCCATAAATGACATTTTGTTTGTTCATTAATCAAGCTATGTGCTTGATATTTATTAGTTCATAAATATGCTTATGCGTGCGTGAATTCGGAAAGTAGCGTGCACATTAACAGGTGAGCTCGTATTTGTTCCTGCTGATTGAAAGGCCGTACGTGTTTTATGTATATTTTTTAAGTTTCCAGATTCATGGGACCTTCCACAGGTATGAACATGACGGGGATGGGCACGCTGAGCGGCATGGCGGACGCCTCCAAAGCTATGACCCCCATGCACGCCGCCCCGAGAAGGAAACGGCGCGTGCTCTTCTCCCAGGCGCAGGTCTACGAGCTCGAGCGGAGGTTTAAGCAGCAGAAATACCTGTCGGCCCCCGAGAGGGAGCACCTGGCCAGCATGATCCACCTGACCCCGACGCAGGTCAAGATCTGGTTCCAGAACCACCGCTACAAGATGAAGCGGCAGGCCAAGGACAAGGCGGCGCAGCAGCTGCAGCAGGAGGGCGGCCTGTGCCAGCAACAGCAGTCGCCCAGGCGGGTGGCCGTGCCCGTGCTAGTAAAGGACGGCAAGCCGTGTCAGAACGGCTCCAACACACCCACGCCCACCCAACAGCAGATGCAGCAGCAACAGCAGCAGCAGCATCAGCAGAACAGCTCTGGGGTCGTGCTTCCAGCCACGAGTAACGCACTAAGCCAGCACCAGAATCAGCAGGTCAACGCGCTCGTGCAGGCCCAAGATCTAGAGGAAATGTCACCGAGTCCTCCATCCATGCATTCTTCACTCAGCAACATGGGACAAATAGACACTTCCGTAGATTACACCAACAACATGGTCACGTCAAACCTGCTTTATGGCAGGACGTGGTAGGACTGCTCATTATTGACAAACTTTTGTTTTTTGTCCTTGTTTTTTATACCATCACTTACTCTAATACTCTGAACTGCAAGGCCAAATGCAGACGAGATGTGAGAATGTGGAGCGAGTGGACGGATAAAATGAGGCTTTTTGTGTGGCGCGCCATGCACGCGCCACCTGTGCTTTTTTATTTTTTTTATTTTATTTTTTTTTTTCGAAGGCGCGATTATTATTACCTTTTCCAACGCGAAGCCCTTCTGCCGGTGAAGGACAAGCTGTTCCTAGCCCGATTACGTGCGTTTTTGGACTTCCCCTTATTGTTGTAGTAGAAGGTTATCTGTTGTTGAACAAGGTCGCAGCTCCCCATCACGGTAAAGGCAGGGAACTGGATGGGAGGATATCAGGTACGAACTTAAGATCCATGGAAAATCCTCAAGAGGCCTGATCTCACATCGACCACCCCCCACATCCCACACCCAAAAAAACAATGAACACCTGAGCTTTTTTATTTTAATGACATGATTATTGTAAGCTAATGTATCGATTTAGATTAATGAAACATAGGGACTGTATACTTGGCTAACACTTGAGTTTTCTGTTTTACATGTAATATAAATGTCCTTTTTGTTGTTTATTTTATTTCTTTTTTTGTAAGTTAAGACAAAACACATACACGATGGCTGCTGTATATGTTTCAAATCAATTGAACGTTAACAATAAATGAATTGAAGTGCAAGCCCATTCTCCGGGAATTAATTTGGAGTGCATTTTCATTAGGCCTTATGCTACGGATCTAAACAAATGGAAGGGAAAGCAAGGTCGATGGAGGTGAAGTTAATATTGGCAAATTAATTTTAAAAGCTAGTAAAAGAAGCACGTGCGGCTATTGTCGCAGTTCAGTTCACTACACAAACTCCGAGTCTGTACTTTAAACTACATGATGTCAGGTTAGCCTACACACTGTAGGATTTTATACAGTCAGTACAAAAGCTCATTTCACTGAATGAAAAATAAGAATTAATAAAATATTAATAATAATACAAATAAAACATTCTTGAAAAAAACGTGGCGATACAAGAACATTGGACTAATTGGACGGCATAATAGTGTCTTAATTATGTTTGTGCTTCACAACTGTTCTGTATATATTTTTTTAGTTTTATGTTTCACAACAGAATCATTCTGTTCAATGATTAGGATTAATATTCTGACATAGGTATTGCGTCAAATAATATTGAGATTACCTACAATTATTTTATTGACTGTAAGTTTCTTTGCAAAAAAGGGGAGCAAAGAAAAACAAAGGAATGACTTGAGTCCATAACTGATGTAAAATCCATTTTCCAGATTTTACAGCTCTTCTAAATTCATATTATTAATATTTTCTTTGTTTATTTTGCTTTGTTAATAATATTTTAATTACATTTCCACATAATACAAAAATATATATTTTATTGTAGTATAGTTAATTCCCATGTTAAAACTAGAAAGTAATATTATAGACGAATCTGTTCGAAAAAGAGGAGGAAATTTCCCTTGTTTTGTCTGTTATATCTGAACCATTTTCAGAATTGTCGCCTGTATTCTCGCGAGTGGTCGAATTTATTTGCCTTTTAGAGCAACTCAAGAGTGCAGTGAAAATTGCTGAGGAACAAATAGCCCATAACAGAGTGCGTATTGTTAAAATGCCCTAAATTTATAACAGTGAAAAGTCCATATGCATTACATGATCAGTACCCCAACTCTTGTGCAACTTTGAAGCTCTAAATCTACCAAGTGCACGAACATGTGAAAAGTGGTTCATTAACCAAGAAGGCCTGCTGGCTCGCTTTAACTGAATGAGCGCTCTGCCACTGAAGAATAACCCATTTTAACTCTGTTCTGAACCATCAGCAAATGCGCTCAAAAGATCGTATACTTTTTCATATGTGTATGGAGTTGACACAAAGAGGTGCAGAACAAGATTAATGTCACTATAGAGGTCACCTAATTTCCCGCCTTTGATCTAACTTAGCTGTATAAAATGAACAAAAAATTAAAATGATCTGCCTTTAATTGTTGTCCGTGGTGGCTGTAAGTGGGCGTATGAGAAACTTTATGTTGTTCAGCAATTATTGTACATTATAGCAAGCCATTCGCCAGGCTTTTTTGCAGCTATTCACCAGAACAATCCACTTTCAAATTGTGTTATGAAGAGACTGATCGATAGCAGTGATAGAGAATTAGAGAATGATTAGCAGCCGTATAGGAATATAAATAGGAGTTTATTACTGACCTAGAGCACCTATTTTCTCCTGAAAACAAACCCAGAGTCCAGTTACTGTTACACAAGGTTATGTGGTCATCATCAGATATCTGCTGTCTGATAATGGCTTTACTGGCCAACATTTTTGAAAAGTATGCTTTAACCTGTTGCCAGCTGATTATGATATTGCTTTAAGTGGGCTTTTGGAAGATTGAATGCATCTGCAAATTGCATCCAAATAGCATGATACTGGAGCCAGTAGCTGCATTTAAATGACAGATTATGACCTTGTTCTAGCCTCATTATTCTAAGTCTTTAGCATTATGCTGCAAGAAGGACTCTTGAAGTTCTCAAAACTGTGATAGATGC
>JBBIGA010000001.1:34253330-34285133 GCA_037576975.1 Alestes dentex | reverse complement strand
TATATACATATAAATGTATATAAATGTATAGAGAAATTATTGACCCTAAAAATTATTCTGTGTTTATGCTTTAAGATTTTAGCATGTATACATACACCTATGCTAAAATCTTAGGCAGTGTATTTTGCCACAAAAATACTGTACAGTAGAATGAACACAAGTGCATAAACACAAAATAATTTTTTAGGGTCAGAAATTTCTTGGTTAAAAAAATATTGTTATAATAACACATGCTTGGTTCTTGATTTAATTTAATTAACCGAAGATAACTGCTCACCCTCAAGGACAGGTTGGAAAATAGTTAAACACAAACATTAAATCACTAAATATTGTTAATTTATTTCTTTATATTTGTTGTAACACCAAATTTACATGTAACAAAATCATTTTCTTATTTATATATCAGTTTTTGAAACCCACTTGAGCAGGTACTCTTCATGACTTTCTGTTACATGGGGGTATAGATATGAAGTGATACAGAAGGCAGATTTCCTAAGTCTTTCATCAACATAGGAAAAATTTGACAATACAAATGGTCAGACAAACACTTGAGGTTGAAAATATCTATCTGTCCATCTATCTGTCTGTCTGTCTGTCTGTCTATCTATCTATCTATCTGTCTATCTGTCTGTCTGTCTATGTATCTATCTGTCTATCTGTTTGTCTGTCTCTCTGTCCACCCATCCATTTATCCATCACTCCATCTCCAGTGTGTGTCTATAGACTTCATCCTCCATATCACTTTCCATGCCTGTTTCCCTGATGCATTACCCATAACCTGCTTAATATGATACACACGACCCATGTACATTATGCAAATAAAGCCAATTAGACCAGGAAGCACATGGGACAAAAGTGTGTTACAGCTGGTTGGCCTCTTGGCTACAGAAGATGCTGGAGTGTTTGTTTGGCCTGATTTAAGCAGCTGGTCACAGAGGTTAGTTCTGGTTAGAGAAAGTAAGAACACATTCATCCTGCCCCATAGGGGTACTGACACACTGAAAGTAAAAGTTAACTCAGTGTTAGCTCCCTCTTTACAATACATCTCCTGGAGCCTTTTGCTGATAGAGAGAAACAAGGAAGGTATGCATGGCAATCAATTCTTTGCACTTTCCCACAAATCCTTCATCCAGCCACACTTCATGGTTAATTAAAAGGCTTTGGACAGTACCCTAATCACAACAGCATATTAAACCTGTCCTAATCTGGACTAATCCTGTAGCTGTGCTCTCCTTCACTCTCCCTTACTCTCACAACACATGCAAGGTCTCTGAGAGTATTGATTAGAATCAGTCTCCCCATTCTGCTCAGAATGAATGGAATGACAGGAAATCTATAGTTAATGGCAATAATTTCATCTGATCCAATCATGACAAGAGCATCTTTAATTCTCTGTATCCAAAAGCGGCCTCGAGTCATTTGCACAATAGAAAAAGAAATGAACAACAAAGAACAAGTCTAATATACGCAAGAAAGGAATACACAGTCTCATTGATTTAACTGCAGAAGCTCCATATTGTTAGCAAAAAGTATCAAGCTCAATAAGAAGAAACTTAAAAAACTGTGTTCTTTAGAACTTAAGAAAAACACTACTATGATTAAATGTTTCCTCAGTGAGAGACAAATCTGAGCAGAATGGGGCCACTAATAATTCTATATTAAAAGTTTTTAACTCAGGTTTCCACAATACATGCTAGATTCTGATACATTCCGAACTAGCACTAGTAGCAAACTTCCTGCATTCTTTAATTCAGTCCCATTAATTTTACATTGCTATACATAGGGTTAAATATTTTTTTTTTATCAAATTTACATTGTGGCTGCATTCTAATCTGTGCTGGGTGCTGCAGAAAACAGATCAGGTAATTACTGTACTTTTCAGGACTATAAGGCCATAAATTAAAATCTTCAATAACTTCTCAAGTGACAACTCATCTAATCACAAGGACAATCATGGGGAGGCTGCAGTGTTTACTGATTGCACTAATCAAAAACGGCTTCTTCAAACAGCTCTAATTGGTACGTTTATCCACAGAATCACATGGCAGATATACAGGGGACACTGCCGTGATTCGCTTAACCCAAATATCCCATTTGCATTGAGTGCCACCAGAATGCTCTTGACTCCCTCAAGTTATCAGCAAACCAGACAATTATTCATCAGGCACAAATTGGCACATCAAAGTCAAATCAGAGAATTATGAAGAGGAACAGCAACGTCGGCGCTGAGAGATGTAAGGTAGCCTTTGATTGACCGCATTGCCCTTCCAGAGTCTTTGTGCACATTACCAAGTTTAATTCTCGACTGAGGCCAGTTTGACTGCTGAACTAAAGTGCTAAACTCAGATAATAGCCATTTAGGTAGATAAATGAAATCTGGTCATTTCCCTTGTCTCATAAAAATCAAGACATTATGGAACATCAAGGTGGTCTGGAAAGCTCAACAAATTCATAACTCAAGAAAACTGAGTCCTGGGAAATGTACTAGAGTGATTTGAATTCAAGTGTGAAACTACAGTAGGAACAGAAAATAAGTCAGAAGCAAGTGCATGTCTTTTAATAGGCATAAGAGTAAGAGTGATATTCACATGAACGTAACACTATATCATAGGTTTGGCAGTGGATATTTGTTTTAGCTTCTATATGAAGACAATAAATGATTTTTGGCTGTTGTTTCTGCTACACTCCAACAATAATAGCAAAGTGCGTTTCACTTTAAGAAAGCTTCCCCTGCATAGGTCGGGGATGTGTTCGATTTTAATTGAACTGATCTTAATTAAAGAGGAATTATGGCCTTCGCTTGTACTATTGTACCCAAGCCCTTTCCTTTAGGGAACTTAGAAAACAGTACAGAATGCCATTGATTAAACAAAACACTGACTGCAGAAGCTCCATATTCTCTCAATTAAGACAGATATCGGTGAAGTGAGTCAAGCTCAGCATGGGTGCAAGGGCAAGAGACACTTTCCACAGCTTAAAACAAAGGGTGAAGTCTTTGAAAAATGTTAATTGTGATGGGATGTAAATCAAATTTCACAAAAAAGCAAGATTAAATAAAAGGAGAGAAGAAGCTGTACAGTTTTTTTTTTCCACAAACAAAAGCTTAGGTTGAAAGAGAATTAATCCTATATTATATAGAGATCTGTTCAGCAGACAGTCAGAGCAGCAACCAAATGAATGTGGTTTGGCCTTCTGTGGCTTCGACGCTGCTCAACAGTCTTTTGAATCATCAACTGAATAGCACATATTGCTGCACTTGTAAATGTGTCCTACATTAATAAAAGGTGGAGATACTTGCATGAACAGACAGATACTCATGCTCGAGGACCAAGCTATTCCCAATTTTCTCACTGCCAAGTAAAACAAACCATACAGCTCCCTATTCAGTAGTGGTCATAAAGGAAATGCTTCAAAACAGTGCACTCTAGGACACCCAACATAATTTAAACATGCATTACAGATCAAAAACGCGTGGCCTTGTAGCAGTTTTATGTGGATGGAGCTGGAGCTGAATACTGAGCAATTTGTCTCAAATTAGAGCAATATCACTATTTCTAGTCTCTTTCCACTTTAATCCACTTTTGGCATGCAGTCATCTGCAGTTATCAGTTAAGAAGTCCATGTTTTATTGCACAGATGTTTCCAAATTATAGCTACAGACCTTCCCATACACGTGCACACACACAGTCACACAAATATAAATATTGAATGAAAAAATCAAGATACAGTGTTTGATCAACCACAGTCCTTTAGAACAGCCTCAATGTGCCAATAGATTCTTTAAAAATATACATTCCCCAAAATACCCCCACAACATAACAGAACCACACAACCCCCTTAGTGTATGGGTCAATCAGCCGGGTCTGTACCATTGCACTCACCCACTAGTAGAAAATCTGGCAAAGTACGATGTATCTGACTATATTACATTTTTCCTCTGCAGACCAGTGCCTCAGGATTTGCACAACTGAACTTCTTCTGTTTTCCTCCTACAGTGGGGGAAATAATTATTTGATCCCCTGCTGAATTTGTAAGTTCGCTGACTTACAAAAAAACATTCTCTAATTTATGAGGTCTCATTTGAATGGAGAGAGACAGAATGTCAACCAAAAATCAAGAAAAAACATGTTACATAAAAGTTAAATTGATCTGCATGTCACTGAGTAAAATAAATATTTGATCCCCTACAATTCAGCCAGGCTCCCACAGACTGGCTATGTGCCCATGTTGCACACAGATTACAATCAATCTATTACAGATACTCCTGATCTTAACTCATTATGTGTAAAAGGCACACCTGTCCACAGAATCAGTTTCTTCCATTCCAACCTCTCCACCACCATGGGCAAGACCATAGAGCTGTCAAAGGACGTCAGGGACAAGACTGTAGACCTGCACAAGGCTGGAATGGGTCACAAGACCATCAGCAAGAAGCTTGGTGAGAAGGTGACAACTGCTGGTGCGATTATTCGGAAATGGAAGAAATGACTATCAATTGCCCTCAGTCTGGAGCTCCATGCAGTATCTTGCCTCATGGGGTGAGGACGATCAGTTGAGACCACAGTCTAAGAACACCATTGGTAACACACTACATCATAATGGATTGAAATCTTGCAGTGATCCCCCTGCTCAAGAAGGCACATGTACAGCCAGTCTTAAGTTTGCCAGTAAATATCTAAATGATTCAAAGAAGGCTTGGGAGAAAGTGCTGTGGTCACATGTGTTTCATATACATCAAAGTATAGATGTCTCTTTAGTCCTGATAATGAACTCTCTTTATAATGAAAGGCCTTTATTTCTTGCCATCCTGATCAGTGATCGAGGTAACTGGTCCTGCTCAGCACTTTTATACATGTCACAGAATATCAGAATCAGAATCAGAAAACTTCATTGATCCTGGAGGAAATTGCTTATGTGGTGACTGCCACAACACACGGACACAGAGAGACACAAGACACAGAGACACAAGAATACTGTAAATAAAATAAATAAAGCCTGAATAAAATCTAAATCAAATCTAAATCAAATAAAATAAATCTGGAGAAAGAAAGCAACCACAAAAGAATAGACTTTGCTATATACAGAAATTCTTTGAATATCTGTCTATATATAGGTAAGTAATACAGCTGAATGACACAAACAGTAGTTAGAAGATTGGTAGTAATTAAGAACTATTAATAATATTAAGTAATGAAAGTATTGACCAAGCAGTAATATTGCACATGATGACTATTGCACATAAGATGTTGCAAGTAATTAAGTGATTTAGCACCATTTATAAAAATGACATGATATTGATATTATAATGTTTTAGCACCTGGTGAAAACATTACACAGTATTGCACATAGACTGTTGCACATCATAGCAAAAATAATGCACATAGTCTTCCATACAATGATAGCTTTTTAAACCCATAATAAATATACAGAAAGGAGCAGCAGGCTATTGCACAGATTATTTTGTGGATGTCTGAGGGAGGAGTTGTAAAGTCTGATGGCGGTGGGAGGGAAGGACTTTCTGTGGCATTCAGTGGAGCACTTTAAGCTGGTCAGTCTGTGGCTAAAAGTATTTCTCAGATCGTTCAACACACTGTGAAGTGGGTGCTCTACATTGCCATGATGGACTGAAGTCTGGACAATGTTCTCCTTTCAGCCACAGTTACCAAGTTGTCCAGTTCCTCACCCACCACAGAGCCAGTTTTCTTGATCAGTTTGTTAAGTCTCTTCATGTCTGCTACTTTCATGCTACCCCCCCCAGCACACCACAACATAGAAAATGTTGGTGTTGCAGACTCTAATAGATCGGAGTCTACGTAGGAAGTACAGCCTACTTTAACGCCTCTTGTAAGTGGCCAGAGAGTTCTTAGACCAGTCCAGCTTATTGTCAGTGTGTACACCCCGGTATTTGTAGTCCTGAACAATCTCCACATCCACCCCTCTAATGGACAGGGGAGTGACAGGAGATTGTGATCATTGCAAGTCCACCACCAGTCCTTTGGTCTTTTGGATGTTGAGCTGCAGCTGATTCAGTTCGCACCAGTCCACAAAACTGTCCACAGCCGTCCTGTATTCCAAGTCGTCCCCACCCTTGATACATGTCTCATGCAGTACACCTATATGGAAACTTTTGTTATGATTATTATTTAGTTATGTTTCTCCTTTGATTTAATCTGTTCATACACCAGTCACCACGTGCCAAAACAGCTCTAACCTGACATGGACTCAATAAGACATCTAAGGTGGTTTGCTGTCCACGGAAGATCCTTTAATTCCTGTAAGTTGCAAGATGTGGCCTCCATGATTGTGACTAGTTTGTTCAGTACATCCCACAGATGCACAATTGGATTGAGGTCTGAGAAATTTCTAGGCCAAGTAAATACTTTAAACTTTGTCACATTCCTCACACCATTCCTGAACAATTTTTGCAGTGTGGCAGGGTACATTACTCTGAAAGAGACCACTGCCTTTGGCGTATACCATTGCCATATGGACGTGTAAACATTTGGGTAGGCATTACGTGTCAAACTAACTCTGACATGAATGTCTGGACCCCTGTTTTCTGACATGAATGTCTGGACCCAACAGAACATTGCCCATAGCATTACGTTGTTTCCGCTAGTTTGTTTTTTTCCCATCCTGGTGCTTTTTTCCAATCTCTTCCCCAGGTAAGTGATACACACACAACCAGCCGTCCACATGATGTGAAAAAAAAAATTATTCATCAGACCAGGCCACCTTCTTTCATTGTTCCAGTTTTGGTGTACACATGTCCACTGAAAGCACTTTTGGCTTTTGTAACAGGTAAGTGGTTGGGTTGTATTTGGAACCAGTTTAAAATTGACAATAACTTATGACCACTTGATAACAACTGAATCAACTAACAGCCTAAAAGGTAGATAAGAAGCTAAATGGCTCCTTCATTATTAAACAGATTTTGAATTTAAGCGGTTACAATATGATTGACTGTACAACTGCAAAATAAGAAAGAATGTTGTCTGAATGTCTTACATGTATCAAGAAGGACCTTAGTTTTAGTAAGATCTGAATAGTTAGGGTTGATCTGAAGTCTGAAGTAGCATTAACTCAAGCTGGGTCTAAAATTGCTAACACCTCAAATAGTGTGTAAACCCTCAAAGTGCTCTGAATGGAATTTAGCATATATGGGTGAATCTCAAGTACATATTTATTATACTAGGGGTGTCCAACTCCAGTCCAGGAGCGTCAGTTTTCTGCACAGTTTGGTAATTTCCCTGCGTAAAAACACACCTGGCTCAGCTCACCTGTCAATTTCCATGTTTTGTGAGTGTGTTTGTGCGGAGCTTCTTAACTGTGTGGGACATCAGCCCTACCGGACTGGAACTGGGCACCACTGTGTTAGACATATAATTGTTTGGATGCAGGAGTCAGTATTTAAATTCCTTACACTACATACTCAAAAGGGAGCCATCTGAGACACAGCCCTGGTATAGGAAACAGAATGTACAAAACAAGAGAAGACTAGAAAAGAAAATATCTAAAATCTTCCTGCTTGCAATTTTAAGTAACATGTGAACACATCACGGCACACAGTGTGAACAATGTGAAATTCAATGCTGAGACAAACCAGATGCATTCTGCTGTGGTCTCATTAAACACAAGTTAAAGTCTGTGGCCACATTCACCCAGGATATGTTTGGGGGTAAACATACTAGTGGCACCTCTGAAGAACCATCCACAGACCCTGCTCCCTAGGTGCTGTGTTCCTGGCTGCCTGCTACTTCACTTGGTAAATGGGTTAAATGCAGAGGAAGAATTTTGTGCTGTTCACATGTGCTGTGGTGTGTTCACGTATGACAGAATAGTCACTTTACATTTTACATTTAAAAATGGAGAAGCATCTCAATGAAGGAATGCCTTGTCAATTGTTACACTTCAGGGTGGCTTATGTTTTGGGGATTTGTGGTAGCCAGGGGCACGCAAATTGTTGTGAGGATAGAGAGACAAAAATCTATTAAATATTAACAAATCCTGGAAGCTGATTTCCAGCAGTCAGTGAAGAAACTGAATAAAAAAAGAGATTGTAGTATACACCAACCAACCAATGCATACGTAAAAATCAACCATGAACTAATTTAAGAATATCATTGAAAGTCTGAGATTAAATCTTTAACATGCGATGCATGTAAGATGAGTTTGAAAATAAGAACATAAATATTTGGAAGTAAAAGTAGTCTGCTAAGAAAAGTGTGAAGCGTATCTGAATTTAGGAAAATAAATAAAGTTAGCAACATGTTTGGATGCTGTCATCATTAGCCATTTTTCAACAGTATATTAAAATCTACAAATTAATAACTGTTTGTTCATATACTCCACAGTGGCAGAAATATATCATGTTTGTTTGTTCTGTGCAGAGGTGGTGTTAACTTTGTAAATCAGCAGAATGTCATGTCCCTCCTCTTTCTCCTGGCATGCAATGCAGGCACACTTACACCAGGAAAAGTCAAAGTGCTTTATTGTATTTCTTTATTTTCTTTCAACAAACCAAAACCGGGCATGATAGCCTATTTGAACTCAAAAACTTCCGAAAACACTGGAGAATCTAAACTTCTTCCGAGGGTATACTGATGGTGGACCGACAACTAGGGTCCACCTAAACTGAGCTTAAATACTAACACAACACAAAACCCCAAAACCAATAACAAAACACAAACACTTAATCCAAATAAAAGACAGCTGTAACTAATACTCAAAAACCAATCACCTCTTCAAAATAAAAGCCCCAACATAATCCCACAGAAATCCCCCATGGCCACCAACCATCAACGTACCCAGACATAACAGTACCCCCCCTCTCTAGAATGCCCCACTGGGCGCAAACAGACCCCCATAACATCCCAAAGGCGGAGGCGGGGAAGGCGGTGGCAAAGGGCAGCGTCCCGCGAGCCCCACCCGGCCACCTATGACTGGATGCTGGGGTGGGTCTCATGGAACGCTCCCCCTAGAGAGTCCCAGTCTTTACACTTGGAGTCCCCTACCGGGAGCCCTTCACTGTCCTCGGCGGCGGAGCCCCCTACCGGGAGCCTCTCCCTGTCCACAGGGGCGGAGCCCTCTACCGGGAGCCCCTTACTGTCCTCCAGCAAGGAGCTCCTTTCATTGAGCCCCTTAGTGTCCTCCGGGCCCCTGTTCTTTCTTTGCAGGGTTATCCCCTGGCCCCCACGTCCACTCCCCCTCCAAGGAGTTCCTTCGGAGCCCTTAGAGACCCCAGTACCCCACCCGAAAAAAAAAATTCAAGGGAAGAACCCCAGCCATTGTTGGGGTTTGAAGGCCTCTCTCTGTCTTCTAGGCCCCTTAAAGCCTTCTAAAGGTCTTAGGTCCTAGGCTATCTGGCCTAGCTGCCCAGCTACTGGGCTTAGCTGCAAAGCTAACTGGCCTAGCTGCCCAGCTAACGGGCTTGGCTGCTGTGCTATAGGGCTTAGCTCCTGGGCTATCTGGCCTAGTTGCCCAGTGACCGGGCTTAGCTGCAGAGTTCACTGGACTACCACGCTAGCCTCTGTAGCTACACTATTCCCCTCTAGTACACCCACCAGGAGCTGTCTTTGCGCTGGCGCGGGACGCAGGAGTCTTGGTGCAGGCACGGGACACAGGAGTCTTAGTGAAGGAGCCTCTCTTGTGCAGCTTTGACGCTCTCTCACTCTGTGTAAGTTGCACTCTCTCGCTCTGCGTCAGCTCTCTTGCTCCGTGTCGGCTGCGTTGATCTCTCACTCGGCGGCGGCAGTTGCGAGACCTTTTCGCTCGGCGGCTGCGAGACCCTCTTGCTTGGCGACAGCAGCTGCGAGACCCTCTCGCTCAACGGCAGCAGTGGCTGCGAGACCCTCTCACTCGAGGCTTGCTGTTCCAGCCAAGGGCTTGCCTTCTGAGGCGAGCTGGGCACGAGCTGGAGTGGTGGAGCGCCGGGGGAAGCCCCAGACTTCCCGGGCCGCTGGTGAACGGGTGGGAGACGTGAGCGATGAGGACCTCCACGTTTCCTTTGTCTCGGGTCCGAGGATCTCCCGCCTCGCCAACCCTGCCGTGCCCGTTTGGATGGTCAGTCCATCTGTCACGTCCCTCCTTCTCTTGGCGTGCAATGTAGGCACACTTACACCAGGAAAAGTCAAAGTGCTTCATTGTATTTCCTCATTTTCTTTCAACAACCCAAAACCAGGCGTGACAGCCTATCTGAACTCAAAAACTTCTGAAAACACTAGAGAATTAAACTTTTAAACTGACTTTTTCCGAGAGTAAACTGAGTAGTAATGTGTCATGCAAAAGCAAAAGATGCTTTGTAGTGAATCAGAAGAGCCAACTCCCATCGAGTGAGAGCCGGTTCCCTACTTTTTTTCCTTTCGCTACTCAGCTCTCACTCTTAAGGCAGAACTTTGTTTTGATTGGCAGCATGGCGGCCTTGTGGCCAATCACATGTGAGGATATATGATCATACCATTATATGAAAACAGACAGGGTGACAACGACAGTCAGATGGAGCGTCTGTTCACCCCTTCAGTCATTGAGTGAGACAGTAGACAGCGTTGAGGAGAGTGCGAGTGCGTCACAGAAACACATAAATATGCCGGACTCCCATAAACAAAGCAGCATCTGGCTGCAGTTTAAAGATAATGGGAATAGCAGAGCAGAGTGCCTTCACTGTAAAATGATAACAGTAAGAGCAGGTTCCACCACAAACTTGCACAGACATATCAGAACTGTCCACCCCACAGTGCAGTTGGACATACTGTTTGGTTACTGAGTTTGGTTCTGTTTCTGTTCTGTGGATTTGTTTGCAGTGTTAAATTAAAATTAAAAGTTTGTATATTAAAATATTAAAAGTGAGAATGCCTGCTTTTGTGACAGAACAAATACACAAAATTAGGCAATTATAAGGCTTCTCATAAAAACACTAACTGCAAAAGGGTTTATCAACACACATTAATATTTTCCAAGTTAGGCTAAAATATGAGGCTACAGATGATAATAAACTAAGAGCCATTTGGGATCCGTGCCACTGCTCTCTGAAAAAAGCCGAACTTCCCATCACTAAAACTGAGCTTCAATACTAACACAACACAAATCCTCAAAACCCCAAAACCAATAACAAAACACAAGCACTTAACCCAAATAAAAGACAGCTGTAACTAATACTCAAAAACCCACCACCTCTTCAAAATAAAAGCCCCAACATAATCCCACAGAAAAGGGTGGCCCCTAGCGGTCACCAACCGTCAATGGCCACCAACCCCAGGCCTAACAATGACATGCAACACTGTAAAAATCAGCCATTAACAGGTTGGACAAAAACATGAAGTCTTTCTTATCACAAGGAAATGTATGCTAGAAAAACAGACAACATCACTAACAACATCTCCTTGAACCCACTTGCAAAATGTTTAAGCCTTCTTACAGTTCTTCAATATAGCTTGAAGAATGCAGATATGATTACCTTAAGAGAGACAATAGTAATGGCCTTTCCATCTTATTTTGAGTTTGAGATATTGCCAAAAACTGCCAGAACAGTTGATATACCATACATCCAGACAGCTATGAAACTTGAGAGCACACAATAAAGATAAACAGCATGGCAGACCCTGGAGTGGTCTCCTGCTCTTTGCATACCTTTATGAGTTTTCCCCTTTTAAATCAAGTCAACAGGGTGGAGGTCAATGGCTACATCACGTTTTATAACATAACAAGAGAAGTGGGATTAGACAGCATTCCTTAAAGACTGCTGATGTAAAGATACAGCATAGAGAAGCTTGGTTTGTAATGCCATCCAGCTAGTTAGACCTTCTGTAGCAATACTAAGTAAATAAGGAAGTAGAATATGTGCAATATGTGTACTGCATGTACAGACCACAATACACTGACATAACCGTGCTCTGTACTGTGTTCTTCCCTCTCAACTGTGCTGACATTGGATAAGCTATACAAAGTTTTATAGAAAATACCATTTAACTTGATGGTGTTGAGTCTCTGGTTTAAAATCTTATCCCATAAGGCTGAACTATGTTGTTGCTACTATGTCCTAATACAGCAACCTTTCACACTATCTGCACAAATGTTGCCATTTTAATTCCCATCTTCCTCATGTATTTTAGCTTTGTCTTTCAAACTTTTAGTGCAGAACACTTTTAAGCACAGATGAGTACACATGGAAATGTTTTATTATTTTAAAATAAACAGGCATATACATTTCTTCTGTGCAGACACCTAAGTCTGAAAAAGTAGGCCAATTAAAAAAGATTCTAATGCAATGTTGATATTTCTCACTATTTATCATTTTTATGTTAGTTTTGTGTGACTGAGGCTGTTCATTAAAGCTAAAGCTAGCATTAAAGATATGATTCTAGAGCCAGTCAGTGCAGAATTATATGATATCAGAAGACTTTGATGATAGTTAATGCAATGACATTATTTATCTTAGTACAGAATGTTTTAAATAACAAATATGTGTACAATTTTGCTGAATCTGACTGCTTTATTAAGCTAACTGCAGTAAGCTTAAAACTCCTGCATTAAATGCATCAAATTGCAGTAAAGAGTAGCTATTTGGACCAGGGCTGGATTCATTCATGAACTGAATTGAGAATGTGAAATTCCATACATCCTCCTGGAAATGGAACTTGAACTGGAATTAAAATTGAAATATCAGGAAACAGAAATAAATTCCACAAAATTGTCTATGTATTAGAAGTAGTAAAACAATAGTAAAATAAGTATTATACAGAATTTAATTGGATTCAATTTGTTCTTCTGAAACTCCATTTAAATTACAATTCAGTTTATTGTAGCTGTTGTTTAATTTTCATTCTATTCTTTAAAACGGAATTGTTGAATCCATTCCTGAAGTGACCCCAACCCTGATTTGGACACAAAAAACAAGTTTTACAAACTGCATCCCTGAAACTGCATGATACTGCAGCATACTGTAGTGAAACTGCATGTTGCTGCACTATACTGTAATGATGGTGAAATGATCAACATCCTGTAATTTTCAAATCTGCAGAATTCTATAATAAAATGCTCTTAACTATGTAGCTCAGGCCTTTTTTAAGTTTTAGGCATCTTATTGAACTGTTTCAGATCACCACCTGTTACTTTAAATGTCTTTACTGTCTTTAAATGCAGTTTTGCTTTGGGCTGGAATCTGTCCCCATGCCTTATCAGTATCTAAACAGGGCTGCTGTTGGGGAGCAGGTGTTGGAAACTCGACATTAGCATTTCCCATTCATGCTAATGGCTGAACCCTGTTCCCCCCATGAGAAGCTTTGAGCCTGCTCTCCTCTCCAGAGCACAGTGCATGCTAATAAGAACACACTCTACAATCCCCACACTGTGTGTATTCACTAATCTTATTTTATCACCTTTGTTAACATCTCCATGAACAACAGATTTAATCCAGGCAGAGATTACCGTAATGTGACTTCTGCTGGCCCAGATGGCCTGCAGTCTCTAAACATTTGTATTCCCGAAGGTGAGACAGACAAAGAGGGATGAAGTGAAATGTTATGGAGGTAACAGCAGGTTATGAACGGGGGCTTGAATATGTAGGCACACAAGTTAAGAAGAGACACACACACACACACACACACACACACACACACACACACACACACACACACACACACACAAATACATAGACGCTGGGAGGAAATAAGTTGAGCTCCTCTTCTGGGTGAAATGAGAAGTATCAGATCATTTGATGCTATATTGAGCATTCAGCGAGTCGGTGAATATGTGGCAGGCAGAGAGACACAAAACTGCCGATCTTTCCTCTTTCCACAGGACAAGATGATGAATAACTCTATCCATCCCTGGAGATTGCCTTCAATCATAGAACATAAGGTGCCAGCGCTTTGGCCCTGCATGCAGCGAGCAGTGAATTAGCTGCTGACAGATTGCCGAACAGCCTCTAATAAGACACTGTTCTAGCTTAATTACCCGATGGGAAGTCAGACCTCATGATCTGGGGGCAGCCCTCTCGGCAGAAAAGCAGAAATGGGTCAGCTCAACAAAAACGCAAGCAGCAGAGGGTCTACAGAAGGCTCAGAGACTTTCTTCACTAATATTAACATAATTATTATATCTTGTATTATTGAACCAGTTCAGTAAGTACATTGTAACATGGAGATATGACAATTACTGTATAAATAAACATTTGAAGTATTAGTTTACAGTGCATCAGAAAAGGGCTAAGCATTTTGATTCAGTTAGTGCAGATGAATTTAGGTGTGTGGTAAATCTCCCTATGTCCTATGTCCTGTACAAATCATTACATAGGTCATGAAATCACAGCTTCAACATCCAAATAGTGCATTGAATGTCCAAGAGTTCTTCTTCTTTCTCTTTCGGCTTTACCCTTCAGGGGTCGCCACAGCGAATCATCATTGTATGTCCAAGAGTTACACTTTGGAATTCACACAACGGTTGTATGTTCCCTAACTGTCATTAAAATGATCCCTGCACCATTTAGCATGATATAATGAGGGCAAATCTATGGAATCAGCTAACCATTTCTAAAAGTGGATAAACTAACCATTTATGCCCTTTTAGACAGCCAGAATATAACACTGATGAATTCTGAGTGTAATATATGGGAGTTTAGGGATGTAGGTGAAGAGTATTAAAGTAGAGGATTTTTAGTTTATAAACTGCACATATAATGTGAATGATGTAGGCAAACAGTATCAAAGAATTGGGCCTACCATTACATTTAGTTTATGGGTCACAAACATATATAAATAGAGAAATTATCCTTCATAGTTTATTTCACCACCACACATGGAATGCACCTAGTTCCACTAAGACAATGGATGAGCTTCTTAATTAGAAGGCTCAAAAACCCAAACATTAAACAAAACAATCACCTGTTAATCAGCAAAAAACCTTTTTATCAGGGAGTGAGAATTCCCTGAAAACCATTTTCATTTTCATACTGGTTTCATTGTGTGAAGTAATCTATGAAATAAGAGTATGGTCAGTACAGTAAAGCCGTTGTTTATAACAGTAATGGCATACATATACATTTTTTTACCTAAGTAGTTATTAAGTCATGCAGCAACTCTGCTATAGGTAATAGCCAGCAATTGTATCAACTTTGAATATGCCTCTTATTTTGCATTTGAGGTTAAGGAATCACACTGTTGTTCCATTTAGCATATCACAAAAATGGATTTGCTGCCTAAGGAACATTTTTTCTTCCACACTCATGCTGCTCAGTGGCATTCTGCTCACATAATCAAGGATGAACGTTGTCTGTCTACCCAATCTAGCCTTCAGTCCCAATGGGAGAGGGGACTTGTAGCAGGAAAACCTGCATGAATACTAATTCAGCCTCTTGGCTTTAACAGCTTTAGCAAGCCTATCTCATAGGAATTTGCCAAGCATGATGCTTCCCCATATTAATTACTCCATGGGCATGAAGGGGAAAAAACACAGAGATCACAGGAAAACCTATAAGGAGGGACTTGCTGCTCCAACTTAAATGTGGTTAATTATAATTTGATTTTGTGCATTAGACACAGGGGCCCAGTGGTCTAGAGTAGAGCAGCCTTCAAAGGTCCCGCAGCATGATTCATCTTAAGCAGTTCATTTTGCCCCATAGTTCAGCGTTACAATATACACAAATCAGCCATAACATTAAAACCACCTGCCTCATTTTGTGTGGTTCCCTCTCCTGACGCTTAAACAGTTCTGACTTGTTGAGAGACAATTCCACAAGGCCTCCGAAGGTGTGCAGTTGTATCCGGCACCAAGACGCTGACATCCGATTATTTAAATTCTGTAAGTTGTGAAGTGGGACATAAATGGATTGGACTACTTTGTCCAGTGCATCCCACAATGCTCATTTGGATTTGGAGATCTGGGGAAACTGGAATCAACTCCTTGAACTTTTTGTCATTTTCTTGACCATTCATGTTCTTGGACATTCTTGAACATTTTTGCAGTGTGGCAGTGCACATTATAATGCTGAAAGACTGACATTTTGGAAAACTATTTCCCTAGAGGCCTGCAACAATCTGTAGGTAAGTGTTATGTGTCAAAGAAACATTTGCATGAATGCAAGGACCCAAGGTTTCCCAGCAGAACATTGCCCTGATCATCACACTGCTTCTGCTGGTTGCTTGCCTTCCTCTTATAGCGCATCCTGGTGCCATCTCTTCTTCAGGTAAGCACAGGCACCAGTATGTCCTCGTGATATAAAAGAAAATTTGATCCACCAGACCAAGTCACCTTCTTCCAGTGCTCCATGGTCCAATTCTGATGCTTACATGCTCATTGTAGGCACTTTCGACAGTGACCTGTTTGCAGGATCACAGCCCCATCCACAGCAAGCCAAGATGCACTGTGCGTTCTGACACTTTTCTATCCTGGCCAACATAAATTTTTCAGCACTTTGTGCCATGGTAGTTCTCCTGTGGGATCGTACTGGATGGGGTAGCCTTTGCTCCCCACGAGCATCAAGGTTGTCCTTCCTTGGCCCACTTTTGGTAGGTACTAACCACTGCATATTGCAAACACTCATCAAGACCTGCTGATTTGGACATCATCTAGCCATCACACTTTAGTCCTTGTCAAAGTCACTCAGATCCTTATGCTTGCCAATTTTTCTGCCTCCAATACACCAACTTAACAACTCACTCTTCACTTGCTGCCTAACATATCCCACAGCTTTTTAGGAGTCATCGCAAAGAGATAATCAATCTAATGCACTTCACTTGTCAGTTGTTTTAATGTTGTGTCTGAGCTGTATATTAATACTGATGCTAAGAAGGTGGACAAAAAATATTTAGAGGATATACCTTGATTTATAAAGTGTTATAAAATGTTCCTTTTGGTGAGTGGAATGGACTGAACAGCTTTATAGTATGCATTGTTTGGGTTTTAGTAGCTTAAACTGTGTTTGGGATAGGGTATTGAGATGCTGAGGGATACCCTCTGGGCTGGAACATTTGAAATATGTCCATTCTAGGGGTGTGAAAATGCTTTGGTTCATGGTGATCTGAAGGTGATTTGGTTACATCAGTTTTGGAAGGGTGGAATCAATAATAGCAAAAAGTGGGCTCTCTTATTTGGCCAAACTAAAATGTTTGGCCCATTTTCAAATACAATTTTTTAAAATAATCAAACTGAAACAACTTGAGATTTTAGATGCACTGAACTGTCTGAAGATTCATGACTGAAATGAAACATTGCCAGGTCTGATATGTATACGTCTAATGATTATCACTAGCTGAATGTAGGCTCATTTTATATCCTTTGAGTGGGTGGACCTCACCTGGACATGGAGACCAGAGCAAGCCTTCGTTCACTCTCACTCTTCTTTCACATGCACTATTCATGTGCAAATGTGCATATTGTTCCCCTTCTTTCAGATACTTGGTGAATCATGACAAGACTCAAGATAGTTGAATCTATTGGATATACAGTTATATGTCTTAATTGTGGGGGCTTTGTCTAGTCTCACATGAAAATACCTACTATATTCTCATTTTTTATTTAACATTTAGACTGATTCATGTTGTGTAAGTACATATATTCTGTCATTTCTCTGTTTCCGCAACAGTCTAACTTTGTACATGAACGTAGATTTTGTTAAGTATGTGTGTATATTTCTTTTGTCTTGTGCTCTGTTCTGTATTTAGGCGTCATACTGACTATAGTCAAACTGACCCAAATGCGTTGTCATCAACGTACCCGAATCACTATGTATTGTTTGAGCAGATGAAAGTGTTGTTTCATACACAACTCCAAATAATTTATTACTTGTCCCTAAAAACACAAGAATGTCACATATGGCCAAGTTTTTGAAGTCTGAGTAGCTCTTTGGGATCCATGTCTGAATCTTTTGGAAAGCACACATAGGCTTGAATAACGAAAAGCTTTGCCTTTGTGTCTTCACTGCACTCCCTCAGAAACCCTGACAGAGAAACCATAGCTGCATGAATGAATATTTAATTGAGGCCCATTGAAACAGAAGATCAAATGACCTTGTTTTAAATCATTATTCCCTGATAAAAATAAAAGTGGAGAGGGGGAGAATGGAAAGGACACACTTCAAACTTCAACTTGCCCAACAAGCGAGAATAAATTACACAAACATGCAATATGCAAATGGCACAATGCTACCATATCATTGTTAATTAGAGTGTTTAACTTCCCTGCTTGCTTTCATCTGGGTCTTCCTTTCTTTAATAGCCCGAGTTGGTGCTGCGAAAGACTCAAATGCTTGGTTTTCATTGTGAAGGGGTATAATAGAGTGCTTAAAGCTGAGATTTTAAGCGAGCAAGCAAATTTGAATTAAAATATGTTTGAGCTTCTTGTCATATGAACCATATATTTATTCTCCATCATCAGTGGCAGAATCGGCATCAAGGGTAAACTTGAATATTGTTCATTTAAGCAGTTAGCACCAAAAAAGGAACCATGTACAATATCAGCAAAACGCTATTTACTAAAATTCAGATTAAAAAAGCTTCACAAAAGAGTCACTTGCTGTTTAACAACCATTCCAAGGTCTATGTGTGCAACAGCAGACCTGTTACAGTGACATTTTGTATTATATCATCTGTATACACAGCATACCACCAATATTAATGGTTCTGAGATGCCTGTCCTGGTTTGTGCAATGAATGCTACTTCCCAGGCTAAACTGCTTAGAGAGAAAGGTCCTTTATAAAGAGTTTATTGTGCTGTTCGAGATCAGCATAGTGTTACTCTCTCGCAGCGCTATCTTCCACCACACAAGTATCTGTTGACATGATCCTTAACATAGACATTATGTGAGGGGAGCTTTTTAGCAAACTCCAAATGATGCACACAGGCTTTTGGTGTGCGTGCTGCTCCAGGGTCAAGGCTGGCTATAGCCATTACTGCTAATGAGTGTGGAGTCCTACTTTAGCAGGTTCAGCCTCATAAAGTCACCTAAAAGCTGACTAATGGAATCCTACTGATGGGCTGAATGCCAGTGCTTTTATATTATTACAGGATTCTGTGCCTTTGCACATGTTAAATATATTACTGCGCTGATACAACCAAATGAACTTAGAGGGAGGGAAGAATTGTGAAGCAGACAAAATACTCCCTCCCCTCTGGATGTAAGTCACAGGTGATGAGAAATATTGATGGTTGGGAAAACCGTTCTGGATACTCAGTGCGTGGTAATTTTAATGCGCACGGTTATTTTCAAGCCCATTAAAAATGGCAGCACTTATTGTAACTTATTAGATGCAACAAAAATATATATCAAGTATATAGAGAAAAAAAACACAATGATATTGCTCTACTGTATTACAATGGTGTATTTTTGGATTTGGCTAAACATTTGCTGTTAGAGTATATCATAAACAGTGTGAAGTGTGGCCAAAAGAGAATAAAATTCACTAACATTGTATTAGCTTACACTGTAACTTGACTATGTTTGAATTAATTACAAATGATAAAGCTTTCCTAAATGCTACTAATCTCCCTGAAATCAGTTTTATAAAGAGACTCTAAGCAGACTTTAAGTACTGAATTACAAAGGCATGTGAAATATAAACAAATGGCTTATACCTTAAACCAAAAGACAGGTCCTTAAAGCTCATTTCATAAGACTAAAGACCTCGGCACTGGGAGGAGATACCCACTAATTCTGTAGTCAATGAGCATATTGCGCAAAATAAAGATTAAGATAAATATACAACAATGATGTGGTAAGAGATTTAATAACACAATATGATTTTAAATATCACACAGGCTAACTGTAGATAGAAAAACGAAGACTGTTGCAGTTGTATCAGAATATTTTTTTCTTTTTTTTCCCTGTCACTTGAAACATCCAGTTACATACCTGTTCCTTGCGTAAATATTTAATTGGGGAATGGAAAAATAGAACTAAACTGGAATACAATCTTAAACATTAAATGCTTTTGTCTAATGTGTTTCATAAATAGGTTCTGCTATGGCAGTGATGAATTTCTGTCCAAAATCAAATAATATTTCTTTGGATGCTTAGGTAAACCCAGTTTAATTTTACCATTTAAATTATTTAAATATCTTCATATTTGATCAAAAGAAAGCTCTGCAGACTGGAACACACTGTCGCATTAAGCCATCAAATATTGTTCTTTTGCCACTACAAATATAGAGAGCATTTGTTTCTATATTGAGATGAGCGCGGCGCATTTTGTCCTTCTAAATGGGCCACAGGTACTTGAGCGAGTTCAAAGGTATTTCAGCAGCATCCAGAGAGGCCATTGTGCTCCGGCTTTTCAGAGGAGTTGACTCACAACATTCCACTCCAACTCTCTGACGCTAAAATGTGTTGAGATGCCTGCAACATCTGAAATGCATAATATTCACCACAGAGCAAAGGAATCACTTTAAAAACCAAGTTTAATCTATTTCAACCAGGCCCAAGTGTTGTTCAGTTAAAGAGACTCAAGCAGGGTTAACACCATCCTGTTTTGAAAACTCTCCACATTCTTTGCCCACAATAAAGAGGTCTCCTGTTATTTGTTTTCGTGAAACATTAATACTATTTCTCTGTCGAGATTTGCGTTTACATATTTTTATTCAGCAAAAAAATGCAATTTGTCACAAAACAAAAACTACAAAACAAACTTGACAGGAGGATGTCTTCTTAGAAAAATCTTAATCATAAAAGTCATCAAAATCATTGTTACTGGCATGGTGGGACTGAGGACGTAAGGCCATTTCAATTTCAGAGTCGGTGTCATCCGAATCCCCCCAAAATGCTGAGAGGGAAAAAAAAGTAGAAAATGAATTTACGATTAGAATAACACTAGTGAATAAGTGCTGTATTTAGATTATTTAAAGTACTCACCCGCATGTTCAGCAGTAATACATGAGCTTGTATAATTTTTTATGCGCTACATCATAATCCTTGTCTCTTAGTGGAGTATGAATAACGTTTATTGAAAATACACACTCATGCAACAAAATATAACCATTACAAATGGGAGAAAAAAGCATTTAACTATTTTCACTATTTGAACATTCGCATATAGATTTTTGGCAGACCAATAACTGAACTTGCACAACCTACATTCTACAAATTAATAATTCTAAAAATATATACTTCTATATACACATACCATATACAATACTTTCATACACAGTCTGACAGTCTGTGAAGGTCAAGTTCAGAAAAACTTAAAACTATTAGCATAATATTTGATTTTATTTTTTTTATTTGAATTCCAAATTGTCCATGCCTATACACTACTATATGCTAGTGGTTAAAGTAAAGATAATCTAATTAATCTGGTATGTTACTTTAAGTACAGAAGACAGTTCGTATTTATGGTAGCTCTTATGCCCCCTTATGCAATACTAAAAATCCTGAGATGCTTTAGCAAAAAAAAAAAAAAAATTGCACAATATAATGCACTGTATCACTACATCTCAAAAGTGCTTTACAATTTTGCACTCCCTTAGTTTCTTTTAGTTAACCGTCTTACCTTTGGACTGAACAGCAGAAAAAGCCTGAACTCTGCTTTTGGGATCCTTTCTGTAATAAAATGAAAACATAATGGTCACAAGAACAAGAAGATATATGCATATATTTCTTTATGCCAGATGTAAAAGACAGGTTGTTAAAGCACTGTGGGCAGACGTTAACTAAATCATACTGTAGCGTAATGAACATATTCAGCAAGATAAGCAAAAGGCAATTATGCAGTAATAATTAATTCAATGTTTTTTAATCACACAAGCACACTTAAAGAAATCTAGACCTATTTTAAAAAAATCATACCAATTTGCCCTGCACATCGCATCAACATTTAATAAGGAATGGACCAATGGAAATGATCCACAATAAACTGAAATAATATCTCAAAACATTACCAAACCAATACATTAAATACATTACAACTTAATTTTGTTTGTTATAGCAGTGATGAGATTTTACATTCAGGTATTTTGAATTTATTTATATACATATATAATGCTTATGCAAACCCAGAGGAACACCATTTCCCTGGTAAGACTGTATTCAGATGGGCAGAGTGGCCAAATAAACTTCCTTGACTCCTTCTCTAATTGTGCTGAAGGACCCTGTCAAGGCCCTCTTTATTCATAAGTGATCTGAGCACAGGGTTGCTGGGTTCCCATAGTATCAGTGATATCTCTATGTAAATGAGTGACCCCTGGCAAGCCTTTGATCTGAAGCAATGCATATGCAAGAGCCCAAGCTACTTTTTATACAGGCTTCCTCTTCAATTTACATCAGCACAGCGCCTATTCAGGGCCTAACAATGTCGTCTTCGGCTTCATCTTTATCAGCGTCCTCTGCTTTATCTTATATCCATATTGTTTATTCTGTTCTTTTCTTTCATATATTGTTGTGCTGTAAAGTGCTAGTAGACCTCCTCTGAGTAAAAGAAAATATTCCAGATCACTTAACCGTGCTGTTCAACCGATGAGTGACACATCATTTTAGATCCGCTCATACTATACAAATAAGCTCAATCCACAATACGTGTCCTTGTCACTACAGCCACAAAAGCTGTAAAACTACTGTAAACTATTAAGGTTAGTTATAGGTGTACAGAAGAAATAACTGAAATAACGATAAGAGCAGTTTTGCTCATTATCTCTTCAGGAAATAGAAAAACATACATGAAGAAAAAAACAAAACAAAACAAACAAACAAAAAAGCCAGTGAAACGTACGAAAATATATCGTACATGTACATCGATTTCCTGGAGCACGCAAAGCTTTTGTCAGAGCCATTCAACATGATAAACTAAGATCTAGTTTAGTGCTGAAATATCTCAGTGAGTAAAAACCGCACAAGTCTTTCTGTTTAATGTCTAGAAAATACAAAACAACATTTTTCTTTAGAGACATAACAAGCACAATAATAAATCCATGTTTCAGGGGTAAATTGGGCTATTCTTTTATATAACTTGCGTGCCATGGGAACACTCCATCAGATGCTGCTCTTCAGACAGGGACGGGTCTGATTTCAAGACACGATTACCATAGAGAGCTGTGGATGCCAGTGACCCCTCCAGTCTAATATTCCATTTCCATAAACATTTATGCCAGTTCATCTTGCACTGAGGTTCACTTAATTGAGGCAACGAATCTGAATATGTAAGACTGGACTGGCGACTGTTTGGCTGAGTCTCATACACAGAGGTGAATGTAATGTGTAAAATGATGCAAATTACCACTTTGACGGAAACCTTTTTTGCCTCTGCTATCCCCCCCTCCCTTTTCCCCATCCTCACTGTTGCACACTGTTTTTTGCATTCGGGCGTATTTGTTATGTTGGACACAGAGTGCCCCTGTTCATTTCCAAGCGAGTAGTTTATACATTAATATATGGCATGTGTGGGTTGATGTTATGAATCTGAGAATAAATGACTGACAGTTTGCTGGATTCACTGTTACCACATGTAAATACACTGTGATACACGCTTGGCATCTGTGCAGTCAATTTTCATAATCTCACATGATTATACCTCTGATTAAACACAATGAAAGATTGAGGGAGATGAAAATGTTTCCCTGCTCTCACATTATTTTTGGAAAGAAATAAACAAGCCGTCCCTGAACTATGCCCATTAATACCCACCACTAATTTCACTTAAGCATGTTTCTCTTAGTTCCGTCCTCTAGCTCTCAAAGCTAGAAAGATAGAAAGAAAGAATACTGTTCTTGTGACTAAACTTTGTGGCTTAATCTGTCATATAAGACATAAAAGAATCAGCAGCTGAAGGAGAGGAGGTCAAGAATAATTTCGAACTGACAATCATCTATTATAACTGTTTATTATAACTGTCCTCATGGTTAAGGGCAATTCTCTTTATTTATCTGGTTTTAAAAAAAACATAAATAAATAAAAATTCTACCACCCACACAGAAATGCTAATCGCAGATGCGCTCTAGAACAATGTTTGTGTAAGGGTGCAAAAATGAGGCAGCTCCGCCATTCTCACCTCCTCCTACACTCATCCTAGCACTGACCTGCAACAGGGCTGATTTGGGATTGATTAGGCAGCCGCAGGGCGCCGCGGGGGGCTCACAATGAGGTAATGACTGGCAGAAGAGGAGCCACAGCGCCCTCTATATGCCACTACCTGTAACCCATACACGCTGTCTGAGCAAGCCTAAATACGACTGCCCTCTGCTGGCCGTGCAGTAGAACTGCAAAAGGAAAGAATGGGCTTTCATACAAAGATGAGCAGCCAGGCTGAGTCAAAAGACGGCTCAGATACCGTCTCCTGTACGGGACTGGGATCACCCCGTTACGAAACTTGTTTACATTCTGAATGATCAAAATGCAAAATATCCAAACCTCATGTCTCCCCTTTACCTTGTTTAAACATTTCAGGAATTTTTAAATTATATTTTTTATTACATTCTATTATAAGTTTAAGTTGATTGTTTTCTCCTAACACACACACACACACACACACACACACACACACGCACGCACACACACACGCACACACAGTAGGATTTTGTTCCAAAAAGTCTTCACCCTAATATGCATGCTAGGGCTTTACACAAACAAGAAATGTAATGATTCATTGTGGTTAATGCCACCTTTATTAGATATTTTATGTCATACACAGCTTTAACTTCTTTGGGTTACAGTAGCTCTAGTGTGGGATCAGACCAGATGGGCTAGACTTTGTTCCCCACATGCATCAGTGAGCCTTGGACAACTGGTGACCCATGGGCCAGTTTTGGTAGGTACTAACCACTGTATACAGAGAACACCCAACAAGAGCTGCCAATTTGGAGATGCAGTCATTTTGGCCCTTGTCAAAGTCGCTCAGATCTTTACTGTCTTTACTAATAAATCCAACGCTCAGGTGTCATTTTAATGAGACATTCAATGTTATTCACTTAACCTGTCAGTGGTTTAAATGGCTGATCAGTGAATATACACACAAGGTACAGTTTTGTTTATATCTTGTTGATTTTAAAAATAATACATCCTCTATTTGAAACAAATATAAATAGGGTATTGTATTGTTCTGTGAACTACACCATATGTGAACTACTGCATATGCATTGCTTCTGAAATGTGACATAACGATATGCATATATAGCATATTATTACATTCATTTATATTATACTACATATGATATTTGTATGTTTAAACTATAATACAGAGTACTGGGTTTGTTCTAGCAGAGCACAAAGAAGCAGAGTGACCCCCACTGGCTGATCTTGATAAATGCTGCCACAAACATCTCTATGCCTCTCTCTCAGATACAGGTACACAATAGCACACCCACTAATTTACAAGAGTCTAGCTGATGGGTCAGGAGGACTATTGTTAGAATGTGTGTTTATGTGTGTAGCCATTACCTCCCCACTCATGACCACAGATCCGTCATTGTAGGGCTAGTGCACGTGTCTCAAGCAGTTTGCACAGAAAATTAAAAATATCAAAAAGAAAATGCCCACGCTTCCATCTTTCTTACTGCATTCAATCCATTATGTGGATTTGACTACAGTGGAAAAAAAAAGAAAAAAAAAAAAAGGAAAAAAAATATATAAATAAATAAATAACCAGGGCATGATGTGGTGCTGAGAGCCACAGCACATGCCTACAGTAGAGGAGGATACAAAGGCAGCAGGAGAGGAGGAAGCTGTGGCATGCACCCCTAAACAAAGAAGGGGAACAAGTGGTCTTTACATGGAGTGCAGCTGCTTATTCCAACTCACTCCGTCCAGCATCATGCCTTTCATCCACCCTCGAGCACAAAGCACTGTCGCTTCACATGCCACAATGCCAGCAAAAGATTCAGAATGGCCCATCCTTAATAAAATGTAGCTGATCTGTCTGCTCCACTGTCATTAATAATACAGGACTCTGACAAAAAAAAGCTACACAGAGTTCTAAAAAAGTATCTCCTAACAATATGCAGGGCTGGCAGAGTGTGTGTGTGGGGGGGGGGTAAATAAGAGGAATATGAAAGACCCCAATTCTCTTCAGTGGCATAATAGTGAAATGAGCACATATAAATGTGTTAAGAGTATCTCTTGCATCTTGTATGGACTGCATGTATTTAATCTGGAAAGCTTATTAAGGACCGAGTCATTGCTATGCAAAGCAGCGCCCGGCGCTTTTCTCTGCTCCTTTCAGCCGAGTGCAGTGTTTGGCCAATAGGCCTGGCCCCCCGCTTCCCATTGGGCATTCATAACATGCAACATTTGCACAATGTATCTCTCAAAGGCTGCTGAATAGGGAGCCTTAATACTCATGTAAACAACTGCAAACCAATTACTTAATGAATCGGCCCCACACATAATGAGGAGAAGCACAAAGGCCCATAAATGCATTTTTTGCACCAAAGCTCCTGCTTTAAACTCCAATCCCTCAGCTGTAGTCTCGGCTTAACTGCCACATCGTAATTATGGCTAAGACAACAGAAAGGCAGGCATTTTTTTATTTTGGGCCCAGCCAGCGTCTTTTGATGTTGCTCATCAGCTCAGTAACAAAATAACAGCAATAAATGAGAGAAGGAAAGAGAGAAAGCGAAAGAGACAGAGAGAGAGAGGGAGGGAGGGAATAAGGGGGGAGAGAGAGGGAGAGAGAGAGAAGGGGAGAGGGAGAGAGCATGAGTGAGAGAGACAGAGAAAGAGAGAGAGAGAGAGAGAGAGAGAGAGAGAGCGAGAGAGAGAGAGAGGGAGGGAGAGGGAGAGAGGAGCACATGTTCTGCAAGTGTTTGAGTGCAGGGCACTTGTGGAAGCAATAAAGCGCAAGAAGTGACTACGGTACGAGGCATTCTTGAATGTGGAAAAATGAAAGTGTTTGCTAGGAAGCAACACAATACTGAAAATATCTTTTGTTCTTTTGATTGCAACTTCACATTGTGTTTTTTTTTAAAACAAATAAAAACAAATATAAACAAACCACAGTAACCTTGTGATAGGAAATAGAAATGGCAGTTTTCGAGGTGAAGGATGACTGGGAGGGGCGTTTTACAGAACACAGTCTGAGGACTCCTCTGTGGCTAGTGACTATGGAGTGGAGGTGGGGGTTTATGATCTGAAAGCATCTCGCCTTGGCTATGGCTCATGTTTATTAATGCAGCCATTCACTGGGTAGGCCATGGCATCTATCAGAGAGCGCTGATAGAGTGCGGCCATTATGCCTTTTCCTCAGCTAATAGTGTATGCTAGCTGGGAAAGGGAGAGGAAGAGGGAGAGAGAGAGAGAAGGCAGAGTCAAAAAAAAAGGTGAAGCAAGGGCAATAGACTTCCGGCCCTTGTGTCAGCACGATGCTTGGTAATCACATGAAATCAAAGACGATTACTCTTTCTAATGTTTGCCCACCCATTACCTGCCCTAATGCATTCACAGTGAAGAGGTACATCAGGAAGGAGAGCCCACGATTCTACATTTCTTAGGCTGATTGTATGAAGATCTATTGATGTGCAAGCCAACATATTCTTCTCTTGAGCTGTCCACCATTCAAAGCCCTGATTTGGGAAGGCAATCAAAACATACCATTTGCCATGTGACGATGTTTAGAATAAAGAAGTGTCAAGCTCGACTGATGGGCATTACGCACAGCAGCTGCGTACGGTTACATGAATTAGCATGAACATGTATAGTGACTTACCGCGAGTCACAAAGGAACCTCTCGCTGCTCTCTGGCTTTTTAATATCAGAGAAACCTTAGAATGAGAAATAAAAAGTCTTAATAAAAGGGTTTTTAATGATTTTTTTAAAATGACTTATGTTAATACAGCATTATTTTTGTCATAATAGCTTAATATACTACTTTGGAATATTAACATTTGTATATCCAGTTACAGATACACATCTTTTCAATTTATTTTTTCACATCATATGAAAAATGGCTTTTACATTGTAAGAATATTTGATGCTGAATAATTCAACCAAAAATGGAATTACATTTCAAAGTACTTGGAAAAAATACATTATGGATGGCATTTTTGCCTTGATGGTGACAATATGAATATTGTATAATGAATTTTTAAATAGAATATTGTGTTCAGCTAGCCCATCTGCTAGCACTATGCTGACACGACACTGGGTCTGGTTACCTGGAGGCTCCAAGTCAGAACCATCCTCCTCTTGTGTGTTTCTCCACTGTTTCTCTTGTGTGACTGATTGTTTAAGCAGCTGATATGCTTTTGTCTCTGGAAAAAAGAAACACACACACACACACACACACACACACACACACACACACAAAATCGGTTGATCACATATTTGCCCAAGACCTAGGTTTCCAACTTTCCAGAGCCTCCGTGTTTGACAAACCAACAGGACTCTTTGAGGCCTTTGATGAGCAAAGAGAGGAGGTGGAAAATACAGAGAGGCAGCACTAAACTATTGATTTAGTCCAAACACATGGACAGACAGCCGTCGCTGTGCAACAACAAGTGAAGTGTACAATCCTTTTGTGTTATCACTACATCTGGCAGACAAACTGCCTTTTACCCTCCACATACTCCGAACGAAAATATTATCGAAGAAGGAGCAAGTTTAATTGAGAATGGGGTCCCTTACAGGGGAGAATATGTAATCAGGTATTTTGCCTGATCAGTCTTTTTCATTTATGTGCACTCTTTTTCAGGGTATATACAGCAATGCTTACGTTGAATTTAATACCTTTTAATACCTTTTTTACTAACTTCGGAATTTAAAAAAAAACCCATCATGACACTGAGTTGCAAGTGTTATTCAGCGACCTTTCTAATGTTTACGCAAATTTTGACATATATAACACTATTCAACTGAATATTTACAGACTCACTGCTGTAGACCACATATTGCACATTTATTTCACTTTGTGAATAAAAATAAAACAAACTACATAAAATGTGCACTGAAGACGAAGACATAGTTCCAACACACTGGCTGGTATTCACTGCATGAACTGTTGATGCATTACAAACTGGCATCTGCTATATGAACTCTTGGTGATATCACTTCACAAACTGGCATCCACTACATTAACTGGTGAACCGCTATTATTTGATTTTAACATAAACATGTCCTACAGGTCCAGGTCTATGGGGTGCCGTTTGTAAAAACAGCTTAACAAATTTAGAGGTGTAATTTTAGCGCAATTTTCACACAATTTTCACACATTTAGAGCTAAATTTGGAGCTCAAAAATCCCACATTTAGATTTAGAGCGCAATATTTCGTTTTTTAAGCTCCAAATGTTGAGCTCTAAATGTTTAGAAGATATGCTAACTGGCCACACCCCGTGACTGCAGTTGGCTGTTACTTGGCAGGGGGCTGGACTGCGTGCTGTGACATCCCCTCACCAACATGGAGGATTTGCCTTAAATGATCATACATCTAAATGTTAAATATGAAAAATATATCTTGCACTCCAAATGTGAAACTTCACAGTTAGATAGGGCTTTCCAACGACCCCTTGTTTAACATAATAGCCCCCCGGCGATCCAGAGTTATTAGCCGAAAACCATTCATCTAGGACAAAAGTAATGGGACACCAGGGCGAGGTGAATGGTTTTCGGCGAATAACTCCGGATTATGGCAAACGAGGGGTCGCTGGAAAAAGTGCGAGATATAAATAAATAATTCCATGAAATGAACATTGTTTATGAGTTATGACTCACGAGTCACAACATCCAAGTCCGAGTCAAGTCTCAAGTTGTTGAGAGCAAGTCTAAAGTCAAGTCACAAGTCTTTGTGTGACTTAAGTGTGACTCGAGTCCGAGTCCCCATCTCTGGTGCCTAGATACGCTAAAGCCTACGTTTAAACGAACTAACGCAAACTAGCAGATGGAATTTCACTCAAAATAGGAAACCTCATAGTCTGAAAAAATAATACCTATTTAAAAAAAACAAAAAAAACAATACCTCTAAAACCAAATGTAACACTTTTAATGGCCTTAAATTTGGCGATTTTGATTTATCACCTAATACTTTTTAAAACCCCGTGGGCACCCTGTTTTTCTAACAAAACACACTAACAAACAACACATTTGCAGTATTTTAAAATTCAGCCCGATTCAGTGTAATGTTCATGTTAGTAATAATGATTTACGTGAGCTTATGTGGTTATTGTTGTCAACCTGAAATAAAAATGGACATTTTCTACCTTGTAAGTACATGTCAGAATCAGAATCAGAAAACTTTATTGATCCCGGAGGAAATGTCTCTGGTCATATTAAGCACAATTTCATATATTTCCTTTATTGGCCATAAATATAATTAAAAAAAAATTTGCCATCCTCTATCATGTTGTCTGATTTTTTGTGTCACTGTGTACTAGCTAGCATAGAAAGTTCATAACAACCAAAAAAAAATATGATTTCACCTCATTTTAATCACTTTTTTGCATTTGTACCCCATAGGACTAAAATGCTATGTCAATACATTTCTACATTTCTGACAGATACAGTATGTACATAAAAATATCGGATATCAGCATCGGTCCAGCATATTCAGATTCCTAATTTCCAATTCATTTACTGATTTATGAAGATCTTGCAATGATCATGAATTAATTTGAAGGCATACAGCTTCTTTAAAAGGGAACAGAGAAGGTACATTTCACGGTCACATTTCTTTGGTGTTCTGCAGGTATGCATAAAGTAATCAAAGAGCATCACTAAACTGATCATGAGTCATTCCTTCAAAGTATATGGCTGGGCAACAGAAAAAAGGATAAAATACACAGCAATGTCCCATTATCTTGATATAACTAGTGCTGATGAGACGTAACTTTCAACAGCAGAATGGCATTTGCGTTTCTCATTTTAATGACTGAGAAATGCAGGCATTAGTTACATGTAGAAAATCTGAAAGATGCTTTCATGTATGCCACATAGCTTACAAAAACACCATTGTGCACGTATAGCAATGGACAGAGACATGAAAAAGGTTATATTTAGACAGATGGGATGTTTGCTGTGATGACTGCAAAAGAAACTGCACACTAAGTCCCCACTGTCCGCCGGTAAACAGCTCCTAAGTAGGCAGCACCAGCAGAGGCGGTTTTTGTACTATCATGCCTTTGATTAGTTGCAGTGAGAAGCTGGACTTCTTTCTGTTGGCTGTGCACTTTGGTGAGGCCAGCAGATGAAAGGCACAGTATGAAATCAGATAGCCAAGTGGAATAATGGACAGTTTTACATTTCTGAGCCTGGTGCTGGGGACTTGCTACCCCAGACTCTTAAAGACATGCCTTCACATCCAGTCTTTTCAAGTCTGCTTCTAGCCCCCATTGTTTAGAAGATAATGAGAACCAATGCCGGATCTTGTGCGACACCCCCCACACGGCCAGTGGACAATTAAACGGCCACATTATCCTGCCCCGAGAAGCTCAGTTTCACCCGTACCGAGGAGGGAAGGGGGGTTTTAGAGACGAGCTTGTTTTCTCTGGCGATAATTAGAAGACATGCTCTACTCTTCAGGTGCGACTTTGACCCCTGATTCACCTTGATCATCCTTCCACAGCTATCCATTTGGGGAAAAAAGGAGACCCCCCATTATCCACTGAGGCAAGAGAAAGACAAAACAAGCACAGAAGAACTCCCAAACGGGTGGTTCTCGGTACTGCCTTTTTACCTCTAATAGGAATACTTTCCACAGGGCTTTGGTCGGCACTGTCCTCTTCACCACTTTGTACTTCTGGAAGAAAGGAGAGAGAGAAAGCAAAGCTTGGTGAGAGGGGGCGAGAGGGGGAGAGAGGGAGAAAAGGAGAGAGAAAAACAGGGAGGGGGACAGAGAGAGAGAGAGAGAGAGAGAGAGAGAGAGAGAGAGAGAGAGAGAGAGCGCGAGAGAGAGAGAGAGAGAGAGAGA
>JBBIGA010000001.1:34197383-34240317 GCA_037576975.1 Alestes dentex | reverse complement strand
TCACTCCCAAAGAGAACCTCAACATCCTGAGCTCTGCAACCTCCAGTTCTGCCTCCTGTCTTTTCCTCAGTGGCACTATCTCCAGACCATACAACATCGCTGGTCTCGCCACTGTCTTGTACACCTTTCCTTTCATTCTTGCTGAAACCCATTCTTGCTGAAACATCACACCTGACACTTTTCTCCACCCATTCCAACCATTCCAACCAATTTTAAAATTTTCAATTTTAAAAGCTGCTCGTCTGTTTATTCAGCTTGCAAAAGTGATGCACTAGATTTTTTACTATACATTTACTTACAAAGGGGAATTCCTACAAAGATGTGCTTCAATCCATAGTTTTCTGTCTCGCATCAGTCTGCCAAGTGTAGACACATATTTACATCATACCTTCCACAGTAAAAAGTAAAGAAAAAAAAAAAAAAGTATGAAGCAACTCAGTTGGAAATATATAAGAAGCATGAGGATCAGATTAGAATCAAATATACTACCAAGTGATTCTCTGTGATAGCATTGTTTAGACTGGTGGACATCATTTCATGGTCTCTTTTCCTAAAGTGCTATTCACACTTCCATTCTTCAGAGCACTCCGGGGAGTCAAGAAATTGTCGACTCCACTGGGACTTGGGCAAATCTCCCGAGCAGAAAATTGCTCCGTTAGAGCATTATCTAGGATTAGGGCAATAATGTTGGATTCAGGGTCTGAGCCCTGCCTACAAGGTGTCCTGAAGCTGTCACTGAGCCACAATGAGTGAGGCCCTCTGGATCGTTACCCTGGTTCATCATATTCTCACCTACCCAGACACATGTGCACAGCCTGAACCCACACATACATTCACACTCACAAACTGACCTGGCAAATACAGCGGCTTGCAGATGTTGCGGTTCACTTGACTTGGTTTGCACATTTAAAAGAATCTCTTGTGCCTTTATCAGGCAACAATGGCAAATTCCACCACAGTATCAAACGCAAACTGTAGTTTATGCCGACATTTTTCATACTGATTAGCAGTTAAAGCAATAATAAACTCTGTGCGAATTGCACACATACATCACTTGTCTCAAGTGTTACATAATCTGAAATAAATCTGCAAATGTTGTTTTACACTGTACACTGTATTTTATGACAATCGATTAAATGAATTTATGAACAAAATTCCTGCCTAAGTGTTACATAATCTGAAATAAATCTGCAAATATTGTTTTACACTGTACACTGTATTTTATGACAATCAATTAAATGAATTTATGAACAAAATTCCTGCCTAAACTTTAGGCAAGTGTGTAATGTTTAGGTTTGCAATTTCTACGATACTTATTGCTTATTGATGCACTTGGGCTTCCATTATTAGCTAGGGTCCTCACTCCCCTGGAGCAAAATTGAACATATAAACTTCAGGCATCATCATGGTTTGACTTATCTACTCTATTTTTGGGTAAGAAAAAGTACATTTGATTTTTTTAAATGATCTTTTTAATTATCTTATGTTTAAAAAATGGTGCACAAGCTGTGTTTTACACAAACATTTTAGTCGGTTTAAGATAACCCTTACTGTTTGCAAACAAGCAAGAAGCAATCGACTCAGGTTCTGGGAGGATTCATGTCCTGCACAGTAGGTAAATCACTTTACTGTTCTGGTCGCAGGCAATCCAGGACCAGAGTGGGCTCCCCTGCTTTAAGTGCTTGTAAAGTAATTTTCAGTTATTTTCTGAGAGGCCGTTCCATGCAGTACTACCTAGATTCCAGCTTTGGGGAAAGAGGCCCTCCAGACTCCACTCTGTCCTTCAGCCCTCCACTACACTGACTGGGTATGGTGTTCTTTCCCTGCATCGGAGCACCTCCCCCAGGGCTGTGCTGCTCATGGAAACTATCACTGAGTGCAACGGAAACGTCGCTGGCTGTGTTCAGAGAAGGCTCAGGTGTGACATCCACATCAGAAGTGGGGATACTGGGGGTTTTGTTTTCACCCTGATCTGAAAGCCAGAGAAAACGGAGAGTGCACACAGGTCAGGGTTACTTGGGGTTTTTTTAAAAGTATAAAATACTGATTATAACAACATGTGAATATCAACAACTGGTTAATGTGATGATCTAGAAAAAAATCTAATTTACTTCATTCTTAGAACAACCCTCAGTTATGAAAAGTAAAAATAGCTAAAAAGCAGAGACAGCAGCCATCTTGAAGCCTGCATTGTGTCCATATTTACTAGACTTGTTAATTACATTACAGTTGTAACTCCAGTGCAAAATTAAAACTACAAACATAAAACATCTTCATCTAGAGTAAAGGGAAGGTTGTGTAAATTAGAATTTTTTCATTTTGTTAAGTGAGCTGGACTGTTACTTTTCATAAGATAATTAATAAAATCAAGATGGTTTAAATATACAACAAATTCAAACCTGAACCATCTGGATGCTTTTCTGCTGACTCTGCTTCTGTCTTGGCCCCCCCGCCAGTTATCCCGGCCTGCTCTCGAGAGCTGCTGTGGCGTGAGGGGTCTCTCGTATAAGTGGTGTCTGGGGAAGGGCTCTGGCTAGGATGGCGCTGGAGTGACGCACTGCTCTCCGCTCTCTTCATGCTTCTGTGACGAGAGGACACTCCAGATGCCTTCAAGGTCATGCGAGGTGAGGCCAGCTGCTCTGGCCCACATTCCACTTCTGCTCCTGTAAAGAAGCCAAAGTCATATGCCGGCCGCCTTTCATGCGTGTCGCAGGTGCCGGTGGGGAAATCGTCTGAGTTTAGAATGTCATCAGATAAAGCCACGCTGCCGTTGGCTTTTGAAACTCGGGCATCCATCAAAGGGCCACTTTGTGGCAAGGAAGCTGAGGGGTGATTAGGTATCAGTTCTGTCAGAGATGGTGAGTGTGCGCTCGTGACGCCATCCTCCACCAAAGTGCCTTTGAGGGTTTGCAAACCCGTGAAGATGACAGCAGGTTGGGGCGATCGCCTGATGCAGTGCAGAAGTGACCTGCCTTGTTCCTGCAAATTATTTTTCAGAAAGAAATAAAAAAACTAAACATACACAAAAAAACAAAGACTATGCTCGTAAATGTGCCTAGATGGTTTCTGAGTTGGTTGTATTTTTCTTGGGAAAAAACTTATACATTATAGGTAACTTATACATTATGGGTAACTCTCACACATCTCATTTACCAAACAGAGATGTGTGAATTCAGTTCTTCTATTGCATCATCCTAAAGAACCTTTTTTGTCTAAACTATAGAATAATTTGCCATGAAGTTTAGAACCTCGTACTACAGGCTTAATTTATGCCATATTATTCTTGCAGTCTACTAGCTCCCCCGTGTCAATTTTAAAAAATCATGTAATTCCAGCTCTTTTTCAAGTAAACACAACTCAAAAGTGTTTAAAAGTGTCACTTTTTTGCCTTTTCAACAACTTCCTGAGATCTATTTGGGTCAAGGTTAGATTTCTTAGCCAACTGTCTTTTTTCAGCTGAGTGTACTGAGATCAATGTCTTAACTTTTAATCTTATTAGAAGTGCTTTGCTCCCAAGCTCTGATTCATGTCTGCCATGGTACTACGGAGTGGTGAAGGAGAAAGAAAAAAAATCTGCCACACAAAAAAACAAAAACCATGGCTTCTGTTTCTTTTCTGATAAGGGTCTTAAATACCAAACAGTTAGCTGCTTAATAACATCCACTGTAAACCACGCGGCCTGCCTGGCAGATCCAGTGCAGGGGTAGGAAAAAAAAAGAAAGAGCGAGAGAGAGAGAGGGAGAGGGAGGAAAAGTTAATTTCTTGGCTGAGTGATTCCATCGCTAGCTGCGGGGCAAAGTAGAAAGTGTTTTGCTAAAGTAGCAATTGATTCTTCTATCAATCTGCGGCACGCGCCTGCTCTTCCAAGGAATGTATTAAATATGAAAATCATATCCCGTTATCATGGCTTCCCAGCTTTCAGGCCGGTAAGCTCCCCTTAATGAATGCTGCAGCCTCGGGGACATGCACGCAGCCAGCAGTGGCGTGTATGCATAATGGAGTGATTCCTCCCATCTCTGCTCATTACAATATCGCCAGGCTGGAGGGAGGGAGGGAGAAAGAAGGAAGTGTGTGTATTTGTGTGTGTTTGTGTGTGTGTGTGTGTGGGGGGGGGGGGGGCACCATCACAAGTGACTGCTCAAGACAGCATGCTCCAAGTCATTATGAGCTGTCTTCCACATTTCATCTGAAAGCGCTCAAACTGCTTGAAGTGAGAGAAAGAAGCAGCCACAGGCTTGAACTACATCGGTGGCACGGTCATAGCACGGCCGGATTAGACACCTGCGCCATCACAGATATGGCGGCAAAAACGGACACCCCTCCAACCCCACCCCACCACCACTGAGCCATCTACATAATGGCAACTTCTGGTTTTCACCACTACAGAACAAACCACGGTCACAGCTCGGTAACAGCAACTGTTTACTCTTTCAATAGAAAAGACTTAAAAAGACTGTAGAGGTGCAGTGGTCTTAGCAAGACTAGTAGCTAGAACATAAAATTCCTTTGTTCCTTTCAAGAGCTTCATAATAGCAACTTTTGTATTTCAGGACTACAGACTGAAGAATTGTTTAACAGCTAGTCATAATAAGCCATGGCCAAGGAATAAATCAAATATTAAGGCTTAAAATGACAGGAATGGTGCAGTGGTCATAGTGTAACTGGTGGCTAGTACTCATTTTTTCTCCTTTTCAAGAGCTTCACAAAAAAGTGTATAACATAATTTGGTTTAAAGACTCGCATGCGTCTTTATTAAGTAAAAGAGCCATTTGAAGTTGTGAGCAAAACAGTAATTATCTCAAGCACTTCCTAAATTGCTTTTGATTATAAATTAATTGTAGCCTTTGAACACTGATACCCCATATAAACTGTAAAAAGTGTCTACTGAAGAAGGAGAATTGCACAGAATAATGGGCATGCTAGCCTATTTTTCTTCCCAACTCTCATTTCTTTTCTTTGAAAAGTGAAACGGAACACTTTATACTGGATCCCATCATAGGATCATAATTTCATCAAAGGCTGAGAGATAGCTTTGTAAATTTCCAGCAAATTGTAATCCTGAAAGATGACATGATAAGTCAGTCTTACTTTTTGTGCTTCAAGCTCCCTCTCGCTCTCCCTCTTCTTTCTCTTCTCCAGAATTGTTGTAATGTGATTTCTACATTCCAGCTGCAAGAAATCCCATCAAATTCACCATAACCAAGAAGATATGACTCTTTGAACTTACAATTATTGAAAATTCTTAGCAACTCTTGTTGAAAACCACTTACAAAAGCAATGCATTGGCATGTGTTAACCGTTTAGTACTTTGAAAAGTTGGATAAAACATTTCATGGTGTGTCTCTGAATGACTACAATGCGGTGGATGCGCTAGATGTTCACTCATAACAACCTCATAACCACATAAAGCCACACAGTGTAAAGAAGGCAGTGCAAACAGGGATCTTGAAGAAAAGAGGAGGGAAAAGAGAGGCTTATGTTTATCCCTGAAAATGTAGTGTCCCTCAGTGTGGGTATTCCCCTCTGAGTACCCTTAACACTGCCTGCCAGGGCTCTTAATCAATTTTGTGGTTAGCCAGACTGACTGGCCTAATCCAAACTTCAATTAAACAGCCTAATGGCAGCAGTGAGGGCATTGGGATTACCTCCAGCCACCCACTTCATTCTCCTAAGACAATAGCAGCTCCACAAAAGGAAGCATTTTGCTTGCTAAGCACAATCCGTTATCTATTCGCAGTGCTTTCCAAACTAGTAATAACAACCGTATGGACGTATAATTACACATGGACCAATATTAGCATTGTGGAAATAGAAAGAAAGAGTCAGAGGCTGACAAAAACAAAGAGACAGTGTGGGCTGTCATTTCAAGTTATGGCAATTGAGCAGTTTAATTTAATTTAGCTTGGAAAAACTAAGCTAATTTCTTACCAGGTGTCTGTAGCAATTGTGAATTTCTGCTACCATATCGATAACATTAATACAACATTGAAAATACAGTGCTTTCTTTAATTAAAAATTAAACAAATATAATCCAAACACAATGAAACAGAGACAGACTGTCTCCTTTCAGGGAGGGAGAAACCAGAGGTACTTCAGTGACTCAATAGTGGGCAATTAATTTGGGGTAGTGTAATTAAACAAATTGGCAAATTTGATATTAAGCTGTTAAGCACCGTTCAGTTTTAAGTGATAATCGACCACAGCCATTGTGTTCTTATTCTCATTTCCTTGCAGTGATAAATGGCAATGTTAGAGTGTTTACAATTGTTGCTAAAACAAAAATGAGAGTAAACGCTCAAACAGCAGATGGGAATTAGACAACGATATGGGATTATAGGGAGTGGGCTAATTGAAGCTTACAATGTGTGTAAGAAAATCTTTGTCTTAATAGATGTCATTATTTTCAGTGCAATTTGCTTTTATGACAAATACATTAGGCTAAATCAATGTATTGACTTCCATAAAGACCACGGCACACAGAACATAAGACAGTGTGTTCAAAGAACCTAGAAAAGTTCTATGTTCTGAAAAGACAAAATAAGAAAAACGTCATCTTTAATTAAAATATATAGACTAAAAAAACGGCGGTAAGTGTGGTCTATGTAAATAGGTAGCATTCAAAAATACAGAAGTAGATATGAAAATATCAGCACTCTGCAAACCACATGCCGGTACAGTAAGGACAGAAATAGCTATCCAAGGCTTTACCTTTAACTTGTGTAGTATGCTGTAGTCAATGGAAAATTCTCTCTCATTCGATACCAGGCTCTCGACATTTCTCAGGAGCTCAAGGTTGCGAGCCTTTGCTTGCTGTTCTCTCTTGCACAGTTCCTTGTGATAGTGCCTCATCTTAGTACATTTAAGCCTGGCTCTGCAAAACCATGAAGAGTCCCATTACATAGATGTGGATGAAGAATCATCCTGTATGAATGGGGTTGTGAATAGAAACTTGATCGAGAATGTTTAATTACAAGCAGCCCATGTGAAACCACTGTCTGGGGAACAGTGATACTAAACGGTAGTCAACCTAGAGACCTGATAATGGTGCTTGATACATTTGTTAATTGGTACTCTGTAGCATTTGTCTAAATGTCTAAAAAAACAAACAAGCAAAATTCAGAATCTGAAACATAGAGGTTGATCCAGTAACCTCTTATAGATTGCCTGCCCTAACAACATCATAAAATGTTTGCTTGCATCCATGAATTTGGTGGGAACAATTGGAACCATAAAAAAACAAACAGGTCTCCAGTACTTGTGTTAAGTGCCATTGTATAATTCATGAGGAGGGGAAGCTATATTTTGGAGAGTCATCAAATTGTCCTAAAACAAAAGTTTCTGGGTTAGGCCCCATTCAACTAATATAAACATATGGAAAGTACATTAGGGCACAAAATAACACTAATTTACAAGACAAGCACCAAGCCATTAAATAATAAATAAACAAATAATAAATCACTTATTATAACTAAATAATAAATCACACATATTTCTTATTTTACTCCACTCTTCAAACTCTGATTTTACTCCATTCTTTTTATAACTCTCAATGAATAGCATTATTCATTATTATTATCAGTCTAAGTCTTAATTGCTCATCTGCAAGGAACCATTCAGACTTGCTTCTGTCATTGATGAAAATGACAGTGACAATCACATTATGTTAAATGTATAAATAACATCGTTTGACTATTAATCTTTAACCACATGTTGAAGTAGTCTAAATTGATTTACCTCAGTAGTCACACACACAGTCTCATAAAAAGTGAAGTACACTTACTGTCTACCTTCTGATCTGGAGTAGGCAAACAGATCTTCTTCTAACCCATGCCTCCTCTTTTCCCTAAAATAGAAGAAATAACAGTCTTCGTGATTTACCCAAATGTACTGTATTATCATATAGTTCTCTCTCTCTCTTTCTTTCTCTCATCGTATGCAAAATTTTGTAGTCGCCCTCTTTCTGATTTACGAGGTTGAGACTAAAACCACAAAAAAATGGTCTGAAAAAACGGGCAGCTACTTTCCTTTCTACGTTTACTTGCCGTCTACAGCTGCTGAGTGCATGGTAAGTGGCTGGGATGTGCTAGCTAGCTCCATTAGCGTTAGCTTACATCTACAGTCTTCAACAACCAAACCACAGCTCGGTGCACTTTTAACGGTCCTAAAATTCCGTTATCTGTGTTCGGTTCTTTCCCAACTAGTAATAACAACCGTACTGGAGATATTTTCACACGTGGACAAATATTATCCAATATTTACATAGTGGAAATAAAAAGAGTCAGAGGCTGGCAAGTTATTTCATTTGAGCAGTTTAATTTAATTTACCACTATTTTTTTCTTACCATGTGTCTGCAGAAATTGTGAATTGCTGTCAATTCATATTTGCTAACAAGCTACATTAGCGTTAGCTAACATTTACAGTCTTTAACAACCAAACCACGGCTAATGCTCCTATTGCTTGTTGAAAAAACAAATTATGCGAAGACAAATTAAGGAAGCTGGACATTTTAAAGGTAGATACTAGCTTTAGCCTCTTGCAGGCAGGCTACTGATGGCACTAATCGTGGCCGTGATGCACGGGCTACACTCGGGCAGGGCTGGAACCCGAGTCCGCGGTTTCATACAGGGCCGTGCTGAACTCTTCTCACACTCTAGAGAAAAATGTATAAAACAACAGAACCTACCGGTCGTATATGCTCTTCTGAATAGACTCAATAGAGTCGAAGTATTCTGCACTGCAAAAAGCCATCGCACGGTCCTCCGTTCTCATGTACGAGCAGATCCAGAGCAGTGTTTACTCCGGTTGCCATGCTCACCGCTACCCAGACTGCCCGACTGTAAACAAGCAGACACGCTCCAACGGGAGCGCGCACGGGCTCTCTCACGTGAACGCGCCTTCTTTAGTTCTACAGTTTCAGACAGAGTGTACTACCTGAACGGTAATCTTATTCCAATTAAGAAAACACACATGCGTACACACACATGCATACACAGACACACACATGCATATACACACAAACACACAATGTTTGTTTTCTACCCCCACAAGACATTGTCAAACACTATCATCCATCAACACACTTTCACACAACATTTTAAAATGAAAGCGATAATTTATCCATATTTTCAGATTTTCCTTTAACCCAAATGTAGTCAATCAGACAAGTTTGGTGTTTGAATTTTTTAGATACATGCACACAGCAAGACAAGAAATATCATTACTCGGCTCCCAAATCCACATTTTTATTTGTTAAAACACAGACTGTCTAGGTGTTGAGGTTTAATGTTACACCTGGTCAGAAAAGTGTACAATGTTTTTAGTTCTGCTTTAATTTCTTTCTGCTTTTAATTTCTGCTTTAAAATGGCAGTCAGTGAAGAGTTATTGGTTATTGCTTATTGAAATAAAGGTCCTTTTGGTAGAGCAATTAGCAAATTGTCACATCATTAACCAGTTACATGTGTATTAGTTTCAATTTGTCTTTGTTTGACATATTTTACAGACTTATTTGTCTATTTATTTATCTTTTGTAGAATGCCATGTTAGTATCTGTTGTAGAATGCCTTATTATTGTTATTATTATTATTATTATTATTATTATTATTTAACAATGAAATGTTGGGCCTATTTTTTGCCCTATATGCCATGCCTTTCTCACCAACAATTTCAGCATAGACTTGCCCTCTCTTTCATCTGCCTTTTTAGGTACTGGAGCAGTACAGAGACAAGTGTTTCTGCTTTCCTGAAATATAAAGCTGTACTTTGTGCGTTCCATTTCATCATATCCTTTCCCAATCATCTGCCCTGTAAGCCACTCTGAGAACCCATCAACACACTCTTCTTCATGACCCCAAGTCCAGGCAGAAGGTAAATATCCCGATTTTCTTTAAGTCATGGCAGAGAAAAAGAACTTGCTGAAGAGACTACTGACCCTCATCAGAAAGAACTACCACTGATATCTATCCCACATTTCTGCAGAGCAAAGGGAAAAGCTGAATTTTCCAGGAGTCTCACTGGGCTTTTCTATTAGGACAGGCAAGTAACTGTGAGTTTGATGCTCGGTGCATGAAGGTAAGTGTCTCTCAAGTCGATAGAGGTGAGTAAGGGGGCATTGACGGAGATACAGAGGTGACACTATTGGCTGCCAATTGTGATTCGGTTTAGGTAGTAATCTTCAGGATTTTCACAGTTTCACCAAGATGAGGTAGATAGAATTTGAACCCACTTACTGTAAATTGCTCTCCTATTCTAGCAACTAATAATATGTGGTTGCAGATTCTTCCATTTCCCAGCCAGCCTGTGTTACTATAATAGAATTCTCTTCTGAAAAAGTGCACTGAAATCACCATCCCTGGGTGACTGCTGCCATTTATTTGAGGTCAGTAGTAATGGTGGTGGAAGGACAAGAGAAGTGTTTTAAAGAAAATGCTGGAACTTGTTGTTCCCCTGTTTAACAGAGCCCTGCCATACACGGGCTATTTAGTTTGATGTTGATTGCCATCAAATATCATTCATCAATGAACACAGTCCTTGGATAATTACTGCAGTGTAATATATATAAAATCTTCAAATAACATTTTCTATAACAGAAGGTAGCCCAAGAGGAGTTAACATTGGTTAACAGCAGAAAATTAACCTACAGAACATGCACTGGTTAAAGAACAAATAGATATTACTGGGTATCCCATCTCTGCCTTGAAGGCTTTTGGAGTTCTAATTAAAAAGACAGGAAGTCTTACTAGGGCAGTGTTCAGCACTGCTTACCTACAGTCACTCCTGCCATGTTTTGACAGCTGATGTTTTATATTGCTGTGTCTTGCAACTAATGCTCTCCCAATATGGGCTCTAAACAAGCAATTCCCCCAATTTTAGCCCCATCAAATTGCTCTTTAGCTGTTGAACCAGGGAGGTTTGCTGCACTTTTCACATGCTAATCTCCTCCATTCATGGTCACTCTGTGAGGCTATTTGTTGGCTAATAAATCCTCTTGTTTGCTTCCTGCATGTATAATTGATATTGGTGCATGGCTCTTTGTTTGCAAGGCAAGGCTGAAAGGCACTATTTTGAAGGTGATAACAGTGAGATTTAAAACGCTGTTCTGTCTCTGAGAGCCAACACAGCTTCTTCAGAGATTCAGAGTAATCAGTCCTTGACAAATGTGTCACTCACTATGCACTCATAACACAGGAGTGGGTTTAGATATTGCTCACAATGATGACGCATTAAAACAGAGCACTTGAGCTGAGTAAGACTGACATTCGAAGAGGAAATGTAGAAATGTTGATTGTTGACTTCTTGTTTTTCTTAAAGTACTCTTTGGATCTACATATGGATTATTGCAAAAATAATAACGATGTATATGTATTTTTATTATTAATTTGACAATGACCAAAATTTCTTGAATATTAACAAGGGAAATTTGTTGCTCCTTCTGAATGTTTTTATTCATGTTATATTCAACCTTAAGAACTCTCTTTCTCTCTCGTTCTGTCTTTCTCTCTCATTCATGTTTCTGAATTTGATTTTGTTTTTCAGCTAGACAAGCCTGTAGGAACACAAAAAATGCAGTTTCTTTCATTTTTGTATATACAGTTGATTATAGGGAGTCAGTGCCTTGGAAGATTTGCATATCACCCATAGTTTAACACAAGTTGTCATATGGAGTGATATGTGGAGGATCTTAACAATATATGTTTAATGCTGTATTTTTCATTTTGTTCTTTTACAAATTATAAATGGAATTCTGAATTATACATGCATGGAAAAATATTTGCATCCTTGCAATTTGTCCATATTTTGTTATGCCCCTCGTTTCCCAGTGTGTGTTGTCCCTCAGATACTGTATGTAGGGTAATTGATATGCCTTAACAGAGGTCAAAATTTGCATGTGAATTAACAGCAGTAAACTGAATTGATATTCCGGGCACATCACAAATGATTCCTTCAGACCTTTGTTTCTGCGCCTGGGAGATCCAGGGTGCAGCCGTGGAGCAGTCAGAAACATCTGTCTGTTCAATAATTTGATAAACAGCTTATACAAATAGTCTCCAAATTGTCCCCGCTGACGGCTCTGTTTTGTCTCCTGTGTAAAATCAGGAACCCTTTGGCTCAGCTGAATGCCTTGTTTGGTTTTATCTGCATTTGGCGCCCGTTTTTCTGTTGTGACATTGATTATCATGCCTGTCACTCTTGATCACTTTTCTCACAATTGGGAGTGACTTTAAAGTAATGTCCAGGGGGGAATTTAACCTGAATTTCTTTGAAAGTCTTGCATATAAAGGGAAAACCCAGTCTGTTCTATTGTGTAGGAGCATGAAATGGGCTGTGCCATACATTCTCTCATTGTTCATTCAAACCTCTGATTCTTTGCAGCAGAAAAATGACTTCAGCAGCAAATGCTAGATATAAAGACATGTGCACCCAGCCACTTTTCCGTGGAAGCGAACAATAAAGATCGTTCTTTTTGTCTGTATCTCAGTAAATTGTCTCCGTGCAGCTCAAGAGTCACAGAGCAATTGCAAATGAGGTGAATTAATTTTTATTCTGAATGTATTCTACATCAGAGTATAAAAGCTTTCAAGTTCTCTGTGTTAATTCAATGGTCACTTGTTTTATAATAGGTTTATGCCATCAGGAAAGTGAATTTGACCAGGCTTTTATCATTGTTCCAGCAAATGGATACTTATGGTTAGCATCATTGAGGTATCATTTTGACACAGGTGTATCAAAAAGGTTGAATGTGCAATTTGTAAGTAATGATCCAGATTCTTAATATGAAAAATGTAAATTATACAGTTTTAGAATCTGTAAAGGAGCAGGATGCCACTTGGGCATGTTCAGTGATATTTATAGGCAGCATCTATATTAAACTTACTTTATTTTGCCACACAATAGGATGTTTTAGCAATGCAAATCAGATTATGAGTAAATGCATACAATAATATACAGCTATTCCCCTCTAAGATGGTTTCAAAAGGGATGTTTGGGCATTGTTTCTGAAAAGCTAAACGTTCCAGTTTAGGTTGTAATTTCTGCACATGATGATCTTTGCGTATGAATGTCAAGAAATGTTCTTGTGTACATTTTTGGGTCCAATGTATTCATGTCTTTAGGTGTGTGTGTGTGTGTGTGTGTGTGTGTGAAAGTGTGTGTGTGCCGGGGAGAGAGTGAGATAAAGAGAGAGGGAGAGGGAGAAGCAATTAGTGAAGAGCTGTCAAGTGGATAAAAAGGTACAAAACCCTCCCTTTTTCAAATTTGTGTTAGAAACGTTAATAAAGTAAAATGGAGTGGGGCTTGATGAGAAGCAGTTCTCTGAAAGCTTTTCTTCAAAGCCCAAGATTAACAGGGAATTGGACACAGCCTGTCTCCCAAACAAATGTCAAGACGCTGTGTCACCCCTGTCAGTGACAGTAATTGTCGCTTTCTACTAGAAGAATTCAGAGTTGATTTGTGCAGTAGATGACCTCTCTCGCATTTTGAATTGATGTGGTATAAAGCTAATTCAAAAACAAAGGCGTCTGTAGGTTGCCGATGTCATTGTGTCTAATTATGAGAGATAATTTGAAATGCCTCTGGAAAACATGCACTAGTGAATGTAAAGCATTTTAATTGGGCCAAATTGATCAGAATGGAGTGGACTCTGCTAAAAGCATGCAGTGTCACAAAAAGGTAACCCACATAGAATCTGCCTAGTAACGCCTGGGTGTGAAAGCTGTCCATTACTGCAGAAATGTGAAAAAAAAAAAGTAATTTAAAAAAATCGTGGGATAGACATCGCTTGCAGTAAAAGAAATGTAATTTAATGAGTTTTTCCCCCATTCCTGTTATATATCAGAGTTCAAATCAAATGGACGGTCTAAATCTGTCAATTACCTCTAATTCATTTGGGGTACATTTCACAAAATTGGCAGCTTACTAATATCTCTCTCATTCTCAGATTTTTCCCCTCTGAGATAAAAAGAATACCTCATTATGCCGCCTAGTGTTTGTCCATTTATCTCAAGTGAAATTCTACAGGAAATGTGTGGTCTAATAGGCAATGCAAGACATAATTTCACCCTAACTCAGTTTATTCTATGTGCTGTTTCAAAGCAATATTTTTCCAACATTGCTAAGCTAGTACATTTTTATAGTAAGCAAGCAGGCTTTTTCATGCATAATAAAGAAACTACAGGAAAACACTCACATGACAACGCAAGCTCAGACAAGGAACACTGTAACAAATGGGCTACCTCTACACAATACAAGAATAGAAACAACTAAGGGGGGGTAACAAATTAAAAAACACTAACAAGAAAGTGGGAGGAGTCAAGAAACCCAAACAACAACAAAACACATGGAAAAGTAAAAGGATGCCCAGTAACAAATTTAGTCTCATTAGATCATAAAACCATCCCACACATCTCAGATGTGCAGTTTCACTGTTCTAATGCCAATATGAAATTATTTTCTAAGGAATGGCTTCTTGAGCAAATGCACACTATACAGTATTGATTTATATTTTCACAGTGGATCAACAACATCAGTGAAAAACCACCTGTGATTTTTAAAGATCTAAATGGAACTTGATTTCTTCTTCTGTCTCTCACAAATGAAAGCTTTAAGGGCTGCTTATCAGGTGGTGACAGCTTTAGAGTCTTGCACGGTTGTTAGAAGTCCCATTTCCTCTACAGCTAAGCCTGTAGTCATAATAGAATCTTCTTGTTCAAGTAACTGTGTCGAAAATAACCACTGTAAGTAGTCTAACTGGGAGCTGGGAATTATTTTAGGTTTTATTTCCACATTTTATTCTAGTCTTTCTAATAAATAAAAGAAATTCTTAATAATACGATATTTGTTATTCTATAACATATTTGTTGTTCTAGTATATATTGTCTTTTGTTTGATCACAAAGCATTTTGTCCAAGGTCATTTCCCCTGAATTCCAATTGTGTGAAAGCTGAGGCATGACAGTGTTTTTCCAAAGACATGGAGCGGTGACTCTGTGGTCTTAGAATGGCTAAAAATGTACATCATACCATAGGCAGCTTTTTGTACAGGTATAATATCTGCCTGCCCCAAAAGGCAGGGCAGGTGGCCCCCAAGCTTCCCTGTTGATTGAGCACAGCTCAACAATGAACTTACTGATCGTAATATAAATGATACATATGCAGGTCATCTTAAAGGAATGCTCTGCTGTCTGAACAAATTACTTGGGAAGGGCCATTAGCACTCAATTCTATTTCGAGTTACAGCACTGGAAACAGTGTTCAGGTGTGATACTGTGAGTCAGACAGTATTTCTGCTGACTTAGACAACAATAACATGTAAGTAAGGTCAAAATGTAAATCTTTGAAAACTCTTTGTTTATCTGGCTGTTTTCATCACGATTTTAGCTAGGTCACTGATTAGGGCCAAGGTCTTATCCAAACATGAGTGTAATAACTTGGTGAACATAAATCTTGCTCTGAATCGATGCCTTGATTTATATCAATTTATAGGGACTTTTCAATAGCCTTCGTGAATCATCTGAAGTGTTTGGCTAAGGTGTCATCTCTGTGTTGTCCACTTTATTCTCAGTCCCTTAGCTACACTTACCAAACAGGTGAGTGAGTGAATTAGCTTGTTTTCCTTTGTGAAATCATAAATTATCTTTCACTATTCTTTGATTCAGTCCTTCAAAGAAATTAGCAGGAGTGTAGAGTCTTCTGAATTCTTCTGGGGTTTAAAAGTTTAAACAAAACATCAATATGCAGTTAACTGACAAATAGTTTATAGATTGCTTGACTACCTATATAATTGATAAGAACAGCCCTTACAATAGGATCTCAAATGACCCAACATGTTTAGAAGTCCAGGAAAGTTCATATGTGGGAATACTTGTGCCTTTCTAGTGTGTATAAAAAAATTAATGAATGAGTTTTTGCTGTTACCATGGTAACTTGGTTAACTATCACCAGGCACAGGGTGATGTAATAAGGCCGTTTAAAAAAATACCTCTTCTGGGTTAGCATACGAAACAGAGAAGACAGGAACATGTGAACAATCTGGTTATCTAAAAAGGAAAATACTGAAATTTACAAGTATTATAAACCACTGCTGTGAATTCATTTAGTGAACATACATGCACATAGGAATTAGCCAATGTACTGCATATTAGGGAAAGTGTATATGTGTTTATATAACCCTATTCGCAAAGGTTGGGACACAGAATGTAAACCCCATGTTTAATGGAAAATTACAGCATATCAAGGTTTAAAAATGAGAAATGTAATTTTTTGTTACAAAAATGTTTATCTTCAATTTGATGCCAGCAACTCATGACAACATTTTCACCACTGTGGTACATCACCTCTTTAACAACACTCTGAGGAGACCTGGAAATCAAAAATTAAAATGTTGTCCCATTCTTGTCGGATCTTTTAGGACTTCAGCTGCTTAATGGTCTGAGGTTTCCTTTGTCATATTTTTGATGATGTCCCAATTGCTTTCTTGGGTGACAGGTCTGGACTGAAGGCAGGCTAGGTTAGTGACCAGTCTCTTCTACTGCAGAACCATGGCACTGTAATCCATGCAAAATACAGTTTGACAATCCCTGAAAAATATGTCATCTGGGTGGCAGCATAGGTTGCTCTAAAACCTGTATGTTAATGGTGCCTTTCCAGATGTGCAAGCGACCCCTGCCATGTGCAACCACATACCATAATAGATGCTGGCTTTTCAACTGTCCGCAGGTGACACACATGGTGGATCCCTCTCCTCTTTAGCCCATAAGGTGCAATGATGATTTCCACAAAGAATTTCTGCATTTAATTCCGCGGGACAGTTTTCCATCTTAAATGAGCTGGGGCCAAATAATTTCCGGAAAGCATTTCTGGATTATATTTATATATGCTTTCTTCTTTACATGGTGGAGTTTTAACTTGCATTTGTGATCACAGACAATCCCAGTGATTTCCACTGCAGAATCATTATTTTTACGGCAGTGCCACCTGAGGGCTCAAAGATCACGTCCATCCATTGGTTTTCAGCTTTGTCCCTTGCATACAGTCATTACATGACTTGATAATCATCACATTCTGTTTTTATTAACATTTTTCAAAATTCAAGATTCTTTGTCACATACGTAGTTGTCACAACTTTTTTTGGAAAAAAGTTGTATGTGATAGTCAGCAGAAACAGAACATGCAGTGAAATCATGAAAATCAGTATTGCGAATGCATGTTATCCTTGTTGTCTCCAGTGGGTATCAACTATACAATATTATCATGATATTTGGGGCACAATACATATTATTGTGATTCTTTATGTTTTACGATACAGCAAGTATAACAATTTGATTTTATGATACATTGCGATGTATTTCTTCCATATATTATTGATATGCATTTAAAGTCATAAGGAAAATACCACACAACACAGTTCATCTCACTTGAATATTCCCATTTATTTCTATTACAATTTCTGTTAATGCAAAAGAAGAACAAGGTCTCACAAAAAAAGTATTTTAAATAGCAAATGATATTAAGTAAATATTGATACAGGGTGCCACTCTATTTACATGATTTAATGGTAAAAAAAGAATGCAATATATTTACCGCCTGTAGTCTCTAGTATCTAAGTACATAGTATGCATTAACATGCTGCCTACATGTAGTGTGTATTAACTAGGAAATAATGATTGGTCTTGTTGAACCAATGTTACACCTGAAGTCAAAATGTATAACATATACCCGTAAAATGCATATCCACAAGATCACCATTACTATTCAGGTGAACGAGGCAGCTGGCTAGAGGAGTATTTTACTGGAATTGCAAATTCACCACCTGTTATTTTACTGAAATTAATCTGTAAATAAACTGGTGGTTGATTAATAATACAGCTTGGTTTTCTGGGTAGGGTAGCACATTAACATCAGCATCATAGATTGTACAGTGTGGTCTGTGTTGTTAAGCTCTTGTTGTTGAAATGACTAAGATTAATTTGATATGAGTAAAAGCCAAAAGACACAAAACAAGCTGAAGGGGATACATATCTGTGTGAGGGATATACTGTAACGAAGCGATGTCTTAATGTGCATCAGAGATATTTTGGAATGATGTTACACCAGTGTATGTTATGTTTTTGTAAATGTTGTTTTCTTCTGTGGACATGCTTTTGATCTGTTCATGAGGGCTACATATCTTTGTGAGGGATAGACTGTAACCAAGCAATGTCTTCAGGTGGGGTAGCAAGGCTGTATCTCGTTTAGAGTGGCAGAATGTCTAGAGATGGGGCTAAATGTGTGTTGAGGATTAGAGATAAAATTTCAAGATCTACTTCAGCATCTTTGACTTTTAACTAAAAACCAATTATATAAAATATTTCTTGCTGTCATACAACAGTGCTCTTTTATGGAACATGGTTAACCCTACGATTTAGTGTGGTTTGTAGTTTGGTCTTGAGTGCTTTCTGTACTACCAGTGGAGATAAAGATTGTCTAAATCTTTCACTTTTACTGGCTGAATTAAGGAATTGCAAGTGTCATTTGTCTTTTTTAATATGAACTGTTTTTCTCAAGTCATTGTTTGCAAATTGTTTTTGGTAACTCAGCTGTAAAGCTTGATTGTTTGGCAGATGGTATCAGCCCATACTGCACATAATTATGAGAGTTTATCCCTCCAGTAGAGCACCAGTGTTTAGTGGCTGATTTTATATTATAATGACAAGACAAGTCTGATCTGTGGAAAAAAACATTGACGGTCACCACCTCCTTACTTCTGTTACATAATGTATGATGGAACTAATAGACCTGAACATAAAAGCTGATAAAAAATAGCTCTGGTCCTGTCCCCTTTCCTCCAAGACAAATCCTATTTATGTCTTTATTTATAGCTTTCCTTCTTATTTATAGCTTCATGCTGTTTACTTTAAAAAATTGTAACAGACATATAATGTATACAAACATATACATACAAACAACACACAGACATAATGCTAGCATCTGGCTACAAAATCAGTCAACAAAGCCCTGAAGTTTAGTTGAGCTAACGTTATTGAAGTTTTGGGAGTTATTTTGTTAATTTGTTTACAATGAGTTGCTCAGGCCTAATGATGACTGTCTTTATGTGCTGTTAGGATGGATGTTTAAGGTACTATAAAGAAATATAAATTGTGTGTCACTGATATGTCGGTGTGTTTTTACCCTTATGTTTCTGTGCAATAAATATTGACCTGCAGTAATTGTAATGTCAACTCCACTGCACGCTTGTCAGGGCATCTATTATTTACCCATATTTCCCTTTCTAACCTCAACTCTGGTCAATCAGCTCCGTCCTGGATGTCCTATTTGACACCACGACCCGCCTTGAAAAAAAAGAGCCATGAGGTTATATGGAGCATTGACTGCAGGCACCATTTATTTGTGCGTGTGTGAGGCTGCGTTCGCATCCTCACTCACGGTGGGTCGCCCTGTGCTGACACGGCCACTGGAAAATGTGCTTATGTGGGCTTTGTCTCTGTAGGTCAAATTATCCTGCAATTCTCCCAGCCCAATCTGAACTCCCATCTCCAGTGGATGGGGATCAGGCCGGGTGCTGCCTCCTTCGCATTAAGCCATCTCCGTTATATAAGGCAAGCTCATATGATGAACTCAGACACCAGCCACCCTGCCTCCAATATCCCCATAGCATAGCATGCATATTGATTGCAGATTGTGCCTTTGAGAAACCTCTTTTTTCCCCGCTCCCTATATCCATGAGGAGCAGGGGAATCGTGTTACTCTGCAGCTGATTAGAAAGCTCATGCATAGGAAATCACACGTCCGGTGCCTCTGCTTCTCCCCCATCTGCCTGCAGTGCAGGTGAAAACAATTTACACATTGGTGGGCTAATGGATACATTCATGGATAGCAGTGAGTGAAATGAAGAAAAAGAGGGAGAGAGAGACAGAGAGAGAGAGGGAGGTTGAAGGCAGTAATGGGCTGGGGCCAATGCAGGCCAGGAGCCCTGGTCAAACAGACGTAGCAGATAGCAGCGTATCGGATAACATCTAATCGGATGGGTCGCAAGCTAATGAATGCGGTCGTGCCCCGCCAGTGCTAGCTTTTGGCCTGCGCTAAAGACACTCGTAAACAATTCGGTGGCACACGCTTCAAACGCGGCTGTAATGTGTTGATTCAGCAGGTAATGAGCTGCTCCCAGAATCAATACCCCCTCCATCACCCGGTTCCCCCACCCTCCCCCGCTCTCTTCTGACCAGCCCCTTTGTAGCAGGGAGTAGCTAGCAGAGTTCACTGCTACCCCCTCCCTCACTGACCTCCCATTGCAGTAAGGACAGCGCACTGTCTGAAGAGGACCATTCTCATATTGCGGAAGGCACCCGAGTGTCAGAACTTTCATTCGCGAGCGAGCAAATGAACAGGCAGCCGCTGCATGCTAATGAGGCGCAGGCTATTTTCCACCTTTTTTATCTGCACATTATGCTCTTGACTCTGGAGAAGGTGGGAATTAGGTTGGACCTCAGTGTCAGGCTGCCTGATGGCTGCGCTCAGGAAAACTGGTAATTGAAGCCGATGGCTGCCGCGGAGGAGGTCTGAATTTGGAAATAAACAGTTTCAAGCATCGCACGTCATTTCTGGAGAGATGGCAGGGGAATGGAAATGAGCTGTCTGGACCTAATGTGCTCACACAGCAGGGAAAAAGGGGGGAGTCTTTGTGGATGACAATTCCACTCATTAGGACTTCAGTGCAGGCGTAATGACAGTGAGCCTGGGACGGTAAATTCAGAGAGGGCAATTAAGGGACGTTCTGTAAACTGTAAATGCAGATGGCATTGAAAAAAAAAACAATCTTTACATTGTTGTGTCTCAGTCTGTGAGATATAATTCCTTTGAAAAGGGGAGGAGAAGGTAGTGTAAAAGCCCTCCTGTTGAGAAATGTATTTTCTTTATTTATCAATCATTTTTTATCAGTCTTGGACCTGTTTATCATTATTGCTTGTTTATTAGCATAATGGGAAGTGGACCAATTATTTCTCCTCTTGCTGGCAAAGTGACTCATTTGTGTTTGTTTCTGTGCTTATTAAGTGTCAGGCCTGCTTGAACATCTTCACTGGTGGGTGTGTGAATTTGTGTTTGTGTGTGTATGTGTGTGCTTGTGAGTGTCAGGTTGTTTTAGTATGCCAGCATGATACTACACTTATTGTTTACACCTGTTACGTAATGTTGCACAGATTTCAGGATCATAATTAACGTTTCAAAATGAGCCAATTATCTAAGCACAGCCCTGTTTATCCAGACGGAGAGCAGTCTGCTACAGCAGCATATGGCTGTTATGGAAAATAGGCCCTTTTTCTGCCTATTGTCATGCTGTGAGTGGAGAAAACTTTGAAACCATGCGTTGTGTTGAATATATTAAGCTATTTCTGAAGATGTGGCCTTTTAGCTCCGTTCCTACATGGTTCGCGAACTGGGGAGCCTCATGGCGATCTTCAAGCTTCTTCAGTAGTCGCAATAACCAGACAACCCTGCTATAGTCCACTGCATTTCTTCTCTGGGGTCGGTGTGTGTCTCATTCTGTTTCCACTGGATTATCAGTAACAATGCATTTCAGCAGATGTGCAAACTTTCTGTCTTCCTTTTAGCCCCTACTACAATCCTGCCCCACCTCCACCCAAAAATGGAACGAACACATCTTATGCTCTTTTTTGAATTGATTTCCATGAACAGAACAAGTGTGTGGTGGTTTCGCTGGTGGTCTGGGCTCTGTTTCTGGTTTCCACTGTGCTACAGTAGACCAGTCAATCAATCCACAAATTGACTTGGGGCCCGTTAATCCCTGTTGCTTTTTAATATGGTGTGCAAGAGCGGCGACCCGAGCCCAGGCGTGTGCAGGCGTGAAACCTTGATGTGCTACAAGAGACCACAGGGGTTTTCTCGGCTGGCAGAGCCTTCATGCGCATGAATAAAACAGAGGCTTACCAGCCTTCCTGAGCAGCTAATGCACAGCACCAAGTTCCATTCGATCTGTTTTTGGGGTGCTTGGGTGGAATGATATTGCTACCCTTTTCCAACAGGATGAGAAGGGTTTTTTAGCAAGCTTGTTCTGGACCTGTAATTTGCCATAATCAGTGTGTTTTTGAGTTCCCTTTCCAATGATGGGTGGGAAGGTATGCTTTCATGTTTGCTTGTCCCTAAAATACAGAAGTGGTAACTTGTAAACAAATTGTAAATGGCATGCATTTCTTGGGTAAATTTGATTTCAAAATAACTTAATGGTATTGACTGCATTTGTCTATGTGGGTGACAGTGGTCATAAAATAAAATTACAAAAATAATTACAAACACTGACTTCCAGTCATGGTATTGCAGTTATGCCTGTGCACCATCTGTGCATTATAAGGAGCTGACACGTTTTAAAATATTGTTACTGATACCAATTCCGGTGTACCATTTAAAATTCATCTTAAGGTATGAACTCTGTAATTGCCTTCATACTGGTATTTCACCAATAAGTGCAGAACATGCTTCAGGCCGTAGTGTTGAAACACATCGCAAACAGCACACACATTTAGCACTGATGTGTTACTAGTGACTGTAGGTTACCACATACATGCCATCACTGGAAGAAAGCTACATCTAAATGAGTCATTACAGGCAAGGTCATCAACCAGTGGGGTCTGTGAAACAATGAAGGATCAGACACATTCTCAGACCTCTCCGGAATTAGCATTTTCATAAGGCTCTGTGTATGACCACAAAAGCAAACAAACTAACAAATGCAATTGCTTTTTGTTTATGCAAGGACCTCTCCTCTAATGTTGGAACAGCTTATTCTTAGTCTAGGAGACATTTTAATGTACTTGAATGTGATTTAAATCCACATTCTCAGGTTGGATTTTAAAGATAATGTTTTTTCAAGGATAGTTTTTTTTTATCGTGATATATACCGAAACCTTACAGAGGGAGTTTTTCCATTATATATTTCATATCACCCATTACTAATTAAGTTGTGTTAAATCACACTGCTTTTTACTTTATCTTACGATTTAACACAAAATCTTACAATGTCACACCCTCAAACAAGATAAAATTGTCAATTTGGTCTCTCCAACTACTGAAAACACCTGTTTTCTAAGGGGGATTTATGTTGATGCCAGTTAATCCATGTGACCTTAACATTGGTTGATTGTATCAGCCAAATGAAATATGTGTCTGACCATACTTTATATTTTGTGCACATCTAAGGAACCATTGGAGGGTCACCCAGACATACCTGCTAAAGAAAATGGTGTATCTGTGACCTTCTGTTCTTCTATTCACAACCATGGCAAGTCACCTTCAGCAGTTTCCACTGAAACTATTAGTGTGTGTCAAAACTAGTTACAGGCTTAGTGACTTCCCAGTCCTCTTCAGGAAAAGTGAGGGAGCACAATTAGTCATGAGTGGCATGCCGTTTCTCGTGAGTCCTGTTTGCAGACTCATTACCAGACCCTGCTGGTGTCTCGGAGGCTGAGAGGAAGTCAAACAAAGCGCCACTCTAGTTCCTTCAGCGCTCTGTGGTGCTGAACTAGCTCTGGTCTAGCGGCAGTGGGGAGCAGTGAAGGGCTGTGAAAACAAACCCAGGCCTCCACTTTATTTTCACAAAACTCCCGTACCTCTGAGCCCCAAGCAGACACAGAAATGTCAGGATATTTTTACGAAAGCAATATTTGAGTTATTGGTTTTGAATACTAATTAAAGCTAATAAGTTCTAATACGAACAGGTGTTTATCTTTGCAATGTCAGTGTGACAAGTAATTTTGAATTTTTTACTGGTCCATTTATCACAAAGTATTGTGCAATGTAGAGAGCGCATACCATAGCATAACCAAGAAAAAACTACAGATGTGAGGTTTTGATATGCTTGACAAGAAGTAGCTTCAGCCTCATGAAAGCCACTGTTTTCACCGAGACCTCAGCGGTTGGCATCTTTTGTAGCTGATCACTTACTACTTGTACCACCTTAGTGGTAGGCTAGAAAGATCTGCAATGGCTCTTCCCTACACGGCAAGCTTTGCAGTCTGCTGTTTGATTTCTCTTTGGTTTGTTTTCTGTACTGCAGTCATTGTTAGGTCTCTACATGAACATAAGTGAAAGGCTGAGCTGAGGATGCTCTGCAGCAGTTCATTTCAATTAGAGAGAGCTTCAAAGATAGAGAGAGGCTGAACCTCACAGCTCAGTTGAGATGTTGGTGCGTTTGTGTGTGTGTGGTCTGCAATGAGGCATACTCCTGCTGTGCTCATCTGCGTGTTGACATTGTTTCAGCTTCAGCATGTGACACGTGATCCATCCCAGCGTGACACTCAGTAAATCTCACTGAAGGATGTGCCTCTAATACACTGCGAACATTATTGATATGCTTCACTCGCTTTACTGTTTAATCAGCATTGCTGCTTTCTGCTTGGCCTTGTATCAGTGAAATACTCATTTCTGTCTGCTTAACGAGATTTTGCTGTTATAATGTGATGCGTGCATCCATAAAAAGATGCTGAAAAGATTTTTTGGAGCAAAATCTTTGCATGGATTGTTTTTAGAAGAAACCAACCAAGTTTGTAAATGAATTGTGTGAGTATGAAGGACTTTCTAAAGTTTAAACAGCCCCCACGTAATGTAAAGATTCTGTGCTAATTGAAACCCCTCCCAGAATCACATGTCAAAGCCAAGAAACATTTAAGAACCTTTATTTTTAAAGAGTGTAGGTTGCATCTCCACAAGCAATACAAATCACCAATTAATTGCATGCTAGATTTTGTATCTCTCATACATATTCTTACTTTTAATATCAACACTTCAGGCTGTGTGTATTTCTTTTTTTCCCCCTCTTAGACACATTCTTTTCTCTTTTTTTTTGAAAAGACAGCCCTGATAGTGGGAGTACCCTGCATGAGTCTTTGAGTTTCCTCAGCTCACCTGGGTAAAGAAAAAGCAGAGGTTCAGCGTAAGGCCTGTTCAGTGGGCTGCAGTGCTCAATGGGCAGCTGCACGTCAATACTGGCCGTGTTACTGAGATCAGAGGGGTCAAGGCTGTCTCAGCAGCAAAGAAAGAACTGCCCTTTTCAACCGGAGGAGGAAAGCCACAGCCACTCAGTTAAAAAGAAAGTTGTGGCTCAGTTGCAGAGGGTGCTAAAGAGACTATTCGAAATAAACAGAAATATGATTTGAAAAGACAGGACAGGACAAGCTACGTTCTTCCTTTATCAGCGCGTTATCAGAGCATATCAACATTTGTGAAAAGAGGTCATCAGCCATTTACAAACACATAACAAATGCCGTTCGCTAAGGTTATATGATCTGTGGAAATCTGTTGCCGGCAACAGTTGAACATGAGTGCACGCACTTGCCTTGAGACAGAAGAGTCACATCTATGAATAGTTACTAGTATATATCAATCAGCATGCTACTGCATACATATATATTTTTCAATATGCCATCCCTGTCTTTCACTGTGCGAATTTCAATCTGAATAGATGCCCCAGGTCTGCCTGTCCCAGTCGCTTTCTGCTTTCTACGTGGCGCAATCAGAACCAACTTCAATCTGCTGAGGGCAATCATTCACTCTACAGACAAAATGCCCACTGTTCGCCCAGCTCTGATGACAGCTCTTGGCAGCCATTAGCCAATCATATTGATGAGCTTTGTGTAATTCCGTGTCTTTCTTTCTTTCTTTTTTTTTTTAATTATTTACTATCAAGATCGTAATTAATGATTATGTAATATTTGGACCCTTGCGGCTGTGATTGCCGTCTCACATTTGAAAGGGTATAGTTCTTAGTCAATTAGAGACTGATTAGTGCATAACAAATCTACTTAATTCTGAATATGTTAATTAACAGTCTGTGCACTCATACCAGTGGTTAAAAACACTAGTAACCTCATGCAAGCTTCAAATGTGCTGCTCTCTAAATTGCTTGCATGGGTTTCTTTAAAAGGCTATATTTAATTAAATGGCGTACTGTAGTCAGTTGGAGGGCTAATGGAAGTTACATTATATGTAACAGATATGGTGAGGAATCACTTAGCCATCGCTAATGGATTCAATTTTACTTTGCAGCTTTTTCTTGCTGGTTCATTTTAAGAATAAAATGAATCTGAGAAAAAGACCTGATTTAATGATGCTGTAATTGAATTAGCAGATGAATGATACAAATGGACGGTGTTAACACTCTAATGAAATGACATACATTATTACTGCATGTGATGCACGTGTTGTGCTTCTTTCCTCACTGAGTCGACATTGTCTTACCTTTCTGCTGGTATGGAAACGCTTCAGGAATATTCGATCTTGCTATTTTTAGCTCTGTATCAATAATACCTACATATCTCAGGGATATCAGGCAGTATTTCTCTCAAACACATATCGAGGATACTGTGACTTTCAGCCGAGATTTGAAATGACATTGAATTTCAAAGTAGCAGCACTGAGTGATCTAGCAATAAGCATTCACCTCTGTTTAATTTAGCATAGCCCAAGACACTTAAAAGATAACTAATCCCTTTGCAAAAGACCACAAATGGTAAAAAGGACACAAAGAAAATGCTGCAGAAATAATGTGAGAATAAATCAAACTACTGAGAAGCCACAAATTCTCATGCATCACAACAGAGCCATCTAGTGTTCGTGCAGCAGTACTGAAAGCCCAAGCATGTTAAAGATACCTCTTCATAACAGAAGCAATTAGTAATATGTTTAGCTTGGTAGGTTGTAGTTTTTTATTGGCTTTTGCATGGCATATCAGTCAGAATTCGGTACAGGTGGACACTTAAGTGATCAATTAAGTGGGTGCTTATTCGTTATGTGGCCTATTAATCATTGTTTTGAAACAATTTATTATTGCATCTGCAATAATATATATAAAGCTATGATAGTCACCAACACTTGAGAGGGCTTATTTTGTTGAAATCTTGATGTTGATAGTAACAACACCGTTAACAGCAGTGTTCTAAAACTTGGTTTAGGGTGCCCCCACCTGGCAACAAGTCTGATGGAGCTGATGCACATAGTCCAAATGAGCTGAATGGCTGTTACAGCATGTGAGATGCACACATTTGTTGAGGGCAACTGAAAAATGCAAAAATATAAGTGTAGACTTTAAAAATAAGGCAGAAAACGAGAGTCGGAAGCAGAATTCAATAAAAATGGATGTTGTATGATTTATTGTACATTGTACTATGTTTCATATATCATTGCATTCTAAATTACAATGCCACATTTATTTAAGGTCAGTGATTATTTCTAATGGCTTTTTTTATACAATTGGTATGTTCTGGCACTTTCTCTCCCATGTGAGTCTCCCACCCGTTAAGAAAGATAGTATTTGAAGACATGCACAGAGAGCAACAGTTGTTTTGGACAGACTCTGTGTGAAGAGGGGGCCAAGCCGCTTCCATTGCTTTCATTTGCAGTCCTTCTTCTGAGCCATTTTTCTTTGAGCGCAGGGGCTATTCTGTTCATGAGTATAGAAGTCTATTAGGTGAGGCGAAATCGCACTGATGGACACTGAGCGGCAGGAATCAGCTGCTCAATAAAGGCTCCTAATTGCTTAGCAACAGTGTTTCAGACCTCTCATTTGAGATCAAGAGTTTACTGGACTGAAGACTCCGCTTTGGAGGAATAGAGCTTGCACCATTAGATAAGACGGGGGGAAATGGGCTATATCTACATCCTCAGCCAGCCCCCGCCCCCTCCTCCCGCTCCCCTTGCTCTCTCACTCCCATTCACCACCACCGAACCTCAGCATGATGATTATGTTACCTTTCAACTGGCTGATGTATTCAGTTCAGTAGATTATTCTCTGTCTTCTCAGTTAATTGAATTCTGTCCATCATATTTGGGTGATTTTTGCATTTGCATAAAGGTTAGAGTGGTGAAGAGTGTCAAACTTCAATTTAGACAATGTCAGTCAAATAAATGTAAGCAGAGGATCTGCCCAGGCAAGGTATTAACGGATTTCTGGAAGGAATTCAAATATCATGCGTCATATTGTCATGGACGGAGACCCTCATATACATGTAAATATAAATGTAAAAATAAACAGAAGGGGCTGTAATGGAGGGCTTTTGGGATGGTGAGTATTTTAGTGGTGATGTATTTGTGTGTGTGTGTGTCTGTGTGTGTATGTGTATGTGTCTGTGCAGAGGGAATGGTGCCCAATTTTTGTCATCTGCTCCTACTGGATCTCTATAACAGAGAGTGAGTGGGCACTGCAGTCCGCTTTCTTAGACTAGAGCACTCAACAAGGCTGCTCTCACTCCCCTACTCATCCTCAAGTGTCTTAAGCCTCCAAACCCCAGAGAGCCGTGGGGAAAAACACTGCGACATGATCGGAGGTTAAGTCCCTCACCCCAACCTGAATCCTCGGCCCATGCTTTTAACTGCAGCCGTCTCCGTCGTCTATTCGAGGCATCTCTTCATGCCAAACAATTGATAAATCAGCATGTCTGTGAAAGAGAGAACCATAAAGGACATGTCGCACGGCTGGCACTGTGAATAAGAAAATAGGACTTTAAAAAGAAATAAATAAATGGATAGATAAGTAAAACATTCTAGTACGTCTGGAAAGGGTATCTGCTTTAGTGTCACATAAAAAAACACATACCTCCATATCCAGTTACCTTTTGATAGTGCAAATTGATTTGTGTTCCTTTAGTGGCAATTATCGCATTAGCCCCTGCTTTCAAATAAATATCTATTTGGATTGTGCGTGTGTGTGTGTGTGTGTGCGACAGCGACGCTTGCGCCAAAGGTAGAGTGTGTGTCAGTTAGTCAATAAAGAGGTGCCGGAGACGGAGGGACGATTAGAGTGCTTATCTCCTTTCATCGCCACTGAATGCTGGCTGAATTGAAGGTCAATATCTCGCGCTTGTCCAGAGCCGAGCAGGTGTCTAGAGAGCATGGATTCAGTCTGCTCCCAAAGCATCGCCGTGCCTTACATGGACGTAGCAACTGAATCTCAAGTCACAGTGCTAGAAAAGAGCATAGTAAGAGGGGGCCCACGCTAGAAACGGACCAGCACTTAAAGCAAAACCATGTTGTTGGGTTTTTTTTTTTCCATTTTGTTTTTTTCCCCACTGTTTTAATTTGGCTGATTGTGTGGGCTCTAATCAGCAGATTTCCAAACTTTACCTGTCTGACGAGCCCAACAGTGGATATATTTCTCAATCACTCAAATTAGCAAGAAAGAGCGACAACGGCAAGCTGGTATCTGTAAAGCAATCCAAATTTTTTTGAAAGCTTCCCCCGAACCTGAGATGGCAAAGAATTTGCAGCTTGTCAGTGAATTGAAGCCTGCAAATGCTAAAGCTTCAGGCACATAGCGGCTGGAATTCTTCTCTCAATGGGCCATCTGTTTGGAGACATTTTCAAGGCTGTGCGTTATTGATTACATTGCCTTTTTCTCTCGCACACAAGCCATGACAACAAGCCAGAGTGGCCATGGAATTTGAAGCATATTCAGACGAGGTTATTTTTGCACCTCCCTCCCAAACACCCCCCCCCCCCTTTTTTTCCACTGCTGGCCATTAAAATCGGAAGACGGACCATCTTCCTCCACCTTAAGTAGCACAGCGGACAGGCCGCTGGCTGGAGGAAGGCAAATATTCCTGTAGCAGGGCAAAAGTCCTCTTACAGACTGTTTGTGGAAGGTCTTAGAGGCCTGTGCAAACCCTAAAACTACACAACCAACTGGATTAGTGAGGGGACACTTGAGTGGCGGCACACGTGTGTTTGTGTGTGTGTGTGTGTGTGTGTGTGTGAGAGAGAGAGAGAGAGAGAGAGTGAGTGTGTGTCATGATGGGGGAGTGTACTTGGCTTGAGGGCCTTGTCCTCTCATCTGGGTGACACTTCCTTTAGATGTTGCTGTGAATAGGCCTGTTCTTCCCCTGCCACCATATGTCAAATCCATGATACCAGGACGATACATGCACCAACTAGTTAAATATTGATTAATATATGTAAATATTTAAGTGCTATTTCAAGCCTCCAAACTGCAAGTGTCTGTAACATATTATTCATGATAGTTTAATAGTAGCTACAGAAAAATTATGACTCATTTGCAAAAAATAAGCCTCAAGATTAATAACTAAATAAGAAGCCTTCCATTTAAGGGGTTAGTTTAAGGGGTGTATTCACACCATAACCTGCTAAAATATATTATAACAATGTTTTTAATCAATTATTCTGTGCATCTTATCTGGATAGCACGACAACATCTAGTGTGATTAGGAACAGCTGTGTAAAATCTTTAGAGAGCTTATAAGTGGATTAATCTGTAAATGCACTCTGTAAACAAAACAATAATTATTTTGATACACTCTGATCCTCTACCTTTGTAGTTACATTAAATTCCAGCTATAGACACATTTATCTTCTCGTGTAGTGTCTAGTATTTAATTATTTGAGAGTTCTACTGCTATTCTGTCTAAAATAGTGCAACATTTTAACTACCATGTCAAAGGAAAGGATATTGTAGTGCTAAGAATGCTGTGTAAAATTATGTAAGGCTTTTGATTGTCCCTGGATTGTACATCTCGTTAAATCCATAATGTAATACTGTTCACACAAGCATGAATGGAAGATTGGGAGTAAGAGGTTGAGTTTGGAAGTGAAAAAAGGACTTTGACAAAATAATCTGTAATATCACAGTAATATCACACACACACGCACATACATACACACAACATGAAATATTGTATTTATAAATTGCTGATAATTGTATGTGTGCAATGTTATTGTGACTAAGCCCATTCATTATGTGATGTAGACTTACCCTTGGCTTTCATTCACATGGTTGTCTTCCTCACTCACAACGGGAGTGCCCTAGGAAGCGAATGTAGCCGAAGCCCTTTGAGGCCCAACAAAGCCCTGCTTCATCTGCTTTTTGTTGCTTTAACTACTTCTTTCTTAAGCACATTTCAAATATTTTTGGTCCCTACCTGGTGACCTTGATGGAGAAGGTTCTATGGAATCAATCAACTGTTTGTCCTCTGCCCCCCACACCCGTCTCTCGCACTGTCTTCTCTCTTTCTAGATTTAACATGCTTTGAGATTGGCCTTGGTTAGTTGTCCTTTTATGAAACAAACCTCATGTGACTGGTCTGAGCCCCATGTTTCTTTTCTTTCTCTGTAAAGAGACACATTATGATGTGATTGAAAAGGATGTGCAGGATCTAGACAGAAACCAAACATTATTTTGCAACCGTCTCATAAATAATATTCAGTATAATGCTATGAAATGTGCTTTATGAACAGAAATCACTGTCGCTGTCTGTAAAAGTGTATAATTCATTTTTAATTCATAATTCCATTTATCAAGTCCATTTTTCGCAATAAAGAAGATGTAGCCGCAAGGATGCATAAATGTACCTTTGTTTTTAAATTTCCCCTGCTTTAATAATCAATGGGATTTTAATTGGTGTCCAGATGTTTGGTTTTATTCTTTGACGTATATTTGCATAATTCCATCTTTTTTTTCAGATCAGGGTTAATGGGCATGAAACCCAAAGGCCCAGGATTACAGTAATTTTCAAAGCATAAATACAGTTTAAACTCTAACTTAAGCAAATGTATAATGGATTGCAAATAAAGTTAAAATAAATACATATTCACTCGTTTTGAGTGATAAAATAGGGGAGGTTTCAGCTCTGTATCGTGTCGGAGTAAACAAAACGCGACATGCTACTCCTTCATGCGTATGTGCAAAACACGGCCGCAGTCTCTAAAAAGGGGCGACATCTGCTTTAGGATTTTATAGCCAACAACATATGTCCCTTCTTTAGTGACAAAGCTGGCAGCGCCTCTCCCGCTGTTCGCTCTCCCCAGTCCAAACACACGTCTTTAGATACCTGTCAGCGTTTATTATGCTGTTCTCTGTCGCGCCGCAGATAAGGCCAGTTAAAGTTTAATGAAATTCAGCCTGGCTACACAGGCCCGCCTTTCATAATTTGTCACAGCCTGTGTGCTGGAGACCCACCGCTCGGTAAACATGGAGCCCACATTACCAGCCATTAGAGCCTAAACAGCAGCCCGCGCGTATGGCCATGTATGCTGGGTTGGGAGCGCGTCTCCCCCGCTGCTGCCAGGGGCCCAGGGCATTTCTCCGTTGCCCCGCATGGGAAAGCTGTCCCAAATAAGCCACATTTCAGATATTATGTTGAATATTAGAAACAGTACACTTTCTGCCATCACTAAACAAAAACGGTGGGAACCGAGCAAGCATTATCTTTTACAATGACTGTTTCTTTCAAATAAATGCTCCTGGATCATGCCATGCTCATGTTGCAGTATATTAAAATAAATATACTGCATTTGTTTCACTAACCACCATAAATAGCAAGTATTATTTTTGTGGCATGTTAGTTGAAGGGCTATTGGCGGAGAGGTAACTGAAAGGCACACACAAGGAATAATGTCTTGAATAGGACTGTGTACACACAGTATGGTATTGTGCCAGTGCATGCAGATGGTGTATATGTGCCCCTGCATGCAGACGGCCTGTAATTATGTTTGTGTAAAATGACATACAACATGTTAAGATCTGGCTTCAGTGAGAACCCTTATGGAGAGGGAGATGGCCTCAGATGCAGTTCAGACTGTCTGCCTAAGCGGATGAACCCCAACGTTACATAAAAGGCCCTCAGGGACAATGAACACCCCGTCTTGGTGGGGACGGGGAGAGGTCAGGTCTGGTAAAGCCTGACTTTAGACATGGCGCCCTTTTGATACCAACAAATGATTCTGGGCCAATACTAACAAAATCCTGGGCTGGATTTTGTGGGAAAATAAGGGATTCTGTTTCAAATTCTGTAACATATCAATGCTGAAATATCACAGAAGTGCTTGGAGCACAACATAAAAGTAAGTCAAGCAGAAAAGCAGCAAAGTAAACTAGGTCATGTTATAACAGCATCCATGTGTAGTCATAAATGTTATACAGTTATTTAAATTCAAGCACTCTTTGCATACATAATTATAGGACATAATGATAAATGCAATCCTGTGCAAAAGTCTTGAGCCACCCCTAATTTATTCATATTTTACTTCCAAAGAGCCAGACAGTCCATGTCCCCTGTATACTGGTGATGCTGAATGCTGAGTGATTAGAATGTTTTTATTTAGGCACCGGTATTTTTAGGCATTTTGCAACCTGTCACAGTTTGTTCCCATTTCTTTCATTTGATCTACTCAGTATGCCAAAGTTAAGACAGTTTGACAGGTAGAAAGTAGTATTTTTGCACCAGCAATGTCTTTCAAATCAAAATATATAGAAATGAGGAGTGAAATAAGATTTTTGCACAGTACTGTATAGCACAATACAAAATTTACTGGACTTGATATGTCATGATGTGTGTTCTTGGACATCTGATTAGAATAACAACAACAAAAGAACAGACCAGTGTTATCACATAAAATCAAAACCTAATAATGCAACTATTTTTTCAATGCAGATACATGTACTGATTTCAGCCAATAATCAAATGTTTAGTTTTGGTATCAGTAGTAGAAAAGATAAAGTTGTATCATCGTTGCCTGAGACCTAAAGCTGACCTAACACCTTGGGTCACTTCTCAGGCACAGCTGTGTTTGTCCTCTAGTTGTCTTGACCACCTGGTGGCCTTGGCATTGGGTCACTAGACCCATGAACAGTTGGCCTAAGAGCCACTGTGCTGGATGTGAATTACAGTGAGTGTTTGGTTTTCTTTCCACAGCTTTCTGTTCAAGGCTTATTGGTGGAGATGGTCCTGCCCTGTAGTGCAATTCACTCACTTTGTGAAAAAAGAGGTGCAGAGTAAATATACCATTCAGCCATAACTTTGAAACCATCTGCCTAGTATTGTCTAATATTGTTTAGACCCCCTTGTGCAGCCAAAATAGCCCTGAGCCATTGAGGCATGTACTACTTAGGACCTCTGAAGGTCTGCTGTGGTATCTGACACAGAGACCTTAGCAGCAGATCCTTTCAGTAATGTAAGTTGTGACGTGGATCTCTTATCCAGCACATCCCACAAAAGCAGGACTTGATTGATATCTGGGGAATTGGGCAGTCAAGTCAACACCTTGAACTCTTTGTCATGTTCCTCAAACCATTACTGAACAATTTTTGCCATGTGGCAGGGCACATTTTCCTTCTGAAAGAGGCCACTGCCATTAGGGAATGCTGCTGCCATGAAAGGGTGTACTTGGTCTGCATCATTTAGTAACATCCATGTGGATGCCGGGATCCAAGATTTCCCAGCAGAACATTGTCCAGAGCATCACACTGCCTCAGCTTGCTTTTCTTCTTCCTATAGTGCCATCTCTTCCACAAGGAAGCAATGCACATGCACCCAGCTGGCCACATGTAACAGAGAATGTGATTCATTAAACCAGGGCACCGCTTTCCATTTTTCAGAGGTTCAGTTCTGTTGCTTACATGCACATTGTAGGCAGTGTACGGGAGTCAGCATGGGCACTCTGACTTGTCAGAGGCCTGTATGCAGGAAGCTGTCATGCACTTTGTTCTGGTATGTTTCTGTCGTTGCCAGTTTTTCAGCAAGTTTTCTGCAAATTGTGCTACAGTAGCTTTTCTGACTAGACGGACCAGTCTTCGTTCCCCACACACATCCATGAGCTTTGGGTTCTCAAGACTCTGTTTCTGGTTCACTGGTGTTCCTACCCTGGACCACTTTTGTTAAGCATTAACCATTACATATTAGCAAGACTCCATTAGACCTGCTGTTTTGGAGATGCTGTGACCCAGTCATCTAGCCATCATAATCTGGCCCTGTTTACTTGCTACCTAATAGATTCCATATATTGCGTCATTGTAAGAACACAATACATTTCATTCTGACCTGTCACTGGTTTTAATGTTTAGGGCCGATTGGTGTATATTATTATTGTGTTGCCGGTCATTGATTATCCTTGCTGTTCTTGATCCTGTCACTCACATTGTTACTGCTGTTATTGCATCTCTCATCAATTAATATAATTTTTTTTTTTTACATGTATCCCTATTGAATGTATGCAAAAAGAAACTGAATGGGTGATTTTTTTTGTTGTACAGACATACAGATAACTGTGATTTAATGCACAAAAACACAGGTCTCAATCTTTTAAAAGTGTTTTATATAAAAATAAACTTCTAAAAATGTATCTTACATTGTGCATACACACATACATCTCTGAGAACAGCTGCTTCTTTCTGCATTTTCGTACTTTTCACATGTAAGCTTTGTGAAGAGAGCCTCTCTCATTCTCACTCTCTCTCTCTCTCTTTCTCTCTCTCACTCTGTCACACAGACACACACACAAACACACACACACACACACACACCCAGAGCCAGGCTGTTTGGTGGCCTGTAATCAGCGGCTCTGTGACAGTGGGGGAAGGCAGGCTGGTAGGGGGGGACAGAGGGACAGGGGTGATAAGAGATTGAGCTACTCTGATAAACTCTTCTCTAATGGCTCTGCCTGTCCCTCTCGCCGCCGGTTTTTTTTTTCTCCAGCACCTATTTAGTGGAGTCTTTCACTGCTGCAGGGATTAGCCAGCCGGATAAGGGCAAGTAAACACTGGCTGCTTCTCTGAGCAAGCAACGGAGAGAGGAAGGCAGAGGGAGATAGAGAGAGAGGAAGAAAGGAAAGGGAGGGGAGAGAGAGAGAGGGAAAGTGAGAACGCTAGAAAAAGTGAGAGTTTTGGAGAGAGGGGTGAGAGGCAGAGCAAGAGACGAGTCAAGACTGTGGAGGAAGAAGCAGATGTGGAAGAGAGAAAGAGTCTGATTGTGAAAACAATAGAAATAGAGAGAGAGAGAGAGAGAGAGAGGATGATTTTCGATTCTACCTGGGGGTACATGATGTGGATAATCTTAATAACAATGTTGTGATTATATTGTGCGTATGTCGCTTGCGATATTTAAAAACATACTGATGAAGTGCGCTGATGATACTAACACTATACTCGAAAAAAGCATATTATGACGTAATTTATCATGAAGAGGATAACACCCCCAAGCCCCGCCATGGAAAACCGATAATGTGAACTGGTTAAAGGCTAGCCTGAATACATTGTACCAAAATGTGACATGGTTTCCTTGATTCATCCAAACACTTGCATGAATTGGTTACATCGGCATATATATATTGCAAGCCTTATCGCAAAAGGCAGTACCACAGCCCTTTTGGTACATTTCCAAATCATCCATTAAAATATCCCAGTTTATAGAAACGTTCTTTTTTGTTGTTTAGAGCATGTTCCGCTGATTTTAGTACGTTCTGACATCATCCTCTTCACCACTGCAGAAAACTGTATAGGTCCTGTGTTTAGAGAGCGGCTGAAGTGTTTGGTACCAGGTGTCAAATGCTGCCTAATTCTGTGTGGCATGACACAAACCCACACACACACACAGACAGCAGGGTAAACATGGATTAGTGTGATGTCTCAATCACACTGTGGCAGGCTGACAGGCCAGGCCGTCTCTGTTGATGTCCTGGGAAAATTTCAACAGGAAACAGAAAGATAACACTTTTGAAGGGATGGGGCTATTGGGTAGTGGGTAGGGCTTCATAATGTTCAGTGCATAAAAGTGCTAGCGCAATAAAAACATCACTTTGTTTTCAGGGTTGTCTACCTAAAATTAATGGTATTGTTTTCACGTTAATAATTTGTGATTCATTTCTCAGTATTTTTAGTGCTGTCAGATGTACAAAGTTCACTATTTTTAATCTTGGCATCACTGTAGTACCACTTTGAAATGTACCATAAAATTAAGCGTGTGCAGAGACACCTTACTGTAAACTATTGCATTGGTCAAATTACTAATTACTCACTCTGTTATTTAAGCTTTTCAGGCAGCCACCTGCCTAATTGCTTAATTAAATTACCAGATCCTCCAAACAACTGATGTGTGGTTAACAATCTACCATTCATGTTCCAAATGTTTTCCACACCCTAAGGGCAGCTTTACTAGGTGCAGCCAGTGTTATAACCCGTGCTCTAAGTAAATCAAGCCAAATTAGCTTTTTAAAGTATTATTGCTCAGTGTACCTGAAAGTAAACAAATGAGTTCATTATCAAATAATGGAGGAAACAATGGTTTAGCAGATATAATATTAGTGATATAAAAGTAGTGAATGTATTTTAATTTCAGTCATTAATATAAAATGGCAATGTTTATGTGTAAATTATATGACATATTTTGGAATCGTATGCAAAGGTTTGTGTGCCTCTGGCAAAATTACACTGATATGCAAAGTAAAAGTATGCACACATTCTCTACAGAGAATATGCTGTAATACTTGTTAGTGGGTGCTTACGGGGCTTTATGACTGAGAAAGTCAGAAGATTAATAAAATAAAACCCTCAGACACGGACGAGCTCTTCCTAACGCGCCATCTCCTTAATTTTTCTTCTCTCTCCCCCCGTCTCTCCCCTCCAAAAATAAAAGTCCTCACAACCATATCCAACAACACAAAATGGATACTGCTGAATTAACATTGAGTATTCAAATATAACATCAGTATTTATTTTTCCAACCTAATCTCTGTAGTTATACAACTCTGTTAAACTAAATTGAACTCTTACACTACTTTCAGTCTCTGTAGTTATACAACTCTGTTAAACCTAATTGATCTCTTACAATGCTACTGCACATTATTTATTTATTACTGTTTAATTATAGAATTTAACAAATTGGAAATACAACTTTTGCACAAACCTGAATTTTTAGCTCTTATATATTTTTTATTTCAATTTTTGAAAAACACTAACATTTGCATGAATGATAACATTTACTAATATATAACTGTATATTAATACACAAGTTTTATTTAGATTTAGTTTCTTTGCATTCTCTCCAAGAAAAAACACATTTCTAATGATGCCGAGTTAAAACAGCCTTCAAAGTGCAAAGCAAGTATTTTATTACTTAAAACTATTCAAATTCCTTTCCTAAAATAAGCTGATTTCAAATATAATATTAAATATATATTATTTACCTATTATTTCCTTTCCCTGTAAAATATGAGGAACTGGTACAAAGTTTCTGAGACTCAACAGTCTTCTTAAAAATGATGTAAATCATGGTGCCAATATTTTATTCATTTTTCCCCCATATCTGAAAGTAGCGCTGCATCAAGCTGCAATCAGCCCTCTTCAATTGAGCCTGATTGTGGTCAGCCGCTGTGAGTAGGCCTTGAACAAACACCTTGTGTGCTGGCATTGTAGGCCTGTGTGTTTCAGCACGAGGCAGGGCCACCACAGCCAAGTGTTTCAATTCCTGAAGAGCTTCCAGAAGAAATTAGTATGTAATGACCGCACTCCGCAAGAAGAAAGGCCCATTATGGCTCTCGCTGACTGTACTTGGCTTTCATTTGCAAGCTAAATGGATGCGCGCGAAGGTGAGAGTTCACTAGCCATTCAAGTATTTGGCTTTAACGGGCTCCAGCACTCTTGCTTTAATTCAAGCAGAAGGACAAGTATGAATAATCGCTCTAGATAAGACTCATCAAAATACGGCTCTGCTGCCTGCCGTTTTTTTTTTTTTTCCTTCTTTTGGGTCCCCTCTCTCCTCCAAATGGCCAGTGAAGCTTGATGACAAAATACAATTCACATCATGCCTTTTAATTTGTAATTTGCCTGCCTTTGTTACTGTTATCTGATTCTGCTGTCTTGTAGCTTGCTGGATTATTTTGATGCAAATTTTTACCCAACTCAACTCAGCTCAATTTAATTTTGTGTTTGTTTACTGCGGACTTGAGGGGAAAAAAATGTGATAGCCCTGGAAAAATGGCAGCACTAATCAAACCAAAATGAGGGTGGGAAATATACGATAGTTTACAAATGCATGAGTGAGGGTAACGTGAGAGCACGCAAGAATATGACAGCCTTTCTCCCCTCAATCACACCCCCCACACACACACACTCACGCATTGCAGCATATATAGTCTTCCTCTAAACAAGGCTGATTTGTAAGGAGAGACGGATTCGGAGATGTCTCTTTGTGTGCTCGTAATAAGCAAGGACTGAATGGTTTATTTAGATACATGAGGGTGCACGGCCAAAAGCGCTAATTCGTAGCCCCGAGGGTGTTCATTTCACATAATGTATGCACAGGCTAATTTATTACACTGTGACTAATTTCCATTTCTTGTGCTTGGAGTTGCCTTGTTAATTATAGGATTTTTTTCCTTTGGTCATTTTTCCCCCCTCCCTTCTCCCCTCTTTCATAATTATGTCTCAGCATTCAGGGAAGGCATTGGCATAAATGAGATGGGCCTCCTTTTGCTGCGTTTGGTGCTCAACGTGCTTCTGCACCCAGGTGAGGCTGAATTCCACGCTGGGCCCTGCCGCTCTGCCCCCACCCCACCCTAATCACGACTCCCAAAAATCTTTGATGTGAGCCTGTCCTTCGCACGGGCCAGGCGATATACCTTATCCTGTTCCGCAATGATCAGATAGCGCCAAGTGTAATTAGCCAGGCAACTTTAATTAGGAAAAAGTTAACTGTTACATGAAAGCTGTCACATCTGTGATCCTGCCGTCCTGCCATGGCGGCTAGCTCCCGGGGGGTCTGCATCAAAAGGCCCTCCCCTGCTGCGCGGGCCCACTCTAGCATGCTCTCCTCTGCCAAATCAGGCCTGTCCATGCCAAGGGACAGAGCCCAGCGAAGACACAGGAATGAGTTAACCTCACCAAACGAAATGAGAAGGACCGGGGGGTGGGGGTGGGGGGGGGGGTGCAGGGCACGCTGTTCTTTCTTGTCTTTCATTAAGCAAGGAATACAAGGCAGACACAAAGGGATCTGAGGCCAAACAATGTCGCTTAACAAGACATCACTGGCTCATCATTAGCAATTTGCTAGGGCATAATTTTGCCTCCCCTCTCATATAATAGGTGTCTAGGGATCTTGTGTTAGGCCATGCTTTGTGCCTCCCCCTCATTTCGCTGTTTATTTACTTGGCCCGAGTCTCAAAAGAAAGAGAACTCCCCACCTATAGCGATGGCTACGATAATGCCGTTGTGCCAAAGCTTCGTACCCCCATTAAATTTTTTAATTGACTACCAAACTAATCTACTTTTAAGGCAACAAACAGCAGACATTAAAAAAAAAGAACAAAACAGTTAATTACTGATGTCTACTGGTGAGTTTTAAAAAAGGGGGATATGTGTTACTGTTATTCACTTGCTGCTACAGACACGATCTTATGTTTCAGTGCTATTATCCGTTCTTTGCTGAATTATAGTCATAGTGAAATAGTGTAGGATTTGATGATAGCTATGCTGTATTTTCCTCTGCCTGTATCTGCCCACGCCCTGTTGCACTCCCCCTCCCCCCGCCCCTGGTCGTTTTGGGGAAAGAGAATGCAACAGCTGCATACTGCTATAGTTGTGTTAAATATGGTGAAACGGCTTGACATGTATCGCTGCCATTAATCAGGAAGAAAAAGCCTTTTAATTTCACTGTGTTCGCATCCTGTTTTTCCCCATCCCCACAGATGGTACAGACAGCGCTTTACAGACCAACTCTTTCTTTCTGTGCCTGTCCTATCGCTTCCTATTCTGTGGCCCTATTGTCATTAACAGACATCCAGCTTCCATTTATATTCAACAGGCACATATATGCAGAGAAAGACAGATAGGTGTACCATCTTATAACAACAATGCAACTGGGTGAGAAAGTACGAACTGTAAATGATGTGAGGAAGACACAAACAGATACATCACACGTCACAAGAGTGCTCCAGACGACAATCGCAGTCAGAAGAGCTCAGGGCTTAGCTCCTTATTTGTCATTACTGCCACTTAGCATGTTAATTATTCAGCATATAAGGCCTGAGATGTCATGTTTGAAATTTTGTTTTCATCTGGGAATATTCTGAGCTTTTCTTTAAGCTGTATCAGTCAAGCAATACTGAACCCACTCTCCAGACATGAGGCTGTAGTGGCACTACATTATATCAACAGTCCAATCAATTTCAAACCAATTGAAAATTCCTGTCACTCTACCACTCATCTAAGCACAAACATGCATTAATTTGTCAGGCTTAACAACAGTAGCAGAAATTGCTAAGTCCTTCATTGAGAGTGTGCTAAATGTGCAGACATGCGCTGCATAAGCGTTGACATAGCGCCACTCTATTGGCAGAGCAAAAGAGGAGATTGTGAAATCGATTTCCACATTGTATTTCACACCCTTTCATCAGACATGGTTGTGCGGCTTGGAAAGCTTGCCATTTCAAAAGCACTTAACATACTCCAGGCCCTTTGTTCAAGCAGCACAAACTACTCCTGCCAAGACATTAATGCAAGTAAAAAAAAACAAATATCAGCACAGCGGAAACTTCAGCTGAAGCACAACTAAATTACTCCTAGTTAATACATCTTCATTACTGTTTTTTTCTCCTCCTCTGGAATGTCAAAAGAAGCTGCCATGCTAATTATTCCACAGCATTAAAGCGTCAGCCTCAGATGTCACTTTGAATGTGAGACACAGAAACAGATTATTACAGAGATTTCTTACATTCCCTGCTGTGAACACCAGAATGATACTTAAAATATAATGATGTTCTTAACCACGCTCATTAGCACAACTGTGTCTCTCACACAGAAATAATATTCCTCTTCAGGGAAGCCAAACAGATTTCAAATTATAGCATAAAAGAAGCAGACAGTCATTTTGGGGGAAATACTGAACACACAGAACAGACTCTCTGTTTAGTCCTAATTGCTATGCAAGCTTTGGGAGGGTTCTTGTGCGTTTTAATGTAATGTTTTACCATTACAGTTGTATCTCTGTAGCAATTTCCTACCTATTACCTTACACTCAAAGTGCTTCAACCAGGACATTGTCACATTTTCCTAGGTTTTCTCCTGTTCTGTATCTGATCCTTTTATGACAGCCCTTTTTGTTGGGCTATTGTCCCCATAAACCTGCCAATATCCCTTTTCCTTGTTACCATAATGTGTTGTTATATACTACATTGTGCGTTGTCACATTCTCTAATGGCAGGACATTTACACTTATAAAGTCATATGCAAAAGGTTGGGCTCTCAAAAAACACACTTATGTTTCCTTAATTACTGTTTCATTGCTGAATTGAATGTATTGAAAAAATAAAAAACTAATAAAATCATCAACTATGATGGATTTTGTATTTTTTCTCAGCATGTTAAATGCAAATATAAATGTACACCCTGTGTTTCTCTGTAAGAGCTTTTATTCAGGTTTAACTTTTTTAACTCGTAAATGCAGAGGAAAAACAATCACTAGTGTGGCTAGTCTGAATATTTTCATTGCAAAGCATGCACAAACTTCCCTTATGTCTGGGATCCCCGACCTTTTGATGTATTTTGAGGAATAAAACAATAATTACTGGGCATTTGGTGTGATCCTAGAGTGAATTGAAGGTGACCCAGAGGGAATGTTCTTATTTCACTGCAGATATATACGCCACAGCTAAAGATTATGGACTCTCGTGCCATGTTGTTTTTTTTTTTTCGATGTGCTGTCGTTATATTACTGATGAGGGGGTAATTGTAATAGTGTTTAAATAAATATAAAGCTATATTAAGAGATTGAGCCACTGGTTTTACTGTATAGTGTGATTATTACCTTGTCTTTTCTAGATAGTGCTAACCCTGCTTAAATTAGGTGTTCAGTGGAAAACTCCTTTTCTTTTATGCGTGAGGTAACAGCCACCATTTGTCAACTTGCTGACAGGGTGAAGCGGAGGGTGGCACAGTGCAGTACATGCCGGACCTAAATGATTCTTTGTCAGTGCTGACATTAGTAAGGCAGTGCTGATTGTCCTGTCAATGGTAATCTGACAGTGGTAGGAAACAGTCACTTATCTAATGACAGTTTTCCATAAGACTGATTGATGAGTGATGAAGGAGGAGGTAAAAAAGAATGGGAAAGGATACCTTTTCATCAGAAAACAGCAGTCCTGTCATTCAAAGTCCACATA
>JBBIGA010000001.1:34171407-34184539 GCA_037576975.1 Alestes dentex | reverse complement strand
TTTTTAATTAATTTATTTTTAACTAAATTTTTCTTGCAGGGAAATACATTAATTAAAAAAGAGCCACGCAATATTTCTGTCCCTGTGTGGTGTGCTTGTAGATTTGCAGCAGAGTGTGTGCCTTTTCATTAAAAGAGTTAAAGTAAATAGTATTAGTAGATGTGGAGCTCCTTCAGCTGAATGAGCCGCTCAGAGCTCTGCACACTCTAAAGCTGCAGGCCGCTCGTGCTGCCTCAGCGGTGGCCACGGGCAGCCTCGCTGGCAGAGATTATAGTGTCGCACACTCACCGAGCCATACCGCACGATAAGAGCCGCAGAAGAAGAAGAAGAGGAGAAAAAGAGAGAAGAGAAGACAAGTTCCACGAAGACAGTGCTTTGAAACAGTTAACCAAATACAGCTCTTCATATGTAGCACAATTAATGGTGTCTCTTTCTTGTCCTCATAGTACATCAGAACAGGCGCGGGAAAGAAAAGAGGTTTTTTTCCCCCTCTCTCTCTCTCTTTCTCCAAATTGTAACCAATTGAAGGACAAAGCAGTGCCCTCTAGCTTCCCAGAAAAGGAGACGCGAGCATGAAAGGAAATTGACAGTCGACATTCCAATTTCATTCAAGGAGGCAATTTCCTAATGCTAATCACCATCTGCAGATGTTGTCTGCTGATATATTTCTCCACCTTCAATTTTTTTTCATCCCAGCTGCGACCACGTTGAAATTGTGACAAAGGCAGACTAGACACAAGAATGGCTCTTTTTGTGGAGATGTTTGTACCACGTTTTAGGGGTTCAACAAGCCAGTGCTCTCTCTCTCTCTCACACTCTCTCTATTTCTCTCTCTCTCTCTCTCTCTCTCTCACTCACACACACACACACACACACACACACACACACATATTCTCTCTTTTAGATATGTCATCAGAGCTTACTGTCTGACTCTGTGGAAGAAAGGACTCATTTACAGAGAGGTGTTAAAAAGTCTCTGGATTTCCACCATTCTTCGCTGAGCTATCTTAGTACTTCAGAATGAAGAGAGTAGGCAGAGGGTGATCTTGTGAAAGCAGTCCAATTTATTTTTGTTGGTTTGTTTGTTTTGCCTTTTTTGTTTTACTTTGTTTGAATTGTTTTCTCTTTTGCAATTTTCTGTCTTGTGTTTCTGGCTTAGGTAGAAATCAGGAACATGATGTATGACAATATATTCAGTCAAATGTCTGGGGTCTTACTGTCTTAAAATATGGTGTTAGCAAATTATTATTGTTGTTAATATTATTGTTGTTGTTGTTATTATTATTAAGAGACAAAGAATCGACAGAAAAATCCATCTTTATATGAAAAAGCATATATACTCAGCTTCCTTGACATTCTTGAGGGTTAATGCTAAGTTACAGAAAAAGATGTTATTAGTTAATTCATTTGTATGGATTGTTTATTCATTTATTTATTTGTTTATGTAAACAATGTTGCCTCTTACATAGGATTGTACTTGTATTCTTATAATTGTATATTATGTTAGAGTGTACTAACAGTAAGCGTGTCAACTGTATTATGAATTATGAATAAATATTATGAATAATTTTTGAAAGTTAAGTCATTAGTGTTTTTACTGAATTTTTACTTCTAAACACAAGTCCAAGCATTCATGTCATTGATTACAATAGATGTGCACAAACCAGCTGTTCACCTGTGTCTTTATCTTTCACATTATCATTCAAGTGTTATATTTTTGTCAGTGTATAATTGAATATTGAAATCTATTCACAAAGTAATGTGGGACTATTTAGCCACACAATTAGGGTAATAATATGCACGATATTGCAAGTGCTAAATGTGAGGTAACTTAGGTGTAGCAAAATGATTGCGCTTAATATACAGTATTATTTACGGCAACCGATAACTGCTGCCTGCTGGATAAACTTGGATTACTGAGAGTTTTATTTTTCTGCAAGGGAAAAATGTTGCTTCAACGACTATTGTTTTGACAGCCACATTGACAGTTTTTTTTCCTCTTTTCAGAACAGTGTCTGCTTCTTTAATCTTGCTGTTTGCATTTTGGAGCCAGCAGTCACTAAACAACCCCCGGTTGCCACAATGCCAGACTCTGTTTTGAAACAATTGTGACTCGTGCCCTCTTCAAGCATGCTAACCGATCAAAAACAGCCCAAGACAAACAAGGCCTGCAGCTGTCCACAAAACAAAACCGCAGATAAAAACCCAAACACTTCCAGGCCAGCGGAAACGGCTAGGCTCTTGCTTGGCCCTGAAAGGACCCATTGTGCTCCCCAAAACACCACAATGTCACATGGCCATCATTTGAGACAAATTTTTATTTACCACTTTCTTTCATTTGCACACCACCGTGGCAGCGACGGTGGGAACGAGAAAAAGGGAAGAAAAGGCCCACCCTGCTGGAAAGGAATGGAATGGCTCCAGCCTCTGTCTTGCCTTTTTTTTTCTCTGTCCTCCATCCCTCCATCCCTCCATCCCTCCATCCCGTTTTACAACCAGATCTCTCTCGACTCTCAGCCAAAGGTACTCGACATGCCACAGCAGTTTTGACAGCAGCGCTGAAAAGCTCCAGCTGAATTTTAATATGCAGCGCACCTATTCATTAACATTCTATTGGGCCCGACAAAAGCCGACTAGAGAGTCTTTGACCCTGCAGAAAGTCAGATCAAGGTCGGTTACTAAGAAAACAAAATCTGCGTTTCTTCCTGGCTGCTCCTAACTCAGCCTATCTTTCCTCTCCTTACTCACGAGCAAAAGTAGTCCCCAGCCTTCCTTGCTAATGAGTATATTCATCATGTCCTCAAGGGGGGTCACTTTGGAGAGAATAGGCTTATTTTGAAGAGAAATGTTGATTTTGATATTGGAATATGAAAGGCAGTGCCGTTTTAAGGGCGGGAGTTGTGTGCAGAGTGGTGGCTGGTGCAGGTTGACAGTTGGATGGTGGGTTTGGCCGACTCTTCCAGCCTGTCTGGTTCAGACAAGTGTCCTTGCGTGTTCGTAAATGCTGATATTGCCTCGCATAGAGAATGGCTTGCATATCAATAGAATCCTGTCTACTCCGACGATGCATCATTCGAAAGGCATGCAACCTAGTACGGGTGTACACAAATAATCAGAACAAAGAGAACTGCTGCTAAAATAAGTGAGAAACTGACCTGCGGTTCTACTCCAGCCAGAGATAATCAGGATGGAATCTATCCAGTGAATAGGTGATTGGCAGAGGACGAGGTAGCCATGTTGTAAACATGTTCACATTCATGACAGTTTGTCTGTGGGCAAGCACACAAAGTCTAATTAAAAGGCCCCCAGACACAGTGCAGCTTTAGTGGGTGTGAATGATGATCCATCAAAATGTCATTACAGTGACCTGCCGCCACCCACTGACATGCATCTACACCACATCGGCAAACACACTCAGAAACTATTCTCCTCTCTCTCTCTCTTTCTCTCTCTGCCTCTCTTTCTTTCTCTCTCGCCCTCTTTCTCTCACAAACACACACACACACACACACACACACACACACACACATACACGTACCCTCTGCTCCAAGACAGCACAATAGCAGCTTCTTTCATTGCCTGTGTGGCCCACCTGCCCTCGGGGTCAGTAGTAATCCTGGGGGAGTTTTTACATTGTGTTTTAGGACGTAGGGTCAAACTGTTTGAAATGAGAGGTTTTGTTAAACATCTATTAGCCAGGCCCCAATGTGTTTATTTGATTTATGATGTGTAGGTGGCTCTCCGCTGACCAGATGCAATACTGTATTGGTTTTGTTGTGAGTAACAGTAACTGTGTCAACTGTACTAACAGTTTGGTCGACAAACCATTTATATTTATAACATGTAAAAAAAACAGTTATTGTGTATTAAAATGTAGAGAAATGTGTTTTATAGTAGAACATTTGTCCTTAATTTCACTTTCAGCAAAATGTGTTATTTAAAAATAAAAACGTTTTCAGACTACTGTATAAGATACATTTTATGAGACTATATAAACGTATATTAAGAGAACTACATAACATTATATTATATAATAACATTTTTATGTATACACATTCTTACACAGTTATTTTTAAAATATTAAATATTCAAAAAATTAAAGAATGAAGAGATGTTACAGAACATAATTACTTAAATAAGTTGGTCTTTCTTGACAAAACATAACAGCAATTATACATACTCTACACTGATCTATACATTTTATGTATATTATCCTTTTTATTATCCTTTCCTCAGACAGTTTTAGCTTTACATCACATGAGGCACTGTGAATTCTTTTGAATTTATTTCAGTGTGTTTGTGCATATTGTGGAGGCTTTGGCTTAAATCTGGATATGAACTCTAATCCTTGATTTATTTTATCCTGGACTGGCCAAAAAGTCGCAAAAGTGAGCATCGAGCAATACAGTAGAGATTCATATAATCTTCTCAAGACTGGAGGTAAGCAGCATCTAATTATAGAAGCACTACAACAGTTCCCTTGCACAGGCAAGCAAATGTCAGCCTATTACTTCACTGTGAGTTACAAATGCTCAAGATAATGACCAGTTACTAATTGGTGCTTATACCTTAAATCGTTTAGCACGGAATATAATTGCAGCTATTATGGTGGTAAATAATCCTCGAAAATTAGCATCTTTCAGCCAAAACACATTCTAAGCAGTGCTATGGGGGTGCTTTGAAGGGAAAAGGGTCTTGGTGTTGACAGGGAAACTGTATGATTTTTCATTAGCTTAAGGTTTCTGGGGCCAAGGGGGTTTGTCGGTAATATCACACGGTTGTTGAGACCATGTGTTGGGTGTGAATTAATGAGCTAGGGTGAAGGAAAGGTTGGGGATATTTTATGCCTAATATATTTCATCACATATTCAGCAGGGGACATTCATGCCATTTGGAGGCACCTATCTATATTCTATCTATATGGAGGCACCCTTCTGTCTGTATGTAGACACTTCTGTCTGTATGAGGTTCCATCCACTGATGTCTCCCCAGCCTGAGCTCAGAGCTTCACTGACTGCTAATGAAGGGACAAAAAATGTCACTCTTACAGAGGGCCAATGATGGGGCCCTGAGGTACCTCCCTGTTGCCAGACTAAGGCCAGGGTGGTGTTATGGTAGGAGTGAGAAGAGGGAGCAGAGGGTGGTACCATAACCCTCTCTAACCTGCACTGACACACACACATTGCTGTCACCACCACCACCACTGTCTCTCTGTACCCATGTCACGCTCTTGTGACATCCCACTCTGCCGTGCATGTTTGAACTGTCCCTCCCAATTAGCGCTAATAAGTGACTTGGTAAGGATGAGCAAACATGTTGTATCCAGTCCCTCCGTGCGCCCTCCCCGGCGCTTAGCAGCCCATGAAAATCCCCCAAAGAGCACAACCCTTCCTAATAGACAGAGAAAGCCAAACGCATCTCGTTTTCTGAGCAAACAAGTGCCAGTAAAGAGGCAAATTAATGACAAGTCATTTAAAGGGGTATGTCAGGGAAATGATTTTGCCCCCGTCTCGCCACTGAAGAATTGATTAGGACCTGCTCAATCAAAGTGCCTGAATCAATGAAGGAGAGCAATGAACAGAGAAAAGGCATGCTCCAGCTCAATTTATTCCCTGCACCGTTTCCTCAAGAAACAGAACAAGAGGGATAGAAAGGGGAAAGATCTGTCAGGTGGAAATTGCCAGTCTTGCTAAGGCAGAGGTGTTAATTACAGTTTCAACTACGCAGGTATGCCTACCTTCCGTGCCAGGCACCAAAGTGTTCTCCGTAGGAGCACACAGAAACACTCCAGAGGGTTTTTTTTCACTTATCTTTTCAGTCTCAGTGGGTTTGAGGTTTTGCAACTGTTTTTGTCTCTTTGTTGCTGTTAGGCAGGCCTTTGTCTTGTATTTGTTATGGGATCTTTAATACTCGCATTTTTTCAGGGACCATCTTCATCATGTGATCATTATAACACTTTATATAAAGACACAAATCTTTACAGAATACAGGCTGAGCACAGATTTACTGTGTTTCTGTACAGCCTCAAGCTATTACAATCTGTACTACTGCAAACTTTCCAAAGGCCAGTCATTTCCAGTGATGATCCCAGTGTTACTGGAATGGACTACTGCTACGATAATGGGTGTGTTTCTCCTTTACACTTCAGGCCCGGTCAAATGTGGAAAAAGTTGCAAACTTCCTTGTTTGTCTGATGTGCTGTTTGGTATTGTTCATTTTTTGCTCTCTTTCAGTTTGCTGGAGTCGGAGGGTATTACAGGCAGATTGCAGCATTATTTTAAATGTGGCCTCGCAGATTAGAGCCTTTGCCAAGCCCTGTGGAAGGTCCTTAATTGATTTCCCTTTTGACTGTTTGGCGGGTCTGGGAGGGCTCGTGGAGCGGCAGCAGTGGCCTGCGCTCCGGGCCGCTCGCCGCAGCTCCGCCAGCAGGCCTGCCAAGTACCTCATTAGTATTCTACACAGTGGCATTTGCCAGCCTGAGTGTTGCCTTGGCAACACTGCCCACACAAGTGATGATAAATGGGGCTTTCAGCTTCTCTCTTTCTCTCTCTCTCTCTCTCTCTCTCTCTCTCTCTCTCTCCCTCTCTCTCTCTCTCTCTCTCCCTCTTTCTGTCTCCCTGAGCCCGTAAAGCAGTGCTAAGGAGGCCCTGGCCAATGTACTGCAGAGGAGGGAAGAAAGATCTGGGGGAATAATGCTTTAGCCAAGGAATAGACTGAGAGAGGAAAGGAAGATGGGGCAAGGCAGGGAAGTAGAGAAAGACCGCCTGAGTCTGGTCATGAATGACTCAAGAGGTGTGTGCAATGAAATGTTAACAAGTTTTCGAGTTCTGTTTTACTGAACTAAGAAATGAGTGGTGTAGGTGTAGAAGTCATTGCATTTACTATGCCTGTGGAAGAGGCTTAAAAACGAGGATTTATAATTTTACTCCTGATTTATGATTTTCTGGGCCTATTCTGAAAAGCTTACCAGACAGCTTCTAACCTTCTTCTCATTTGTCGTGATATACCTAGAATTTTAAAAGCGAGTTTATAATTCCTCTCCTTACAGAACACTTTCAACAAAATTATACACAATAGGAAGAGGGGTTTTTTGTTGGTGTGCCTTTCTGTGTTTATTTGTGTGTTCATGTTCACCACATCTGAACTGAAGAGTATTTGAATGCAAGTCTCATCCCCATTGCAGTGCTATCACATCACACACAGACGGTAGCTGGATGTGCCTCAGGTTCCTCTTAGGGAAACATGTGGTGATCATAATTAGCGCAGATAAATCTAAGGCACAAATGATATGAATTTAGAAAGACGTTGTTAAAGAAAAACAAATAGCAATAATTGTCATCCACACCCAGGGGCGTACCTGGAAAATGTGGGCCCCCTGAAAGAACACTGTGTCTTATCTTTTTTTTTTCTTTCTTTCTGCCTTCCTTTCTTTTTTCTCTCTTTTTTCTCTCTCTTTTCTCTCTTTTTTTCCTTTTTTCTTTTGAGGTTGCTGAAGTTATGTTGCCCCTAGAATGACCACCATAAAATCGTTTTTAATTTTAACATTTTTTAAAACTCATCAGTGTTTTAAAACTTTATTTAGTTCAGTACATTTACTACATGTTAAATGGAAATAATTCCAACAAACGTTTTGCAATTGTTCTATTAATTTAAGCACTATTGCTGCTTTCATGATAGAGCTGGCAAAACTGCTATGTCTTTTATGCCCCTTTTTTTCCTCAGTCCAGAAATTTCCTCAGTCCAAAACAAAAACAAAAAAGTGGTCTGTGTACTTTTGAGAAACAAAATTAGCCTGCATGAACAAATGCATTCGCCAGCTGCATTCATCGAGCCAGCGGCTTAAATAGAGATGTGCGGATGAGACACTAGATGTATTCTCTCGCTCGCAAATCTTCCTCAGCCTGCTTAAACAAAGTAAGCCGTGTTATTCCCGCACTGGAGAGTGGGGCTACATTACTGCCTGAGAGCCTGGTTGAGATGAGATTCAAAGGCACTTTATTAGGAGTGAGGGGAAATGATCAACTGAAGTAGCTCTCCTTTATTTGTGCTGCAAATACTTCATTTGGCTGCACAAATAATTCCCCCCCTCTCTCTACTTTTCTCTCTACAGGTATGATCTGAAATTTCGTCTGAAATTGAATGCCAAAGACTGAAGTACGTGTCATTTTTCCCCCCCTTCATGTTTCTGATTCCTGCATTATAATTTCTTGTTCATTTTTTACATCAGGTATATTATAGCAATGGAATAAGAAAAAAAAAATGAGTGAATATAAAATAAATATAATCTACCGTATAGGGTTGCCAATGTAGATTTAGTACCTATATTCAAAATCCACTTCAAATGTAACAGAATCTTCACTTCAAAAAATGTTGAAAATGTGTATCATCGCTGTTTTAGTAAAACCTCCACTATATATATTTTTTTACGTCTTTAGAAATGCCTGCTGCCCTTTTCATTTAATGACGACCACTAGAAATGCTCCAAAATGACTTGGAACAAAATTTCTTTATATTAATAAAAATTACATTTAAGCATGTTGTGTATCGCAAGAGGTTTCCATTTAAGAAAGAAAAGGTTTTATTGAGACAGTGACAGTATACAGAAATTGTAACGCACAGTCTACATCCAAAATGTCAAAAAGATAAGAACTTTTTTGACAATATGAAGTAACTCTTGACAATTCATATTTTCTTTCCTCCAAAAAACATCACTGACCAATCAAATCAAGCCTGATTACACTTCTCTAGGACACTAAGAAGCGACGGACTTCAAAAAGACAGGAGACAATTGAGAAGCATGGACCTCGCCTTTGCAGTCCCGCTCTAACAGAGTGTGAGTAGCTAGGGGGGGTCGCGGCTATTAAAAGATAAATGTATTTTCCCAATCCATTATTCATGACAGGGCTGAGCATGGCGTCAGGGGGCTTAGCCATGCACAGGGGCCCACCCGCACCGGCTGCAGTACGGACGAGCCCACCCAAACCCCCCACTCTGAGACAGGGCCGGAGCCAACGACAGCTGAGAGAGGAGGGAGGAGGGAACATAGAAAGGCTTAAAAACCAGAAGAGGAGACAATGTGGACAAAAAAAGATACAGGGGTGTGAAGCACTGGGGTGAAGAGAAAGAGACAGAGGAGCAAGATTCCAAGAGAAAAAAATGCTACTGAGAACCCCAAAACACTCTCACACTCTCTCTTTTGCGCATACACACACACACACACACATTAAAAACGCAAGTGCACACCCACACTTCTGGGCTGTGCTCATAGGAAGAGTCTGGATAAATATTGTGGGGAGAAAATAATGGAATTGTGCAGTCAATATAACAGATGATGCCAAGAAAAAAAAAAACTGTTGATCTGCAAAAAAAAAAAAAAAAGAATTGAAATCTCAGTGGTCAATCATTTGGAGTTTAGTCACAGCTCACTTCTCAGCAAACAGTCTGAAGAGAATGTCAAACAGCTTGGCTGATCTGCAGAGTTGGTTCGTAATGTCGAAGGAGATAAAGATGGTCAATAAACGCACACTTTTTGTCCTTTTTTTTTAAGGGCAAGTGCAAACTGACAGCAGCCCTGTGGAGCCTGACCAGGACATCAAGTGGCCTTTATTTGCATCCAATTACAGCACTATCCCACAGTAAGCCACTCCCCTTTAAGAACACACAACAAAACACATAGACTGGGCTATTGCGTGACAAAATGGTGCCATGAGCTGGAATGTTATGTATAATGAGCTAGGATGTTATATATTTTGAAGATCTTAGTTTTAGTTTAGTGTTGTAGTCTTTTCCATTACAGTAAAACTACATCTCCCAGCTGTTGGCTTTGTTTTAGACAGGAAAATGGCCACTGATTACTAAAGATATGTGGCGGCGTATGTGCTGGGGTAGGAGGATACCTGCTCCTGTTTCTATTCTAAACAGATACTTTCAAAATTGTCTCATGATTGTCAATAATTGAACACATGCTGTGCAATTTATGTCTTTCATGCTAATGCCCATTTATTTCGTCTGGTTAATTGATGCTCTGATTATAAGCTTCTCTGTGAGACAAATGCCGCACAATGTCCCATCCCTTTCCCCAGCTCAAAAAGGCCACATGTTCTCAGTATGGAGCACATCAATGCCTTCACACAAAGAAACGCATCAGTCAGTATAATATGAAAAACATTTACTCATCTGGCAAAAAGAGTAGTAAAGCAAGACCAAGACAGAAAAAACAAATAGGTAAAAGTAAATCATTATTTTATTATTACTGTTGTTGTTGCATTATAACATTATATTGTGGATAATGATAATAAAAATTACAACAATATTACTGCAATACATTTAACATCATAATTTTAACATCATTTTCAAATTTAAGCAGGCCTATAATAAATCATATTCAAGATATACAATTTGTTTGTATTTGTAGTACTGTCTCTTTATCGTTTTATGTTGGACTAATTGACCTACACTTTGGCTGACCTACACTCTGTTGCTGTTAATTAAAACACATGATTTGCACATAATTAAAACAATAAAATCGGCCCTGAAGACTTGTAAATGAAAACAAGTCTGTGCATCCACCTCTTTTTTTTATTAAAAAACACTTCTGCCCAGCCCACAAGGGGACTCCATTGCAGTTATTTACAATCCGGTGATATATGGGCAGCAAATGCACACCTAGGCCTGAGAGAAAAGAAATGCTACATTATAAGAAGAGAGGGCGGTCTGAACACGACTCTTCACAAGCCACCATGCTGAGCTCATTTGTATTTAGACAAGAGAACACAAGGGTGGGAAAAAAGAGAGTGAGGGGCTGGCAGATTTGTGGGCTTGCTGTAGCAAGAAGGGGGTTGATGTTTGTGTGCGTATGGGTCACCATGCCCATTTTTTCCCACTTTAGCATTGTGGGTGCAAGGAAAATGCAGAAACAAAGCGCGCTCATATTTGGGCTTTGGCGTGTCAAGGATTACTTGTTCCATTGAATGTGCTCACCATTATCTGCTTATCACTCTCTCCCTGCTCTTTACTCTTTCTCTTGTCTCTATTCAGTGGCTTCCTCTCACTCTCTCTCTCTCTCTGTCTCTGTGTCTCTCTCTCTCTCTCTCTCGCTGCGTCTTCCTCTCCCCTTTTTTCCCTCTTCGGCCTCTATCTTTTAACACTTACAAAACTGAAAGGGCTTGGTCTGGGCCGGGCCTGGGCCACCTGGAAGCAGCAAACGAGTTTTCCCTCGCCTCTCCCCCCGTGGCTCCTCGCCAGTGGCCAGCTGTAGCATTGTGCACCCTACGCTACCCCCGTCTTAGTTAATTCCAGGCATTGGCAATTGTTGCCGGGCCCTGTTTATGGGCCTGCTACCCCCTCTGCGCCCTTCCCCGGGGCTCCCTCGGGCCGATTGTCCCAGGCCGTCCCTTGTTTAATGCTGTTTTGCAAGTTATTAAGCCCTGGAAGTCTATTAATCACAGTTCAGGGGCTGTGTAAGCCCACACAGAGGCGGGCGGGGGAGGGGGCGCAGGCAGGCACGCTCAGCGGCCTGAAAGAGCTTAGACGGTGGTCCATTCAGATCCCTAACGAGATCATTACCACTAACTAAATACAAACCTGACCCCCGCGACCCGCTGGGAAATTACGTAGGAGGTCCCTCCCGGTGTGGGACATTAATATGCCATGCCAGACCAACCCCTCCAACCCCTCCCTGTTCCTTATGCTTGCATCCCCCCCCTTAAACCCCCAACCCCACCCGTACACACCCTTTACTCCTCCCCTTTTTCTCTCCAATGGCCAGAAAACTAAACCTATCATCAAAAGGAGCCTAATCACTGCTGTGATTGTGGTAAACCAAGCCTGACAGACATTTTACCCAGGCCTCAATGGGACCACATCAGTGCCCACCTCTGAAGCCCCCCACTCCCTCTCCTTCATTCTCTTGCTTTTTAAAGCAAGGCCTCTGGCCAATGAGCAGCCGAAGACGCCCAAAGGCTTTTCAGATTACTCGACACACTGTCCACTTTTTAGGGGACCACCTGGTAAGCTCATTTTAATATAACACCTCCTCACTCTCGCTTTCTCTCTCTCTTTTGCTCTCCCTCTCCCTGTCCCCCTCTCTATCTCTTTCTGTCTTGGTCTCTCTCTCTCTTTCTGTCTTGCTCTTCCTCTAATTCCACCTCTCAAGCCAAGTCACCACCATGAATTCCACCTAATCCATTGACCCCGGCGGAACATTCCTGGTTAACACTCCTCGGAAGAGGCTGGATTTGGGGGGATTACATGCTTGCAGTTCTGCTGGGTGGCACCTGTAACCAGGAAACTGAGGGGGAACAATTATGGGCCGGCTGTGGAGAGGACGAGAGCCCCCTGCCCAGACCACCTTTCACTCTTTTATTGGGGGGGCGAGTGGTGTTTATGGTCCATCAGCTTTCTAATCCCTACCTGTAACTGTAGCAGAGTGCTTTCTTGAAGGGCAGATCCAGTTCTGCAGTCCTGAGTTTGATGGGAGTGAGGGGGCAACAGAGGGAGAGACAGAGCAAGAGGGAGAGGGTCAGGGGGTGGTGACAGGGCCCTCATAGCTTATGTTAAGTTGCTGTCACTTTTAGTGTCTCAAGTGTCTCCACTTCAGAGCGTGGGAGCTTAGTGGTAGGCAGAAGGGTCCACGTTTAAACAAAAAAAATGTCCTTTTTTTCCATGTATTCCATCCTCAAGATCTCAAAACAGACACATTTTAGTGATGAAGCAAAATATTCTCCCACAAGCTTTATGAATTTTATCTCCTGCCCTTTGAGGTAGGCATATCTAATCTTAATTGTTTCTTCAGTACTAATGAAATGTGTATTATGTTTTTCTAATTGAGGGTCTATAAGCCATGCCTGCTTGTCAGTCATACCCATTTGAGATGGGGAGTGCTATCAGCTTGTTAATCTCTGACAAGCACGCACTTCTCAGATGTTATGAAATGGAGATGTTAATGACAAGAAGTGTGTGATTAAAACACATATGTCGTTTATGTACCTCCTACTCAGGACTGACAAGTGACACTCTGCACCCTTAAAGACACTGTGCCATGCTATTGTCCATTTTGCAGCACATCTGAAATGATAGTTTTGTAGGTCTTATGCTGCCGGTTGAAAGTTTGGGTGTTGCTTACTTGTTTACA
>JBBIGA010000001.1:34146649-34157610 GCA_037576975.1 Alestes dentex | reverse complement strand
TATTAATACATCCATACATATGGATTAATTCCAATGTCTGCAAAGGAAATATCTTCTCTTTATTTCAATGTGTTCCTTTGGTAAACATTGGTGTGAAGAGTCATCCGCCTTTAAAGATCTACTTGCTTAGCCAGCGTCTACAACTAACAAAACGGCGCAACACAATGTTTCAAGGAAATACTAGACCACTCACAGGTGCATGTCAAAATCAATTTAACTAAAGAAAAGTGGCCGAGGGGGTTCTCTCCCCTCTTCTTTTAAAAAGGGTTTTCAACAGCTCGTTGCCTTTGAATAACATGGCACTGCATTTATCCCTGTCCTTCACATTTTCCTCAGCTCTGCAGCCTGCTGCTGCCTTTGACGCTTGCTTGTGTGTCCTCAGGAGAAGAGGAAGGGAGAGGAAAAAAGAAGAAGAAAAAAAAAAACAGCCATTGTCTTCAGCTGATTCCGGGCAACAGTTCAGATACAGCAAGGGCACCGAGCCAAGTCATCTGCAGCAAGAGTCCTTAGCAAAAGCACACACACAAACACACACACACACACACACACACACATTCACACACTCACACACACAACCAGACACATTTGTTAGCATCTTGCACGCCAGAGGATGAGGCTGTATGGGAAAACCATGTTTTTTTAGTTTTGTTGGAGAGTAAGACTGAGAGTGGGGGGTGTCTATTGGGGGTGGCGGTTGTGGCGGGGGGGGTGCAGCACTAAACCTCGACGAGGACAACCAATCACCTCATTCAGCAGCTGCCTCCACACTGCTCATATTGTCAGTTCGCCAGTTTAAAGGAACCTTGAACAGCATCAAAGATCTTTTCAAAGCCTTAATCCTAATAGGTCGCGGGTTTGTTCTGTCACATCAAAAAAAAAAAAAAAAGTGAGCGAGAGAGGTACAGAGGGGAAGAATGCATCACAGCGGAGCTGGCAGAGATTCTTATGGGGAAGATTGGCAGAGGATTTGTGGCACAGGGAGCACTAAAATCTGAAATATCGGCCATGGAAAGCCTGCTGTAATAGATATGAAATGGGCCTTCTCAACACCATGAAAGACTGACATTTGCTGAAAGTTTGCTGAAAAGCCCTTTTATTCCCTGCCATCTATCAGCGTTTGTACTGCCACCATGTCCACACTGGAAATTTCGAAGTGTCACTCTACAGGGTTAGTATTGGTTGAACCATTTTGAATTTTTTTTTTTTTTTTGCTTTTTTTCTGGAAAGTCAGATCTTTGGTGAAAGAACTTTGCACTTAAATCTGCAATTTTGTTTGTTTTCCAGATTACTTGTGAAGAACTCAAAGAAATGTGTTGTCTTGATGACACACACATACACCCACTCAAACACAAGTGTACACAGATCCAGAAACCCACACACACACACACACACACACGTGCACTCTTTCAAATACAAGTTTACACACACATAGACATACAAACACACAAGCTGGTTCCCCAGTAGTCACAGGTGCAGACAAATATGCACACACATGCATATGCACCATCACAAAAGCAAGCGTGCACACGCATACCTGCCACATACACATTTAGTACAGACTGACACACCTGACCCTCGCTCATGCTGCCATGTGTGTTTACTTCTCACCTCCTGACACTTTAATCTGCAGTCCAGTGTCTCTCGTGCATTTGAACTGATAAAATCTTGTGACATAAGGCTCCTACCTGTGAAGCGACACTGCACAAGTGCTGTGTTAATTATCCTGCCGCGCGAAAGCGGCTATCGATTTCCTGCCAGAACACCCGGTCTCTCCTAAGAGGAAGGTGGGGGATAAATAAATAAATAAGTTGGAAAGGGGGGGCTCTTTGTTTTTCACACCCATTGCAAGGATGCAGTAGATGGCAGTGATGAAACGGATCTTTTACTGGCAAGAAGCTACCAATAAAACAAGCCCAGCACCACGACGAGGGATGGGCTCAGTTGAGGAGGAGAAATCTCGGTGGGGAGAAAAGATAATGATGATGTTGGGCTCTCTAGCATTTTGGAGTCGACAACAAAGCGAGGGCGAATTCACTGAAGTGACTGAGAGACTGACTTTACTGAGAGACGCGCGGCCAGTACAAAAAGCCTCAGGCCGAGCAGGACTTTCCCAGGCTTGGATGGCTCTGTATTGGCCCCTGTGATGGACTGGCTGAAATCCCACTGGTGCTTGTTATTTCCCACCCCTGTGGCTAGAAAGGGAGCCAGAAGTTGGAAAAACAGTCCCTTAAAGACAGTGCACAAACTTAGAGAGGAAAACCCAGCTAATGATGCTAGCACAAATACAACTATTCTTGCCCCAACCAAATAGATCCCTAAAGAGATACTGAAAGGTTTAGGCTTTGTGGCAGTTAGGAAGAGCTTCTGTGAACTTTGCTGAACCTGAAAACGTGGGGAAAAAACATTAAAAGAATACACATCAAATGGCACAGAGTTTACCTCATGGAAAAAGGAGTCGTGTGTGAAGAATGATCAATAACACGCATCCAAAGGGAAGACATCTGTGAACCGCAGAACATATACATACTGAAAAGGCAAAAATATGCATTTTGTTGTCACGACTTCCTCCCACACATGCACAAATAGTGCAAGCAATATTTGATTAAATAACTTTCATTTTCATTGGGTCATTTGAAAGCTTATACCCTGACATGCAAGGGTCACATATTTGAGTTTTTGTACTGAAGCTGCCATAGCACCTATAAGTGCTGGGGTGAACTGCAGGGAGCTACAAAATAACAGGTAAAAGGTGAAGAGTGGTGTGAAACGAGTAATATGACACATTATCTAACAGAAATTGACACTTTTTTGGTTTCATTTACTTCATTACTGTTTATTTTATCTCTAGAGTTTAATCCCAACTGTGTGATGCTTTTAATTGTGATGATAGAAAAGTGCTTTTTGTCAAACTCTAGCTGGAAATGGAAAGTATTTGGGTTTACAAAATCTAAAAATTGAATATATTTTAATATGTGCCATTTTTTATGAGGAAGTCCCTTGGAGGGATACTGATGAACTCCTAAGTTGACTGATTCTAAAATATGCATCCTGAGTAGCAGGGCTTGATGTTATGGCAAAAAGGATACACAATAGTCCAATACCTTTTTATAACATTTATAAGTTCTAATAAAAAGTACACTCAAAAAACTATAAGTGCAATGATTTTTAACACACTGCCATTCGCTAAATGTATTAAAACATGATTACGCACTGTAATGTAACTGCATTTGTATTCTAGGAGTATTGACGATATTGATATACTCAGAAAAGTATATTGTGACATAATTTGTCATGATAATGATAATTATCATCAAATTTCCCAGCCCTACTGAATAGAGCCCTACACTGAACATGTGACCATGCAGGCTATAATTATATGAGCAGTTAGATTGATGACAAGCTGTTCTGCAGGAGGACACACATGCAGAAGAGCCTCTGAAACCCTCAGAATTTCTGCTGAAACCTACAGGATAGTAGATCCCTGCCTATGGAAAAAAAATTTGTTAGATATTCATTTATAAGGCCCCTCACAACAACAACAACAACAACAACAACAACAACAACAACAACAACAAAAAATACCCTTCCATCGCATGCCTCTTGACTGTTGTTAAATTGATGTGCATCTTGCACTGTGGCATAGTAAACATTGCCACAATTAAACAATTAATTAATTCATAAAAGACTTTACAAATGATCACTGCTAAATCTCACTAAGTTAAACGCTAAGAGTTTCAGAGCTTTAATTCCACATAGAAATTATATCAGCCTTTTATCAAGTATCAATCGAGTATCAATACTTGTCATGAAGTTACAAAAGGTTGCATGAGATTAGTCTTTGCAGTTTCATACAATGAGCTTTACGTGAACTCTTACTAGTCCTATGGAGTGATCAAAAAATGCATGATGGATGAGGAGAAAAACTAATAACAACGGAGTCCCTCATGGATCATTATTGCAAGAGTGTGTTGAAGGACAGCATTGTTTTTCAAGCATGCACTTATTGAAAATCTGTTCATGAGCTAAGTCCTTTTAGATATAGGGCTGCTGACTGGAGATGCAGCCTGTTCTGCACTGTGATTGCGCTTTACTGGTGTACTGTTAAAAAAAAACTGCGATTAAGAGTTTAAAAGGATGCCACATTTTTTTATCATTTATTTTTTTAAGGTAGTTTTACATTTAGGTGAACTCAATTAAAGCCCTCGCGCTCCAATTAAACATCTACCCGTTATTCTCCTGAGAGGCTGATGACTGGAGAAATTGGAATCAGATTATGGACGTGGAAACACTGAAGAACCATTTGCCGCGTGGCGTGTATCACACATTCAAGATAGAGACCCCTGCCATGCATACAGCCAAAAACACCTTCTCTCCGTGATCACAATTCTCTTATTCTTTTTTTTCCCTCCCCATCCCCTGCTTATTAATTTCACTGCAGATTATCTGCTCAGATAGAAGATGCTTTCAGGACAGACTTTTAATTAAGTGCAGGCTATGTGCAACGCTTTTATAAGCAGATCCAGCCGTGGTGTAATACAGCCTGCTGCTGATTACTCGCGCGTGGGCCAGTCTCGTTAACCCCACGGTTGCGTGAAATCCAGTGTCGATCAGTCCACGAGCCTCGCACGCGAGCCTTTCCACAGCCACGCGCTCAACTGAGCAAAACAAGGACTCGATGGGGGCTTCAAATAATCCCATTAAACCTTCTGCATGTTTATGTCGAAATGTGAACCGAAATATAAAAAGGGACAAACTGATTAAACTGGTAGTATCAAGGTGCCGTCCATATTATGGCCCTGCCTTTTTATGATGGCCACAATAGACTTTACTCCGAAGAGACCCCTGGTGGCATGAATGGAAACTACAACCTGAAGTGGAAATTACTGAGGCGTTGCAGGAGGTTTAGGTTTAATGAGGTCAAACGGATGAGTGACTTCTCGTTTTTAAAGTTATTAGCTACTTTCCATATCCCAAACAAACTCCATTCAGCCTGAAAAAGGCAGGTTCTCTCCCTGAACTGCAGGCCCTGCGGTGGTCCCATACACATCAATGCATCTCCATGTCTTCTGCATTATAAAGCAGGACAGACAATATAAAACCATCAGCTCTTCAACAATGATTCTCATAATTTATACAGTCGAAACAGACCATTATAAGTAGAGCTCTTAAATGAGAAGGGCAGAGTGGAAACTGGGGTTCCTCTCCTGCACTAGTTTTCATACAGAAGAAAGACATACTGAGGCATTATGGCGTGTCCTCTGCTTCTTGATATGCACAAACTGGGCACATTCGCTTTTAATGACACTTAGATTCGCGAAAAAAGGGAAAGCCAGAGCCATACAGGGAGGAAAGTCAAGTATTTCAGAGCACAGCTTGCGAATTTAATGCGGACAAGTGCCTTTCAAAGCGTGGAGGAGGAGAGCCATTTATGGGGTAATGGTGCCACCTTCTGGTTGGCAATGTAGCCAGATGTCTTATTCGGGCCCCATATACTAATAGCTTGATCAGTACATTCACTGTGCAAGTGATTAATATGAACTTAGTATATCTCTATGCATTGTAATAATAGCACAATCATAATGTATGTTGTAGAGCAGGGGTGCCCACCATTTACATTTCATTTACGGCATTTGGCTGACGTTCTTATCCCCCCCCCCCCCACACACACACACACTGTTTTGTGCTTTTTCTCACCTGGGTCATCTAAATCAACCTACCTAGCTAATTAACAGTTGACTGGATTTGATACAGCCTATAGATTATAGTAGTGGTTCCCAAACCAGTCCTGGAGGACCCATGTCCAGCACATTTTAATGTTTTAAAGTAAAGTAAAGCGGTCTGTTACAGTCAATGCAAAATTCTCCTCTGTATTTAACCAATTCTCCAAGTGAAGCAGTGGGCAGCCAGCACCCTGGGAGCAGTGTGTGGAGACAGTACCTTGTTTAAGGGTACCTCTGTGGTCCCACAAGCAGTCTGGGGATTTGAACTCATGACTCTCTGATCGCAGAGGCAACTCCCTAATCACCAGGCCACCAGATTTTCTTCCTCCCAACATGCCTGATCCAACTAATGAGTTAATTACCAAGCTGATCTTGAGCTGGAGTGCGTGTATAGTTTGCAGTGGTACTCCTGGACAGATTTGGGAACCATTAGATTATGGAAAAGATAAAAATATACAGAGCAAGGGGTCACAAGGACTGAAATTGGGGTCTCCTGCTGTAGAATTTCTCATAGATGTAGTCTTCTGGTCAAAGGATTCCTGTGTTTTACCTTGTAAAAATATTATCAAGATTATAGGCATTCTGTATTAATGTTTGTCAGGTCAATGATGCAAAATATTATGTCCACATTTTATTTAATGAAACAGTTGTAGTATTAATACAATAATGAATATAAGACAGATGGATGGATGGATAGATAAATAGATAGATAGATTGATAAATGGATAGAGTGAATTGAAACTACAGAGGCTAGTACATTTACAGTTACAGTTTTACAGCAAAGATTAATTGGGGTTATGATGCTGCATGAGAAGTAAGGCGGTTTATTTAAAGAACTGTGATCTTGGAACATAAAATGTCTAACCCGAATCCTGACCCCATTATATGTTTAATGGGATTTTCTTTCCAGAGCATCAATGGTCAACATTTTCTTGAACTGTGATATGCAGAGCTCTAACCTTTATCGGAAAGATCTGTTTTCTCGGATATGCTCACTCTGACTAAAGGTCATTACGGCGTTCATAGCTGACATCAGCCTGCCCAGGTCCAGTTAAATGAATGGGGTGAGAGGGCTGTGGGTTGTGACTATACAGTGAGTAGACCGGTTTGTGTTGCTCCAGAACACTTCTCTGTTTACCCACTCAAAAGCGCCATCTGCTGGTCATCTGCTCAACTCACACTAATTTAACAGGGTCGTTTTAATGTATCATCCAAATGTGCAATTTTATGGACTTATATTTTGGCTAGACCCCTTACTTCCAGTGAAGGGCAGTCTTAATGCTTCAGCATACTAAGACATTTTGGACATGCTTCCAGCTTTGTGGACACAGTTTGGAGAACAGCCTTTTCTATTCCAACATGACTGCCCCAGTCATGTTGAGTTTGGTGTGGAAGAACTTGACTGGCCCACACAGAGCCCTTTACGGATGAACTGGAACAGAGATTGCGAGCCAGGACTTCTCGTCCAACATCAGTGCCTGACCTCATAAATGCTCTACAGAATGAATGGGCACAAATTCCCACAGAAACACTCCAAAATCTTGTAGAACGCCTTCCAAAAGAGTGGAAGCTGTTATAGCTACAAAGGCGGACCAACTCCATTTTAATGTCTACGTCTTTGAATGTAAGGGTCAGGCGTCCCAATACTTTTGTCCACATAATGTTTATATATTTCAGGGCTGACAAGAGCTTATAGTTTTTTATAGTCCATTTAAAATGGCTCTGTTTGGATTATTTTTGCATTTATTTTTTCTGTGTGTTAGAGACATTTCTTTTTCCATCATGGCTCAGAGTTTTTTCCTGAATAATTTATATCTACCTCTAAATAAAAAAGAGATTCATTTTTCTTTTGTAATCAAATTTAATCAAATTTAATTCGGAAAAGAAGCGGTTAATTTGGGATTGTTTTGTGTCCATCAGGGATCAAATTATAAAACAAATCAAGCCGATCCAGAATGACACGTTTAATTCAATGAGCCATTTAGTCGTCTTCACTGCAGTGTCCTCTTACTGTCATCCCAAATATTTTAGCCTCCGCTGCTAAAATGGTAATTTAGCACCACGTTAATCATCTGCAAAATCATGGATTTGAACTTGATGCAGCAAGACCTCCGGTTCATTTACACCACAGGAGGCCTGTCTGCTGTCAAATTACATTTCTTCATTTGCCAGTAAAAGCTTTATTTCTCCAGTGAAAAGAAGGACACTGTGTGTGCCAAAGAGAAAGAAAGCTCTAGTCTGACCAGCGCAGAGGGATGCAGACCGGGAGTCATAATAAAAAAATACCCAGGACATTTGTGTGTGTGTGTGTGTGTGTGTGTGTGTGTGTGTGTGCGTGCGTGCGTGAGAGAGAGAGAGAGAGAGAGAGAGAGAGAGAGAGAAAGACGGAGGCAAATTGCCTCACATCAATAACACATCTTCATTTCATGATATTGTGAGTGAGGCAGTGGCCACACTCTGACGTCATTGCAAATCTCGACACCAGGTGGTGCTCTGGAGCTTTATGTTAATTTTATCTTTGGAGGCAAAAGTAAAACTCGACTTCAACACCTTAGTTAAATTTAACCCATAGATCTTGCAGCCATATACAACTCCCCCTCATACAGTCTCAGGACTGGGGAACTACTTTATTCTGTAACTGAACTGTATTTGGTTTACTTTGACCAGAATCTAAGTGTGAAAATAACAACCACCACAAAACAACAGCAACAACAACAACTACTACTACTACTACTACCATAATAATAATATCAATAATAATAATAATAATAATAACAAACAACAACAACGATAATGATAATAATAATAAAATTATTATTATTGGTGTTACTATTATTATTATTATTGGTGGTGGTGGTGGTGGTGTTGTTTTACTTATCCTTTTAGTGATTGTCGTACCACACACTGTGCGAAGGGTTATTAATGAGCTGATTACTTAAATCAAGTATGGAGAAGTAAAAACAGTGTGCTTGGCAAGACCAGGGTTGGGAAACACTGTTTTAGACTTTAAGACATTATTATAATGACTAAAGTCCAGCTTAGTGGTGTATTGTGTTAGATTATTCTGCTGTTACTGTTGAATGTGTCATGACTTGCAGAGTGTTGTTTTTTTCACTGGGTAAACTAATAACATGCTTTCACAGTTGAACCCCACCTATAGGCAGGGCCATTGCTTGCTATAAGTAGTATAATCAGTACTTTAATATCCCCTGGTCTCAGGGGGCTCTATGAGCATGTTTTTTTTTGAAGACATGATGTTGGGAGAAAAAAATCTTATAAAGACATTTTTCATGGCTTTGCTCCCATGTGATTGCATTTCTATATACACAATATGGAAAGTATTGGGACACCTGACCTTTACACCAACAAGGACTTTAATGACACTGCATTTAAATACATAGACTTTGATATGGAGCTGGTCCCCACTATAACAGTTGTAACAGCTTCCACTCTTCCTGGAAGGCTTTGCACAAGATTTTGGAGTGTTATTCTTACTGTCATTTATAATATCCATATAAAGTATATATGCATGTATATGTATATATATGTACATAAAATTATGGATATTTATTGCATTCATTTGTACAAAAAAGTGTGTGTATGTGTGTGTTTGTGTGTGTGTGTGTGTGTGTGAGAGAGAGAGAGAGAGAGAGCGAGAAAGAGAGAGAGAGTGTATGTATGTGTTTGTGTGTGGATATATGTGTAAATATGTGTGTATGTATATGTGTATGTATACTGGTATATGTGTATGTAAATGTGTGTGTATGTGTTAGTGTATGTGTGTGGATATGTGTGGACATGTATGTGTGTATGTTTGTGTGTGTGAATGTGTGTGTGAATGTGTGTGTGTATGTGTATGTATATGTATATGTGTGTGTATGTTAGTGTGTGTATGTAAATGTGTGTGTATGTGTATATAAGTGTATGCATGCGTGTATGTGTAGGCATATATGTGTGTATATTTGTGTGTGTTTGTGTGTGTATGAGTTTATAAGCATATACATACATGTGTATGTGTGTATGTGTTTGTGTGTTTGTGTGTATATATTTGTATGTACAGTATATGTGTGTATTTTTATGCATATGTGTTTGTGTATGTTTATAAAAGTATAAGTATGCATGTGCGTGAGTATGTGTAGGCATATGTGTATGTATATCTCTGTGTGTGTGTATATGACTATATAAGTATATGTATACATGTGTATGTGTGTGTGTGTGTGTGTTTCTGTGTATATGTTTGTGTGTATGTAAATGTATGTGTGTATGTGTATATAAGTATATGTATGCATGTGTGTGTATGTGTAGGCATATATGTGTGTGTGTATGTTAGTGTGTGTATGTAAATGTGTGTGTATGTGTATATAAGTGTATGCATGCGTGTGTGTGTGTGTAGGCATATATGTGTGTATATCTGTGTGTGTGTGTGTGTGTGTATATAAGTTTATAAGCATATACATACATGTGTATGTGTGTATGTTTGTGTGTGTGTGTGTATGTAAATGTGTGTATGTATATATTTGTATGTACAGTATATGTGTGTATTTTTATGCATATGTGTTTGTGTATGTTTATAGAAGTATAAGTATGCATGTGCGTGTGTATGTGTAGGCATATGTGTGTGTATATCTCTCTCTGTGTGTATATGACTATATAAGTATATGTATACATGTGTATGTGTGTGTGTATTTCTGTGTATATGTTTGTGTGTATGCAAATGTATGTGTGTATGTGTATATATGTATGCATGTGTGTGTATGTGTAGGCATATATGTGTGTATATATGAGTATATAAATATATGTACATGTATACATGTGTATGTGTAGGCATGTGTGTATCTGTCTGTGTGAGTGTGTGTGCGCGTGCGTGTGTGCGCGTGCGTGTGTGCGCGCGCGCTTCCGTGTTTACACACCCGCGCGACCAGGCGGCTGCTGGAACAGTAACCAGGAGAGGAGAGCTCCAGGAGAGACGGACTGAATGGTGGAGAGGAGGTGAAACGAGCTTCAAAATAGACTTTTACAGCGGAATGTTCACTCGAAGGGTTTATGGAGACGTCAAGAAATCTACACAGAAAGTTCTGGACCCAAAGAAGGATGTTCTGACCCGTCTGAAGCATCTCCGGGCTCTGTTAGGTGAGACTAGACTGACAGCACACTGACTAGCTAGCTAGGTGTGTGTGTGTGTGTGTGTGTGTGTGTGTGTGTGTGTGTGTGTGTGTGTGTGTGTGTGTGTGTGTGTGTGTG
>JBBIGA010000001.1:34118752-34146549 GCA_037576975.1 Alestes dentex | reverse complement strand
GTGTGTGTGTGTGTGTGTGTGTGTGTGTGTGTGTGTGTGTGTGTGTGTGTGTGTGTGTGTGTGTGTGTGTGTGGCCTCAGCCTACCAATTAGCTAGCTAGCTACAACCAGTGCAAGACGCCGTGCCTTTGTTTCATTGAATGAACCTGTCTGTTTTCATAATAAAAAGGAAACAACCACTCTTTACTAGCTGGTTACTAAAGAAATGCTACTATATTAAAGATGTCCTGGGGTCTGTATGGCTGGTGGACTCACGATGCTAGCCAGTGTCAGGTGTCATTTGGCTTGAATTGTTCAGATGTCTTAGCTTAGCTTGCTAGGTAGCTAGCTTCCTAGCTTCTTCAGGCATCGACAGTGCAGCCCACTGCTGGGCAAAACAGTTTAAATCAAATAGGCAGATGTACAATACTCATTTTGCAAGAAATCATGCATGTAAATTGCCCGTTGCTTACTTGCTTGTTAATTTGTAGCAACAGTAAAGGCTGAGCTCCTTGCCTGCCTTGACACCAGCCTCAGCATTGTGTGGCCATGTCTGAGTATCCTTATGTCACCTTACCAAAACAAAACAACAACTTTAAACTCCTGAGCTCTCAGAGATAATGTGAGTGCTGTTTTTGTGTCTTCAACAGTAGTAAACCTCCTGAAGACTCATGTGCATTCTACAGTGGTTAAACCTGAAGACTCATCTGTTCAGAGAGCATCTCTTCTCCTAATGCACTATTTATCTTCGTGCATTTCTCCTACATAAAGATTTTTAGCACTCTGGTTCTCACACTGCTCTGAAAGTTAAGTGTTCCTTGTATTGTAAGTCGCTTTGGATAAAAGCGTCTGCCAAATGTAATGTAATGTTGTAAAGCTCAGTGCAGCAATACATGATCTTCAGTGACTGACTCTGAAAACTAAACTGCTGTAATACGAGGTTGGCTGGAGCAAATGCTGACAACAGATCCACCTGTATGTCAAATTTGAGCAATATGTGCTTTATTGTGAGAGAAACAGTGAGTGTAAAGTGTCCATTTGTCATATGTGAACACACCTCAGCACAAAGTGTTCTCTGCATTTAATCCATTCAGCAAGTGAAGCAGGGGGCAGCCAGGAACACAGCACCCGGGGAGCAGTGTGTGAGGACTGTACCTTGCTCAAGGGTTCAAACCCATGACCACCTGATTGCAGTGGCAACTCCCTAACCACCAGGCCACCAGCTGTCACACTATACATTTTCAAAAGGAACATAAGTTTAATACATTACTAAAAAGACGGTGCACTTTAGTGTCAGTGGTGTCGTGTTATGGCGCGTTAGGGTTGTCCAAGTGCTGTGGAAGTTTATTTACTGCAGTGATCAGGTTACTGCCTTGCACTTCCTGTCCCGGTGTTCCAATGAGACATATAACCAGCGACAAGCCCTTCTGTTGACAACCAAAGCAGAATTGCTTGTCACTACCTCCTTGCACATACTTTAGAGTCCTAGCAAACTTTAAACTGTCATGAAGTCAGCCGGTGAAGACCTTAATTTGTGGGAAAGTTAGTCCACAACAATACTTTATTTTGACCCGCTAAGACTGAGCCTTGGTGAGTTAGGCTGTTTTTTAATGTAAGTGTGAGTGCAATCACATAGCTCAGACATTGAAATAAAACAAGCCATTCTCTAAAAGAGTCTTTGATGTTTAGTAAGTTTGCAGAGTGTCAGACTTTGTACTGTTTGGTGGCATGGCAGTATTAGTATAACCTTAACCTTAAATGTCCCACTTTTTTCCAAGAGAAAAGCTGCAGAGCTCAGCATGCTTATTTCAGTGTCTTCAATACTGCTATCCAAGCACATGTACTCTATTTGTGCATAGTTAATATGAAGGTATAATATTACATGACCTAATTTTGGTGCAATCAACCAGGGTCCCAGAAGATGAACTCTCTTGGGTTGTTTAGAGGAAAGAAAAGAATTTTCTTTCAGATTTTGAGCTGTTCGAAAGACTTTATCCAAAATGGATCCTGATGTGTTACTGTTTGTTTTTGTATTACTGTTCACCGTCATTGATGTTCTTGGTTTAAATGTTTATTATCTAAGCACTATATCCAAGCTTGTGGAGACTTTATTAATGGTTTGAGTGTGATGTTTTTGCCCTTAATGGTCTGAGTGGAGTGAGCATATACAGCTGGTGGAATGTGGACTTTTAAGAGTTATGGCAGGATGGGCTCCACCAGCACAGCCTTTATTTACCGACAGAGTGGTGTGGTGTTTGGACACATTACAGGAAAGTATTTTTATCCATACTGATCTCCTGAAATACTTAGCAGAAGGCCTTCACAATAAGCAAAGCAGCTTCCTATTACAAAACCACCTCTGAATATCCCTTTGTGATGAAATGCCAGAATTTGTGGTGTGTTGCCTAATTTGCACTACAGGGCAAGAGTGAGGTCTAAAATAATTTGTGAAATGTTTGGCAGATTTACAGGAATGTTCAGGTAGCCAAAAACAGTACAACTGTTGATACCACTTTATTCTAGGAGTGCTGGAATGCATGAAAACATTGTCACCTCATCATGCAAAGATGTGATATAAATCATGGACTATAAGCATTCTGTTAAACAGGATGGGGCAGCTGGTTGCCTGGTGGTTAGAGTTTCCCCTGCGATCGGAAGGTTGTGGGTTCAAATCCAAGGACTGCCAGTGGCACCACTGATGTACCCTTGAGCAAGGTGCGCTGCTCCCCGGGCATTGCGTCACTAGCTGCCCACTGCTTCACTTGGTGAATGGGTTAAATGCAGAGAAGGAATTTCACATTGTTCACACTGTGTGCTGTACTGTGGCATGTTCACCTGTAACTATAAGGGACCACTTTACTTATTTTACCTACATTTGCATTGCTTGAATATCAAAGTTTGCAACCAACCAGTTCCAGTCAACAACCTCGTCTAGCAGATAGATGTCCTGCACCTCAGTCCTCTCACCTAAACCAATTGGTCATAATTTTTCTTTGTTTGAATGTTGTTTGTGATACTCATAATATAAACCATGAACCGTGAATCCAGTATAATAAACTTGCCTGAGGGCATCATTACATGCCTGCTTTGTACCTTTTATTGCATGTTTTTACATTACATTTATTTAGAAGATGCTTTTATCCAAAGCGACTTACAATACGAGGAAACACTTTCAGGACACTTTTCAGTTTCAGGACTGTGTGAGAACCAGAAGAGACTACGTCCTTTATCTTTATGTAGGAGTAGTGAAAGAAGATAGATGTCGTTTTAGCTAGAGTCATTTTTGAAGCTAGTTGTGTGTGAACTCCTTCAGTGTGTGAACAGTATATCAATGCATTTTTTGCTGAGTCCACTTCTGGTTCAATGTCAAGACTACCGAGCAGAGGTCACAGGCCACTTGATGTAGTCCATAACTTCCCTGCGTACTGTTTTTGTTCTTGCATGTTAGGCTAGATAAGCTGGCTCTGTTTACCCTGTTAGATTCTACATTTCGCTCTTGCGCCACTCCAGTTTTATAAGGGTGCTGTGTTTTCATAAAAGGAAGGATTTCCGACCGCTGGCTGCTTCCTGTACAGATTGGAAGTAAGGATGAGTGATGAAAGTACTGGATGTCAGGACCTTCAGACTTGCTTTCTCTCTGTTTGCCTTTCATATGTCATTCACTGTCTTCGCATCCCCCTTTTCTCTTTACAGCAGGAATTCTATTATTATGACTAGCTTAGCTTAATGATGGTCAGACTGAACTGGTTAGCTTGATTAATGTCAGTACCACTGCTGCAGTCCTGTATTATGAAAGTGAGGAGTCACTGCTCAAAAGTCTTCTGCAAAACCACATTAGTAAAGTACAAAAGTAGCTGTTTTAAGGGTTTATCTAGTTCATCTACATGTGAGTGCTGAATTGTGATTCCAGGGTCAAAGGCTACATGTTTTATTTGGAAAGCTGCTGTATGTGCGTATCATGCTTGGTTGTGCGAGCTTGATAATTACTGGAGCACCTGATCACACACAGCCTGTCTTTACCTCCCCCGTCCTGCTACAGCAACAAGGACCACAGTCAACATGACCACACCAGTGAAAAGAGCACACTGGTTCCACTAGACTAATAAACTGTATAGCACAAACGCACTCTTTTGTTGGGACACTTAATGGTACCTGTGACCTTGGTTTAACTTAGTCCAGGTTTTCTTTGCTTCTTTTTTTTTTATAGTGTTTTTTATGGATGTTGTGGAGCACATATAGAAGCTGGTCTTAAATATAGTTTGTGTGTGTGTGTGTGTGTGTGTGTGTGTATATGTTCATAATACATAAAGTTTTACTAGGCATTTTCTAGGCCCTTCTCAATTCTGAAATTTAGCTGCCAATTATTAGCTATCAAAATAATTGTGATTAACAGTTGTCCTTTTCGTTCCTTTAATGCAGCTATGAAAGTATAAAGCTTGAGTGACTAAATTGTCTGATTCCCCTACTAGCTATTTTTACTTTGTGACAAACTTGTGAGCATAAACTGTTACATGGTGTATATATTAACATTCAAATGTCACAGTTACATAAGCAAACATTACATGGCACTAGCACATTAAGTTAATGTTAAGTTACAAATTAAAAGAAGTGTTTCTTGCTTTTTTCTATTTATATTTTCTCAACTGATGATAATATACCAAATGTCAGCATTCCCACTCTTATTGTTTTAAGGCAATGATTGAGAGAAGCCAAACATTTACAGAAGTGTTTAGTTTTTTTTACACTAAAACACGAATTTAGTTTAAGGTGCAAGCATGACTGACTGAAAAACTATAATAACACAAAGAGCAGATTTTTGGTGGCAGCGTGTCTTTTAGGAATAATACTGAATTTTTTAATATTTACATTTTTACTGTACATGTTTCTGTAGTATAAAATCTAGCTGGAATAGATTCCCAGTGTCTGGTACTGCAACGTCTGAATAAAAAAAGTAATATTAACATGCATATTGTGATACCCCTATACAGCACTAGTCTGCCATACCGTGCAGAAGAGAGAACAAAGGGCCTCATGTAAGATTAATTCATCACTGTCATGCAGACACCTGGCACGAAAACGAGCTATGTGATATCTGAATGGTCTTGCACGAAACTCAGTTTATTTATGTATTTATTTTACCACTATGAATCCTTCATTGTGCTAAACTAATCTTATTTCAGTTTCATCAGAAATTGTGTGAACTGGGAAGTCTGTCTAACATTTACCTAAGCTGGTATTGAGCCTAAGTGATACTGATGGTCCCTAGTGACCACACAGATGGCATTTTAAAAATACGTATTTCTCAAGTGTATTTCCTCTGTGTAGGGAAAGTTGGTAACTTGCTTTCTTTCAGTCTACAAACTGATATGTGTATTTTCATTATATTTGCATCCTTGTTTGAATGTCTGGCCTGTTGATGCAAATGATCAACTGGCCTGTTTGAAAAGGAGGGGGGGGGGTTAATAGTTGTTTGCAGATATACAAGACATGCATTACTTTATATTTGCGTAAAAGCTTGAAACTTACGTCAGATCTGAAATGTCAAGACTTGCTATTCACTGCGTTAAATGCTGTTCTGAAAAAAATACAGCAAAGCTTTTCTTCCAAAAAATTGGGCCCAGCTGTAGTTTTTTACTTTCTTTAAATGTCTCTTGGTATTTCTGTGCAAGGACTCTTCAAGTCTTGTGGCTGGGATATCAGTGTCACTTCTGGAATTCTTGAGCCCTTTTCATTGTTGGGTCTTGTATGATATTGCAGACTTGCTAGCAGACTCCAGCCCTGTAAGACTAGATGCTTGCCACTGGTGATACTGTAGCCCCACTGTAGTAAAAGCTCGAAGGTGGTGCAATGCAAGTTGGGTGGCATTCGGTAACCATCAGGAGCGTTATGTCTTCTGCTGTGACAGCTTTTGTTGTAATTCCATAGTGTTTGGAACAGGTAGAGCCGCAGTAGCAAAAGGAGTGGCACAGAGTGGACAAACTTGTTCCCATATAACTGTTTTGTGTGCCCTACCCATGTTCAGCTTCCGTTATGCTCGGGAACAGCAGTGACTTATGCTGTTAAGAAGTAAAATGTGTTGATAATTTGGAAACTCTTTCATAGGACAGGTATAGTTTCTCCCACTTACTTAAAGGAATGTTTAGCCTTGTCTTTAAGATATGCTTGTGCTTGAGTTTGCATTTTCTTAAGGCTGAAACATATGAGGTGCACTTGGTGGTTCTTCACAGCATTGTTTTTTAAAGCTTCTTCTGGCTCCACTTCTGGCTGAGTGTTTCTAAGCAACAATAGCACCATAACTGTCAATGAGTGATTTTAGTATGTAGGAAGCAGGTAGGCGGATACCTAGAACTTGCCGTTTTAGAAAGTTATGCACTATGTCCTTGTGATCTAGTGGTGCTAAAAAAAATAAGCTGAAGTAAAACAAAAGCAGTATCTGACTGCAGTTTGTAATCTTTGGTTTATTAGTTTGATTGTGGAAGCAATTCGAACTCTGACACATGTTAAACCCCCAGTGCACTTTCCGATCAGAAGGTCAGGGGCTGATCGTTTAAAGATTTAGGGATTTGTGGTCAAGTCACATCTGTAATGTATATGGACAGTGAGCAGAGGGGCGAGTCACCTTGAAAATCAATAGGGAGAGAGAGTCTCCCAAGTGAGCAGTGTCAGGTCAGCTCACTCTGTGGGCCATGGCTCAAGATACAGAAACAACCTTTAAGACACTAAAGCACAGCTATGAATAGAAAGACGGATGTCACTGTTTATTGTGGTTTATAAAAAATAACTAGCCTGTGAACACTTGTTTTTGAACAGCTGGTTAGCCAACAAGCCAATTTAACTTTTCTGGGTGAAAATGTGTTCACAGCAGTTTTTGTTCTTGTGTGTCTAGGACTGCTTTATGTTGTAGTATTCACTACTCTCACTTTTTATGCTTAAAAGTACAGAAAGTTCATTCTTCTGCCTGCCTGTGCTCTAACCAACAGCGAAGAATGAATCTTACCTGGCAAATGAACACTTTACACAAAACAAATTGTAAGTACATTTGCCTAAAAATGTATTGTGGGATGCAGGTTGTGTCATGAAGCTGCTGACAATACCCTGCACTATATCAACTTTAAAAGACAAATGCAAATGATTCATATTATTTGTGACCTCCCCATTTTCTCTGTTTTCTTTGCTTGGTAGTGTATGACTTTCTTGTTTTATAGCAGCTTGTACCACAAACAACTTCTTGGGCATATCAGAATATTATGGTAATTTGGTCATTTTGACATATAGTAATTTTTTTTTCTTGTATTTAAATGGCTCTAGGCCTTCTGTTCATTTAAAAGAGGAGAAACAAAAACTGGATATTACACCAAGACAGTACAAGAACCATATAGCTTCTCAGCTGATGCAGTGGTTTGATGAGGGGGAAAAAAAAAAATATGATTCACAACCAGCTTTTTAAAATTAAAATTCAAATCCCAATGACAGTTGGTGGAACAGTCCAAGAAAATGTTTGACAGACGATATTCAGCCTATATGCATTACCTGTTAATTTCTTTAAGTATAGTGGCCCCTTATAGTCATGCGTGAACACACCACAGCACAGCACAGTGTGAACAATGTGAAATTCTTTCTCTGCATTTAACTTATTCACCAAGTGAAGCAGTGGGCAGCCAGAGACTCAGCATGCGGGCACAGTACCTTGCTCAAGGGGGGTACCTCAGTGTTGCCACGGGCAGTCCTGGAATTTAAACCCACGACCGTCTCTTCAGGAGGCCACCAGCCGCCCCAGATTATTTTGAAGTAAATGATCATGTGTTGACATGGTGTGTCAGAGACCATTGCACAAACAGTGTTTGAGAAACTCTTCGACTGCATCTGTACTTTGGAAGTCATTTTTGTGTGCCTGTTTCATGGTTTGAGGTATTCCATGGAGAAGGTTGTTCGATTGCGCAGTAACCTACTTCTGAGGAGGTGGAACAGTAGTGTTGAATAGAGAGTGGGCCATCCTGACTCTTCTCTTTCACTCAAAGCATGCTGATGAGGCAGCTCAAAGTCACTTTATTGTCTAGGGCTTCAGTTCCATGATAGTGGTGTGAATGTTTAAGACATGGAGGCCGAAAGGCAGTAACTTTGCTACACTACCTATTAACACATCCTGCCATGACCTCTTAGTTAATATTGACATGTAGAGAATTCCTCACCTCCAAAAGACTAGAAAGATTGCACATTTTGTTCTTCAGGGTGCATACATCAGTTTCTGCTGTGTGTCAGTTTAGGCTAAATTGTTTGCAGAGAAATCAGATGTGTTTACTGATCAGTGAAGATATTGAGTAGGTCTGCTTTTGATCATGTACAGGTGAATTAGGTGATTGTGCAGTGCAGAGTTTTTGTGGTTACACAATTCAAATTGGATTTGAAATGAGCTCGAAACATGAACATGAATTGTATTTATTTTAAGAGTTTGTAGTGATTGCTTGAAGGAACTGCTCATTTCCAAGAAACAGAATGAATGTCCATCAGCTGAATTTAACATGGCTTCCTGTGATGATTGTTTATTAATCATAGTGGTACAAGTAGGCTATTCATTGTGGTAACAAACAAGAAACACTGGAGAGCTTTGTATTCATTCCAGCTCAAACCTAAATCTGAATGAGCGACAGGAGTGAACTGTTATCTGAGCTCATAGAAATAAGCTTGTTCAGATTAACCACATATTCTGTGTAGGCTGGAGCCCACGGATCTCTCTTCACCATGGTTTTAAAAAAAAAGAATAATTTTGCGACATGCTAAAATTTTGGCAAGTTAGTTCACCTGTATTCCTCATCTAGTGAGATGGACTTGTAGGGGCCAGGTGGAGGCAAATTGGTAGATTAGTAGATCATTTTACGGTTAAGTTTTCGAGGTCAAAGTGAACTTTGTCATCTCAACCATACATAAGTATTCAGAGAGACAAAATGGCAATGCTCAGATTCCATAGTGTACACATAGTGCTGTAGACTTAAGATGTTGTGTGACATACAGAACAGTGCAAATGACGAAGTATAAAATAAGAGTAAGTGGGTTAAATGTGGGTTGAAAGTCTATTAGTTGTCTATTAGTTGTATTTTTACATTAAGCAGGATGAACAACTCTCTCACTTCATTCTTAGAACAAACTGCACAATGAACCTGTTAGGTTTAACTTTCTCTCCTCACCTGCCACCAGCACTGGATTGGACTGTGTCTTTATATCAGAATCTATATTTGACCATTTACAAGTGGAAGCACAGGTTTATAGGGTTCTTATATACAAAAAAAACTCACAAGAAGAAGTGTGCACTTTGGCCCTTCTCTTCCATGGCACTTCTTCTGAGATTGAAGAGCGTGCAGTGAAGTGAAGACACAGAGGGAGTTTTCAGGTGTGAGCGGTGAGTGAACTGGTCAGAGAAAGCTTGTGATTTGTGTTGTTGTACATATTCTTTTTTTATTCTCATTCCAACCACCTGAAAATCTCTCTACAGTCAGCAAGTTAGCAGCCCTGTAAAACTGTCTTCATTTTTATGTAGTGTATAGAAGCTCTTCATCTAAAGGAGCCTCAAACGTCACATAGCCTGGGGCCACAAAATTGCTTACTTTAGCCCTGTAAGTAATCATTTCTCTATTAGATTTAAAAGCCACTCTCATTCTGCGAATAGTATGATGTTGCATAATGGTTAATGCACATAGTCACTGAGAGATAGAGTATTAGTTATTGTGCTTGCTTGGTACAGCTGTTGCAGAATGTTGTACTGTATTTACTATTTTCACTATTTCTTCCATGCCTGCCTGCATTGTCTAGATCTGTATTACTGTAAGTGGTAGCTCAGTGTTTTGTTATTTGTTCATCATCAGCTGAGTCATAATGCTGTGAAACACCAGTGCTCCAGTGATACCCCCCCCCCCCCCAAAAAAAGGCAATACATCTGCTGAACTTAAGTGAGTGAGAAAGAGTGAATGAAACCTGGTAATTTAATCTAAAAGTGCTTGACACCCAACCAGTGATACACACAAATAATTGCAAATGTCTGTAAGCATTCTGACAAGCCCCTTGGTTCCCGTTGCTATGTCCATCAAACTTTTAGCTTGGTGCAGGCCAGAAAGTCACCTGGTGGCGTTGTAGCACCCGTAGTAATAGACTAAAAAGTGAAATAGCACAAGGGAAAACTCAGAAGGAGGTTCTCTTTTCAGTTTTGTTCTCAGAAGTCTTGTTCAAGCTGACAGAGGAAGTAGTGGGGTATCAGGCAGGATACCAGTATATCTGGGATACCATTTAAAATGTGTCCAGTGAGTCTCGTAATTACAGTTACACTGGTATATCACAAACAAGTGCAGAACTTGCATCTGGCCACAATGTTTGGATGCATCATAAACAACAGTGATGTGTTGTATGTGACTATAGGCTAGCACACACTTCCACACAAGCACAGTGAGAGTTCCATTGCAGTAAAACAACACCAAACCAGCTATCTGAGACAAGCTTGACCAGCGGGGTCTGTGAAACACAGAGAGGTCAGACATACTCAGGCCTCACTGAAATTTGCATTTTCACAAAATTCTTGTCAGTTCACAACTGTAATCTGTATTAAAACAGAGTACAGTTTAATTTTAATTAATCCACAATATACAATTTTGCCCAAATCACCCATTACTAAGAATAATTATACAAAAGGATTGATATTGTAAGCTATATTCTATATCGTGCAATAATCAAGGTGACTGATTTGAAAGTCAACTGTGGCAGATTTACAACCAGTCTTGTTGCAGTATTAATTATTGTGTTTTGGTTTGGAGAAGGATACAATTCTTTCGTTTATTTATGTAGTTGGTGTTGTTTTTAAACTATAGGCCAGCCAGTGATTTTCTGACATCCTATTTCAGGAATTTTACTAAACTCATTTACTAAAAATATGTCCTTCTTTGTACATCAGTGTTTTAAAGTGGAATGTAGAAAGAGTTCCTGCTCTCAGCATGAAATCATCACTGGTTCATTAAGTGAGGTATTTGTGGGTGACCTGTGCCGTCAGAGGTGCTGCCTGCTGCCGAGCCGTTAAACGCTGCTAAGCTACCAAGCTTATCTGCTTTGAACACTGAGAGGAAAGTTTCAGCTGTGTCAAATTGACACCTCCCTGCCTGGAAGACTAGAGTTCTAGCTTGTATAAATAGACAGTCACTGTGCTAGAGATGTGTAAAATGACAGTATTTGTATTTATTATGACAAATTGTGTGACTTTTTTTCTGAGCATGTCATAACTATTGTCTGTATGTAGAGAACTCTAACCAGCTGGATGTTTCATTGAGGTGGGGTGGGGGGGGGTGAAGCACACTAAAACTAAAAATACCTAGTTGCTCTTGTCAGCATTTTTTCTGCATTGTCAGCAGGGTATAATTTTGCGAACAAAAGTCCTGGTGAATACAGCATATAAAATTTTACCTTTGATTTGTCAAAATGCCCAGTAACACTCACCTGGAGCTGTGATTGGTCAACGATGTCAAAAACATGAGGCTCATTTGCATATTGCAGCTTTCCACAATGCCAGTATTGCAGAGGCTTGTATTGCGATAATGGTTAAAAGATGATATATTGTGTAGTTGTGACATTGTGATGAAATGGTTAACTTTATAAAAAGCACTTTCTTACTTCATTCTTGCTTTATCCTTAATTTGAGTTCTGCAAAGTGATGTGTTTGATGTGATGGACCAACAGACTGCATTGTCATCAGTTTTGTATGTGTGTATATGTGTGTGTGTGTGTGTGTGTGTGTGTTTGTGCTGTTGTTGTTTTTTTTAATACTGCTTGTTTTGTGTATTTCCTGTTAACAATATATCCAGATATCAGAGAGCATGTTTTCTCCCTGAGTGCCCCACACTGAATATTTTATGTGCCTTTCGGCTTTCTGTTGTTTTTTTTTTTTTTTTTACTCTCACTTGCTGTTTCCATACACCTTAACAGCTGTTGCAGACACTATGTTTAAATCTTCAGGAAACAACTAGTCCTTAGCCGTCTCCTCTTGCAATGTTTTTCCGAAATTGCATTGCGTTTCATGTAATATGTTGGGGGGTTTTTTTTGTTTTTTTTTTTTGTTTTGCTGACAAAACTGCTCAAATGACTTATTAATAGACCATATGTAGTTACATCTAGTTTGTAACTAGGGGTGCACAATAAGAATGGACAAGGATTTATTTCTGTTTTGGCCGATCTGAATGTATTTGAACCATTTTCATTATCCAGTGGTTATACAATCATCGTCATTGGGTTTTTCATGGCAACACTTACATTTAAAGCTTGTAAGACATTCATGACACATTTTTAACTTTCTGTTGTACAGTTTGTCAGTAAAACATTCAACAAATGCTTCAGTTTGAAATGTAAATCAGAATTTTATTGGAACCTGTTTGTTACATATTAAGTGGGTTGTAGCTAGGAAGCTATGGAAGGACCACCCCAGTATTAGTCTTGACACCGAGTCTGATGACATTGTGCCTGCTTCTCTTTTTACTTTTTTTGGCAGACTTGTGAAATGTGTGAAGTGGTGACACTCTGTAGTTTAGTAAGCTAATAACATGTTTATTCACATATACAGTACTGTAGCTGTTAGTTCGTTGCTTGGTTAATTGGTGCTACACCAGTGTTTCTTCTGGTAGCATTTATGTGTGGTGGCGTGCCATGCCTAAAAAAGTAAAAACAAAAACAAAAACAAGCCCCCAACTGATACAACAAAATTGCTCAAGCCACCCACTTAGGGATTTAGGACACATAACATTGTCTTAGAAAAGTGCTGTTTACTGCAGCTGTTTTCTTCTTGAAAAATTAAATATATTACAATATTTAACAAACAAGCAAGGGGGAAATTTACATTTTGCCAAGCAATGATCCATTGCCAGAGATACCTCTCAGTAGGATAGTAGGATGAAAAGCTGTTTAGTGTTTATGAAACCGTCTGGTAGAGACTTGGCTTTTTCCAAGAAACTTGCTGACCATTCAGTGTTCTGTTGAACTAAAAGTAGGCAGTCACGTTCATGAAATTTTAACTGAAAATTGCCTTATTAACAATTTCAGTCAGCAAATATTAAAGTATAAGCATATAGTGACCAAACTGGCTGACTAGGTATCCTAAGTTGTATTTGTCAATACTCTGATGTCCCAAGTGAAGAAAACAAGGTATACTCAAATAAACATTACTCACCATTGCCCTTTAAACATATTGTTAGTAAACATCAAATAAACAAACATTGCTCAGCACTTCCTGATATTTTTTTGCAGAATGTGTATGTGGTGACTGTGGATATTGCTGCTTTGTGACTTAAATTGATGTGATATTTCTCATTTTTCAGTTCCTAAAACTGAAGGTGCTGGAAAGAGGTGGAGTTCTTGTAGGTGCGGTGTCAGCAGTGTTTGGCTAAAGCGTTCTGCAGAACAGGTTTTTGTTTACTTTGTGTTGGCACAGAGACCATACAAGGACAAAGCCTACTGACTTGCTACCACTTACTTTATGACGACTACTTAGATAATAACATCTGAGCCAGGGACAGTATGTTAAATTCTGACGTTGTATGTGGCCATGAAGAACATGCTAGCCAAGTTGTTTTTACAAGTCTTTAGCATACTCACAGGCACAGGATGTGGTGTGTCTTTGCATCCCCAATTTTAGGTTATCAGAACTCCACAAATGGCTCTACCGTTACTCTTCTTTTAAGTTCCTTTCTCCATCTGTGACACCATGCAGATCGGCTTGACAGGTCATGCTGCTGGTTTGAGGGATGTTGAGGGCAGCTTGATAAGGTCTGATGGGTTTTTGACATGCATCCCACTCGAGAGGTCTGATCCAGTCATCTTCAGTCTCACTGCTTACTACACATATAAACACACATGGACATAAATTGATGCTACATTAACAGGCAACATAATGGCATTGCTTTGATCTGTCTTATGTAAAATGTTCTAAAATGGCCCCTTTACCCATGCATTCAAACAGTGCATTTGTTACTGCCAACATTGAGCAGTCACTTAAAATAGAACCAGTAGAATAGAATTTAAAAGGGGTCTATTTAGATTATACAGATCAGTGAACGAGAGATAGTACTGCTCCACACTCCTTGCTCAACTTCAAGGCTTTGAAATGCATATACAGTATTGACTAAAAAAAAAAAAATAAGATTATGAAAAAGGAAAAACAAAAATACTGTGATTGGTTCGAGGCAGATTTGAGTATTGCAGCCATTTGTGATATCAGTATTGCAGAGACTGAAATTGCGATAACAATTAGTAGACGCTACACTGTGCAGCCCAAACCTTAACGATAATACAAAACACTTTATAGTGGAGCATGGGAAGTCTTTTGATTTTATTGGGTCTCAAGTCATCAGATCAAGTCATTATGACTCAGGTCAGACTTGAGTCCAAGTCGTGTAACTTCGCACCTTCATACGTCTGAGGTATAGTTCTGTATCATAAAGCTGCATTAGTACAGCTGTAAATTGTTTCTTAGCAGGTTACTCGAGAACAGCTGAGCTTCAACCTTAACTGTTATTGATGTGGATCAAACTAAAAAAGTGTTGTGTTTAATGGAACAAATGTGACAATAATTAAAATGTTAACACATAATTATTGCGTTAACATGATTATTTGCAATTTGTTTGCAATGGTTTGTAAATATTGCAGTGACACATAGTCTTATTACACATTTAATGCAGTTCACTTCACATCATGGATCATGAGTCATGGATCATGCGACCCTACCCTCCAAGTGTGACCATAATAACTCTCAAAATGGAATCTTCAAACAATAATGCAACGATATGCAGTTGGATAAAGCACAAGAACAGGGTTCAATTCTCTGTTCACACAAATACCGGAAAGACTCCTGTCACTGCATTTGTCTGTCATATTAAGCTTCTCTGGATGAAATATTCTCTGCTAAAAATGTAAATCTACAGAGAGACAGAGAGAGTCATGTATTGTACTTTGTTGGAGTTTCTTTGTAGTTGATGACTGCCTGATATCCGAGATCCAGAGACATCACCAGCCACTGGATACTTTTCCTCATTATACTCTCCCAGACCTATAATGCAGCCACTTTCAGTTCTCAGTGGCTTTCTCCTTCCTTTCTTGACTTCACTAAGGGAGATGCATGCTCAGTCAGATTAAGGATGGGTGACTGACTGTTGTCCTGCTGCAAAATGAAGCAGTATCCATTACATATGAAGGCATTCAGTTGCATTTCATCAAATGCTTTTTCTACACACATTTTTCTCTGCGACTAGACGTAATGATGGCTATATAATGATTCCACTAGAGTCTGCCCTTTGAGTTTACCCTTGTCATGAAAATAATTTTTGCAGTATCTTCTTTAATATACAAACTTTTCCTGAAAGCCTTTTCATATACCTATTCTTCTGAAGTAAGAAAGGAACATGTTATTAACTGAAAGTACAAAATGCTCATAACCTTGGCTATGGCATTTTGATCAGCACATGGTTGTATCTTTTGTAAAGTCAGTAGGTCAGGATCTGTACAAGGCTTGCATTACTTACCTCTAGTTTACAGACTGCTGGAAATCAACATATATCCAATTACACACCTTGTATATATATTTTTCTCTTGTTAGCTGCCTGCCTGCTGGCAGCAGTCGTTCACAAGGCAAGTCATTAGCTGCCACAGTATTAGGCAGTCAGATGATCAAAGAGTGTGTTTGCAATAACATTTGATCATCAGAGGATAAGAGATTGTTGCACTTCCTCTCCCATTACAGCATTGCTGGAGTACCACTCGGTTTGTACAGTGGAGCTATTATAAAAATGACAGCTGGAATCTGGAAAGCTTGCAGTGTACATGGCTTTACAGGAATTAGAAGAGATGTGTCTGATAGCCTTGGTACAAGGCCAGTGTAACCCGCACAGATGGATCCTCTACGACACAGGATGTTGTCACTGGGACCTCTCTCACTACTTCTCCATCCATACACAAATCATATCTCCCTCCCTCCCTCCCTGAGGATGTGTCTGCAACTAGCCTGTCTTTATTTTTTGATGAGTCAGCCTGTTTTCCAGGAAGAGACCTAACACAATGAAGAGTGCTGAAAAGCAGAGCATGTGAGGCACTCTGATAAGAGATCCACCCTTAGTATTATTGCTGCTGCGGTGTGGGTGGTTGGTGGACAGAGGTTTCACTTCTTTATTTCTACTGCTTGTAAAATTCATTGTCAATTTCTCTTGCGCAAATCAACACAAACAAAATTCAAGTTAGTGTGGCTGCCTTAAATTCAGTAAACTCAAAATGTAGATTGTTCTATCTGTGTATTAAATGTTGAGTGTATAATGTATAATTAAATTTATTAAACTCTAAATGCAAATGAATCTACAAATTGACATTTGTCAACAGTCTTAAAATAACACATTTAAATCTGTATAGAGATCTATCACCCTTCTTCACAGTGACATGTAGTGAATGTTTAGGCCTTGTCTGTAAAATTAGAGAAAACTTACAAATTTACAAATTTCTGCAAATTGTCACCACTTATACTAGCTTGCACTAACCGTATTAACATTAGTACAAAGAGAGAAACTGTAAAACACACTGTCCAAGGTCAGTAATGTTATGGTGGTTTTCCACTGACTGGTACCAGCTCGGTTCTGTTCAGTTCGGTTCTACTCTGTTCAGTTTTGGTGGTTTTCCACTGACTGGTACCAGCTCTGTTCCGTTTGACTCTACTCGCTTTTTTCCAAGCGTGCTGAACCGATACTAAATGATGACATGTACTTATTGGAGGTTACTGATTGGTGGTTGCTATTGTTGCGTCAGTGTTGTTGACTGAACCCAGACAAGCCGCCCGGCATTTACCTCAGAATACAACTTTCTCTGCCTCAGCTTCAACTTTCTCTGCCCCGGCATTTACCTCAGCTTAGAGCGCTCCACTCATGCTGCTTCTCAGAATGTTTGGTCGCTATAGCAACTAGTTGTAGTAGAAACTGAACAGAGTAGAACCGAACCGAACTGAGCTGGTACCAGTCAGTGGAAACCCCCCACAAGAATGGTGCCGGGTGCCAGGTACCAGATTTTAGTAACGGAAAAGCAAAAAAAGCGAGTAGAGTCGAACCGACCACCATTAGTGTACTTTCCGAGGTCCATAATTCATTTTTTATGACTCTTTCCAACCTTCCTGTATCCTTTAGATTTATTCAGGCTTGTATGTTATAGTTTTTAATGCTTATGTATTTAAATGACTTCTTTTCTGATTGGTTGCCCTGTATTTTACCACTTATAAAAAGCAGTCTGGGCTTCTATTAAAAACTACTATGTGAATGAGCAGGGCTTAAGTCATGTAGGATGAATAGGCTGATATGTGAATGCACTTGTTTTTTACATTATTACAAAAGCAGTGAATTCTGACAAACCTGTTAGTTTTCATATGTGGACCATATGGCATAGGGAGGGAAAGATACACTTGATAAGCTGCTGCTGCTTTGGTTAGGTGTACTACTACTGTTCTGTAAAATCCCTGTTTTATATGATATAGGCCCTTTAATGTTATGGCATAGTTTAACAAAATGTATTTAAGGAAAAAGTGAAGATGTGAATTCCTTTTATCATCTACCTTTTGTCAATAATATATTGAAGAAATTTCAGTTGATATTACTTTTACATGGATTGTGGTCTTTAAATAGACATTTGTTAATTAACATAAATACACTCCATTTTCAATATTTGGTCAATAATCCATTGTGTGCAGGTGACCTAAAAGGTCTTATTGACTGAGTAAAGAGGCGGCAATGGAGAGAAAGGAAGCCTCATGCTGTGATATGTTCGCGCACCGTTTGAGTGATTAACTGGCCATAGGCTGCTACAGGGCTCTGCTAATATTACAGTAGAGTACACAAGAAAATATTTGCAGTCAAACCTGAGAGGCTGCTCTGGTCTTTTAGTATGCGGCGGACCATTTACTACTCAATGAAAACACTTGAGCAATTGTTTCTTAAGACCTCCTGCCCCAAGGGACACATTGTGGTGGCTCCTAAGATTTTTGAGCCCTGCAGTTGAGCCCTGAAATTATGTAATAATTTGACGGCACCTGAATATTTTAATGGGAGTAAAGGGAGATTTAAGTGTGAGCCCCGGTAAATTTCTTTATTGTAAATTGTAAATCTCTTTAGACTAAATGTAGCACAGATAATTTAGCTTGAGGGTAGTTACCAGAATCCTATAATACAAATGACCAACTTCAGTTCATTACACACCATTTCATCTAGCATACACATTGTGTAAAAGTAACCAATATCTTTGGTGAACATTTTGACGGTTATTGGCAATTAAAAAGGATCAGTTCAGAAAACCTCAAGAACACTGGCATACCTAGTTGTGTTGAATGAAAGGAGAGAAAATTGTGTTTTTATTTAATGCAACTTATTTTGTTAACTAATTTCTTTTGCTGTGAAGGCTATTGGAGCTAATGGCATTAGGAGAATAAAGTAAATGGATATGAATGGCTGGAATCCCTATGCTCTTCTTTTGTTATTGTTTGGAATTGATGAGAACATGTTTTGACTCTCTCAGTGGTCTGTGTTTCATTATTACAACTACATCTCACTTTAGACCTGACCTTTCCAGGTTCCGTGTGTTAAATCTGCATTAGGTAAAAATAACTTTTTGGCCTGTTTGCAACAAAACATCACTATGTCTTTACAGTAGTGTCCAGATGGTCTGAAAAAATCAGTAGTGCTCCTAATGCCACTACATTAGCCTGTTATATCTAGTTCTGTGGAGTTGTGTTTTGTTTTTGGATACCAAACTCAGTATAATGCTTGCACAGCAGCCTCCTCAGGGGAAGGGCTTTGGCTTCGAGGCTGGAGTGCCGCAGAGGCAGAAGGGAGGGAATCTGGAAGTTGTTGTTATGTCCACTTTCTTCTCAACCCTACCTATTGTAGGTCAGCGCAAGATGGGAAAATGAACCGTAAGTAGTAATTTAGACTTCGTAGATTTTTATATACAAAATGTAACTGAATACTTACGTTTCATTTTCCCATCCATGAATGGCTCATTTGCCTCAGCCTGTTTATGATTATGCATCCATCCAGTAGTGGTCGGATGATGGCTGGCGCAGAGCAGCGTTCCAGCAGAATATTTCAACCATCAAATCAATTCCTCCTAATTATCTGTCATCCAGTCCCAGTGCTATTAGAAATTAGGCCAGTGCTGCTGCTACAAATTGGCTCCAAATGCCAGTATTTCCCCAGAGCTGCATGCTGAAGGCTTTATGGGGAGATTCCAGCTCCTGTCTGCTCTTGTATTGCAGAAGGTGTCAAACTCGAAGCTACAAATGAAGGAGAGGCGTAATTACACATTTAACAAGTGAACGCATCCCTTGTTTGCTTATCTTTAGCACTCAGTGTTAATGGATTAGTACTTAATGGTAGATTCTGCCAAAGGCATATAATGTGTCTCATAAAAAAAAAAAAAAAAAAAAAATACCCTCAGTGTCACGATGTTTTTCATAATCAGCTCAAAATACTATATTGTATATGTTATTGTACGATCTTCTCCAGAGCAGGAAAAGGTGATTGTTGATTAATTTTGTCATTTTATATGCCATTGGCAATGGTGTTCATATGAACAAAATTACCAGTGGCTGATGAGACACAGACTAAACAGTGTAGTAGTGTCTGTATCAGAGGTGGGCATACAGACTGGTACAGACTATGTTTAAGCTGAAAATCACACTGACCTCTGGTTTTTAACCATAGGTTTGTAGATATAAGAACAGTATTTATTGCAGTGTTTAAGTCTGTAAATGATTTTTTTTTATTATTCTGACCTGGACATCAGTAAGAGGATGTCACAATTTTAGTCCTTTTATTTACAGATTTTTGTTGTTGCTTCTTAAAGATGTAAATTTTAAAACAGGCTATTCATAGAACATTTTTGGTAGCATGCCTTTAGGGCCTGTATTCTGCATTGCTGTGAACAGTAGAAAAAGTAATGTTGGTCATTCTGGACACCTGCTTGATTTTGATCAGACAAGTAGGTATATACGTTTATGATTTGCGATAATCAGGCTTTGTAGTGTTAAATGTTTAAACAGTTAACATTCACACCCATCATGGGTTGTGGCTTGTTGGTGAATCCACAAGGATCCACTCCTTTCAGCCCTAAACAAGCAGTGACACATTGACAGGACATGCTCAGACATCTTTTTATGAATTATTGAATTCTCTGCTGTAGAGGAGACAAAGAACAGCTAACAACTAAATATGTGTGGTTAATATGACTTGTGTGCAACAAATTTGATGTTGTTTAAAAGATATAAAAATACACTAAAAAGCTATATTAAAAATAGTCCGTGCATTTGACATGCATTCTTAATGTCTGTCTTACTGCTTTACTTGAAATGCTTAACTGTAGCCCTTTTTTTATCTAGAAATGTCCACATAAATTCTTCTTTAAAGTTAATCATTGGTAGCCCACTGGGCCTCAGATTTTAATTTGTCTGTTGAATCACAGTAGCACATGTACTACGTTTTGTATTATGATTTCAATAACTGTATTTCTTTGTGTCTTTTCAGATATTAGTGATAGGAATGAACTGAAGACACTTTTTGAAACCAACTGCTCGCAGATTTATTTTATCTTCTATGAAAATTTCATTACACTGGAAAGTAACTTAAAGCAAAAAGGTGAGTTTTGTGTGAAAGTCTTCTGAAATAATCTGTTTTATTAACAGGAACATAGTGTAAATTAGGTCTGCAATTTTAGCATCTTCAGTATCATGTTGCAGTCTGTGTCCTGGAGAATCAAAACAGGCCAACAGCACTGATCTGCCCAGTGACAGCTGCTTTAACCCTCTGGCCCTCCTCGTTTTTACTATACATTCAACTTCCTTCTGCACAGTTTTGGCCAATTGAAACCCATGAAAACTACATTTTTAAATTTGTTATTTACACCTTGTTGTTTACACTGTTAAATCATATAATTTAGGTTAAAATGCTTTCATTCTAAACTCAACGCTTGAGAAATGTAGTTTTTAGTGTTTTCTTCCAGATTATGTCATTTATCCATTTTTGACAAAGTGAGCAATTTTATATACTTTTTTTTTTTTTATAATGGCCATACATTTATATATAATTTGTATAGATTGTTCTATAATTTTTTGCCATTTTTACTACATAAAGTTTGTGACTAACATCAGTTCTTGTCATAAGTATCAAATATCTGTTCCTTTGTTTTTTTTTTAATCCTTCAAATACCAGTTTGTTTGCACAATGCATTTGTTAGTAAACAACCTCAACAATTTTTCTCTATTCTCAGTGCTGCTGGGGGCAAAAATGGAAATATGTAACAGATTAACAACATCACAAATTTTTTTTTTCATGCACAAACACAAACCATTATCTGGCATCCTTAAGATCACACCAATGTCGAAATTGTGTCATTCATTTGCTCCATTGGAGTGCAGTAAGGCATCATACTACCCTATTGGAAGATTATTATATAAAATTGCTTGCTTGGCCAAAAATGGATGAATGACATAATCTGGAAGAAAACACTAAAAACTCAATTTCTCAAGTATTGAGTTTAGAATGAAAGCATTTTAACCTAAATTGTATGATTTAACAGTGTAAATAACAAGGGATTTTCATGGGTTTCAATTGGCCAAAAGTGGCCATGAGGGAGTCAAGTGTTACAATTGGAAGTATGGAGTATATTATTGATATATTTAATGATATATTTAATGAGTTGAAGTTAAAAATTTAAAGATCTAAAAAAAACTCCAGACCCTTGGGAAGTTTCATTTCAATGGTAAATGGTAAAAAAAAAAGACAGTGAGGTGAACAGAAATGTCCCATAGGAGGGCCAGAGGGTTAAGATGGACTACTGGGACACATGAAGACAAAAAAACAGTGATTATGGAACATCTCAACTAACACTTGGTTATTAATTGCAGTCAAATGAGTGTCAGTCTCATTAGAATGAAGGGACCCATATGCTACAAGTCTAGTTTTATTTTACTTTACTCCTAATCTCTTTAAACAGCCAGTTTTCATTATTTTTCTTTTTCATTTCATATCTTTTAAGAGTAATATCTTAAAATGGTCTCTGTTCTGACTTGAAGACCTGTGGTGTTCTTTATTCAAGAACTGCTGAGGACAAAAAAAATTACTCAAGATATCTTAAATGGGCAGGACTAATCTGCTATAAGCCAAATACACTGTATAGACAAAGGCATTGGAACAGTCTTATTTTTCAGTGTTTGGGTTAGGCCTCTTACATACCAAGACATTTTGGACAACGCCATGCTTCCAGCTTTGTGGACAAATTACTGTGCGCCAGTGCTCAAAGCAAGTTCCATAAAGACATGGTTGGATGAGTTTGGTGTGGAAGAACTTGACTGGCCCGCACAGAGCCCTGACCTCAACCCCATCCAACACCTTTGGGATGAACTGGAACAGAGATTGCGAGCCAGGACTTCTCGTCCAACCTCAGTGCCTGACCTCACATATGCTCTACAAAATGAATGGGCACAAATTCCCAAAGAAACTCCAAAATCTCGAGGAAAGCCCTCCAAGAACAGTTTAGGCTGTTATGAGTGCATAGGGGGGACCAATTCCGTATTAAGTCTATGTATTTGAATGCAATATCATGAAAGTCCCTGTTGGTGTAATGGTAAGAAGTCCCAGTACTTTTGTCCATTATTGTAGGTGGATATATGTAAATACATGGGATTTCAAAACTGGCTGTTTTTGTAGCTTTGTGTGCATTTATAGACTTTGTAGTACATTTTTAACTTTAACAGTGCTTCAGTATTACATTAAACACATTTATTTAAAACAAGGTGAGGAAGGGTCTATGATATGGTCCCCTTTAATGTGCACTTTGTAAAATAACCACTTACTGTAATTAAGTCTTGGAGTCTGCATAGGGTTATACAATACTGAAATTCTTTAGTATGTCACCTGTTAGTGACATCTATTATAACTTGCAGAGGTCAAACATGTACTTATGCTTTTGAGTCCTGTTTGGAATATATTTTAAATTTAGAAATGGTTATAAAATCACTTTGCCCAAAGCATCTCTTACTTGTTTCTTGCGTGTTGTTTAATATGTGCGATACACACTGTGCTCCTTAGGTGGCCCAGGGTCACCCTACTGCTCCCTCTAAATAACAAGGTGACAGCCTTTATGGCCGCTGCACTTAAACATGGCTGTTATGAGCTGGTAAATTATTGAAGCTGGTGCTCTCCCCTGTCTGTATGAGCTCAGTTATGACATAACAGTTAGGGATTATGTTCTGTCTGGCTAGAGGCCATATGCTCCCTCATTTGAGGTTAATAAGGCTTTTGCTTTTGGTCAGCTATCTCATTCCACACCACAGCATTTACACTCCACTGTGCATTTATGTTACAATTTGTGTAGCAAACCTTTAATACTCTTAATGCAAAGGAAACTAACACATAAGTATTTAATATTTTGATGACACAGCCTTACAGGCCTTTAATTTTAGGACCAATTTTTGGAAAAAATGATCAAGAGCATTGTTTTGTGAAGCTTACTGTGAACACAGCAAGATTAACTTGAATTTAAACTCATTTGTTAAGCTGATGTGTTGTACTTAACAGTTTTCCCGCCAGAGGTGCGACAGTATATATACTTATTTTTTTGCAGTATCACATTGCAGAACCAATGTTGTTGTGATAACTATAATACAACATTAGGTAGCCTCTTATATTTTAAGATCTATACATTTACACACCTACCCATTCACCCAAGTAATTAATTGAACTGTTAATTAAATTGAGAAAGGTTTGTAATTAACAAGCATGTAGAACAGAGTGTCATTGTGAGCATCTGTCAACATTAAACATTTACTTGATTTTTCAAAGGCTGTGTCAGTAAGGAACTAGGAATTGTAATTACCAAGAGAGGAAATGGAAACCCTGACCCAGAAAAGTATACACAAATGAAGATCTTTAGAGAGATTTTCCATTTGGCCTTACACCATTCAAACCCACTGGTCATCTTTCATATCAACTCGTTGCTGTTTTTTCCTCGTGACTGAATCTGTCTTTTCTATTTCAGGGAACAAATCTCAACGTGAGGAGCTGGACTCCATCCTCTTTATTTTTGAAGTATGTGGTTTTTTTGTATCTTATCTCTATTTTCTTTTATGTAGATATAGGTATAGAGAGATAGATATAGAGAGCTATAGGTAGATAGATATCTTGTTGGTTGCTTCTTTTTGTTTGTTTCACTGAAGATAATTGCTCATAAAATATCCTCAGTTAATTTACCAACACCTCTGGGGTTTTCTGTCTCTCATGATGTTTATTTAAATGTTGTAAAAATGGCAGTAAAGTGTCTTCTGTGAAATCATGACTAAAGGAAAAAAAAGACATCTACTTTTAGATACTGACAAGGAATAGTTGTGACCTTATTTGAGATTCCTTCCTATTGTAACCCAATTTGAAGTGCCTTACATAACTTCTTTTTTTTATGTGAATACAGTAAGGTTATTCATTTCTTCATGTCTCCTGTTGTGATGTGTATAGGCAGTTTAGCTTATCCTACCTTCATTTGCACAATGTTATATGAGCAAATACATTCTTTGAGACATGTATACAAACCGCTTTTGGAAGTGTATCAGACTGAATCGCTGTGTGCTGTAGTGCTGTATTTTTTTATTGTTTGATCCAGTTAGGACTGTTGTTTTGTAACACTGATATCAGTAAGGATGTGGCCCTTTGTCCTTGCGTGCATTATGATGTTTCTCTCAGCTCTCACCTCTCAGCAGATTTCTCACTGCTCTCCATACCCTCATGGAGACATAGTCCTCTTGTGTGATATTTTTTTTTCCTCCCCTTTTTCCCCTCCACCTGGCCAAAATGGCAGCTCTAGTTTCCATTACAAACAGGCGGGCTGGCAGGCATGGCACTTTCTAGTTATATTTGCTCTGGAAGGTGAGAAATAGAGTCTGGGTATGAGGGGAGTGTTTGCATTGTGTCCACAATGGTCACCCTAATAGGTCACCCTGAAGGAGTGGTGGAGTTTTATATGCTATATAGAAGATCTTGCAGGTATTTTTTATGTAATCATGGCCTACACATGGCTTATAGATGTGTTCCCTCATGTGCAGGGCATGATTCAGCAATGATTTGTCATTTTGATCATTTGTGTATTACCTGTCTGTATCACAATCTGTTTAGACCTGACACAGACTGGATCTTTTTTTTTATCTTAACTGCAGTTGTAATACTCCTTTTATATCAGCTCATACAAATAATGATTTGGCAAACCTCAGATGAACAGCAGGTTCACCTTGTAGTCAGAGCTGTAGATATAAAAATCTCTAATTGCCTGTTGCTGTAATCTGTGGTAATTTGTATTTGCATATCTTAAACAACAGCGTAGTATCAAATACTATCAAAACATGACTCTATTACTTATTGCTGGACTATTAGAATACAATTTTTGCCCAGTCTAGTAAAACCAAGTTGTCTGTTGGTAAGAGAAACTCACCAACTTTTCAGATGTTTTTATTAAAATTAGAAGCATATTGTTGCAATAGAAGCATATTGTTGCTATTGTTGTGATACCATTGTACCCCTGAGCCTCTTGTGATTCTTAGCTAAAAACTATGTTGATAGATATCCCCTTAAAAATCGCAGGCCAAATTACCTATTTTTTCTCCAAACTCTGTGAAGATTTTATCATATTAATCCTGTCTGGAAACCTTTCAGTCAGATGTTACCTCTGGGAAAGGGGTATTAGACCGCCACCGGTGTCTGTATTAGTCTTTAAGCTCACATTTCCATATGACACACAAATTCTGAAACGATGGATGTTTTAGTGGAGCCGCTCAGCCATTTACTTGGTTTGGGTAATAAAACTTTCTCTAACTTCCCTTCATTGGGTGATCATCGGCAGCAGAAGAAAGTCAATAATGTTAATCAGTAAAGCGAGATCCTGCAGACTGATTAAAGCGTTGATAATAATGTTAGCTACAGGTGGGGAAACTTGCAATGAAGACATGCTAAAACATTGCCCTGATAAACAAACCTGGTCTGAATGGGGCTTACAATTAGTTCTTCTTCTTTTTGTCAACAAACAGGCTGTTGTAGTTCTTGATTAATTAAATTGTTTATTCTGGGATTGTAGAAAACCTAGCTACTTCTTCAGACCGCCATGTCAACATCATTCGATCAATCAGTCAGCCGGCCATTCTGGCTACAGGCGCAGCAAATGAGCTTTTTAGCAGAGTCTTGAGTATGAGCTGACTGCAGGACAGGAGCCATTAGTGGATCCATGCTGTGAAAGTGTGAGTTAATGTGGCATGACAGCAACACAATATCCCACCTCCTCCCTCATCCATTCCACCTAGTGCTGAAAACTTGTTTCCGGATTCTGCGGAGGTGTACCCTCCATCGCTCGAAGAAACGGCGTTCAGTTGGGGAATTCTGCTGCTTTGTAAAAACCCGTCATAGCATGGATGTTTTCTTGTTGTGATTTCGATATACTGGATTAGCTTAAATACCTCTGGGTAGTGTGGTATGTGACCCCCTTTTGTCAAGGATCATCCCTGAGGCGGCTGTCAGAATAAAGAAGAGGGGCTATTGTCCTCCCTCCTTCCCCTCCTCCACTCTGCTTTCTTTGTGTCTGGCCACACATAGACATCCACAGCAGTGCAAGTCTCTATGTAGGTGCAAATACATTGTATGTATGTATGTTGGTGTGTATGCAGTGTATTTGGAGCACCATGTGTTGGTTTGTCCTTCCATGTTCATTAGTAACTGAATTGATTCAAGGTAGTGGGTTTTCAAGTTGTTGTTTTTTTATGTTAACTTATTGGAATTTACAGTGCAGATATGATAAAATACCATTTTTTTTTCTGAGGATACATCAATACTGGAACACAGCTGAAAAACAACTGCAGGTTTAAAATTTCTGGAGGATTCATTTAATACAGAGATGACACACTTCTGTGGTTAATCCATGTGTTTGGGGCATCTCACCACCCCTTACCATAAGTAATATATTACCATTGCTGTTTTATCTTAAATGTTGAAAATGATGTGGGTGATGGGACAAAAATGTCAATCTTTTGTATTTTGGTATTTTCGCAATAAGCAATAATTAGTGACTTACACACTGCACTGCTCCTAAATGTTATTCAACAGGGTTTACTGTGCTGGGCTAACATGCTGTTGTTTGCTGCCCTGGCTCATGATATGCTAAGAAATGCATTTTGTGTTGTGTTTATTACAGTTAATACTATTTATTTATTACAGTTAATACTATGTTGACCACCCATATTTACTATAGATAATAACTTCAGCTGATTAGTGACCATGACAGAAGAATACAGCCATAAGCTACCTTTGCTCTTTTTTCAACATCATACATACATAGTAATAGATTAACATCACGGTACCTGATGCCATGTATCCTCCCAAGGCCTTTGGAGAAAAAACAGATTCTGCACCATACTGAACTGAGGGGGTGAGGTTCTTTTCTGTATAACTATCCTTTTTATGCCAAACCCTCCTTAAGTGCTGTCAGAAAAGCTAACTTTTTTTGTCTCTGATCATGGAACCTTATTCAAGGTTCCTGTAGTATCTAGGGAACCTCAGACACTTGCAATTGTATTTAGAGACAAAAAAGGCACACTGGGGTGGGTGCTTTTTTTTTTGGATACTTTGTGACCCCAAATGCTTCCATACTCTGCAAACGTCTAATTGTGATCCTTGGATTTGTTTGTTTTGTTGTGTGTGTGTGTGTGTGTGTGTGTGTGTGTGTGTGTGTGTGTGTGTGTGTGTGTGTGTGTGTGTGTGT
>JBBIGA010000001.1:34091474-34106329 GCA_037576975.1 Alestes dentex | reverse complement strand
CTCTCTCTCTCTCTATCTCTCTCTCTCTCTCTCTCTCTCTCTCTCTCTCTCTCTCTCTCTCTCTCTCTCCCTCTCTCCCTCTCTCTCTTTGTGTCTCTCTGTCTTTCTCTCTGTCTAGATCCGCTGTGAGGGCATTCGGCTGTTCCTGCTGTGGCTACAGGCTCTACAGACAAACTGTGCTGAGGAGCAGTTGCTCATCTTTGCTTGCCTGATTCCCGGCTTCCCTGCAGTGCCGTCCTCCAGAGGACCCTGCACGTTAGACACAATCATTTACAATCCCTTTTCCAACCCCCCTGATGGTAAGACAGCATACAGTCATGCTCACAGTTGCTTCCCTCAATCCTGGTGTCTCCTCAGCTTTATTGGGAAGTTGTGTCATTTCAGTCAAGACTTTTATGTTATGATTTGCCCACAGAAATAGGAACTAATAAATAGCAGAAATGTTTGTATCTACCACATCACCTTTCCATTATAGGATGCTAACTTGCAGTAGCCCTTCACCCCTTATTCTCCAACCCACTGTTAACTGTGCTCTTAGGTGGACTTTATCTCACGCGTTCCTTCTAACCCTGTGGCTGTATTCCTAAGGATGATGCTTTTTTCAGTGTCCTTTTAATAATGGCCTTGTGTATAGAGGTACTTTTCCATCTTTTATTATGTTATCAAATGCCACCCCTGGGAAATGTTGTTTGCAACGAAAGCCAGACGCAGAAAAATACTGAAAGGAACGAGTTCCCTAGACGTCTTGTCTCAGAATTTCTCGGCGCCCTTGAACTGTCCAAATACTAGAAAATTCTCACTGTCCTTGTGTCTTTGCTCTTATGGCCAGAAATCTGAATAGACTTTATAAATGAAAACACTGAGTGAAAAACTCCAATTTCAACTGAAGTGGACTTTCCTTGGTTTTCAAATGACTAATTCAGTGGTGACAAAACTTTTCTACTAATAAAAGATCGAATAAATGGACAGACTGTCTTTAGTCCTGTGCCTATTGAAGCTATATATTTGACTTTCTGAACTGTCCCTGGACAAATACTGTTAAGCAAAACTGCCCCCTCTCTCATACCTTTGTAAACAGTGATTATTTCAAAGCTCTGAGCATTGAATAACTTGATTTTCTCTGCCAAGCATCTTTGACCAGCTGCAAACTCATGTTTTATTTTTTATTTTTTCATGGTGGTGTAGCCAAGATCGTGCCCGAGGAGATCACCCCACTGGTTCCTGCGGTTCCTGGTGAGAAAGTAGCAGATGACCAGACCTGCTACATCCTTCAAACTGTCTTAAAGTTCTTGGTGATCCAGGTGAGAGTGTAGCTTTTAGTGACATTTAACCTTTCAGCATGTTAATATGATTCACAGAGAAAGACATCTATGTGGGCATCGCCATTTGACATCGTCCCGTCGGTTCTCAACGGGGTTTCGGTCTGGGGGCTGAGATGGCCAATGCAGAAGCTTAATTCTGTGGTCAGCAAAGCATTTTGGTGACCCAGTCTCAACAATCTTTTCCAATTTTATAGAACATGAAGAACTTGAGTAAATGGAGTCTTTGATGTTACAAGTCCTATTAAGATTTATAAGGCCACTGGAATTAAAATGAATTAAAAGGCTTCAGAATAGTTTAATCGCATCTAATTGTAGGTTTTGAGACTTAATGACCCATCTGAAAATATACATGCATCTTCTTCTGGACAGGTTAAGCACAGCTCCACTTTTAGCCTTTTTAATTAATGCCTTAATAGTTGTGAGGGATGTTTTTTTTGGTGTGAAGCTGATTTAAAGGACTTGCCTGATCTTTTTCTCATTTTGATGAAGGATTTAGGGTATTACTTCAATAACCCATATTACTTTCAGTGAAATTGGAAGTTTTGGAGGTTTCTAAGGCCTCATATGCTTAAAGTTAAACATGGATTGGAAAATGTTATATTTTGATCATCTTCTAGAATCGTGTGGTTTCCAGTAATTGTACTACATTTATTTGTATATCTGTCATTGTAGTTCTAGGCTTGTTGGCTCAAAATAGTAGAATAGGTATAATGCATTATATTTCATTTGTAAACAATGTATGGTGGCCTGTTTCTTTGCCAAACCGGCTGATCTTTGCCGGTTGAAACCAGTTAAGTATTTTTAATCTACCTTGATAAATTCTCTCATCTTTCAAAATCTGGCCTAACCATTCCCAATCTTCATTCGTAGGCATCCAGTCTGGAGTGGCATAAGAAAGACAACCAGGACTCAGGCTTTAGGTTTCTTTTCACCCTCTTTAAGAAGTACTATCTGCCTCATCTCTTCCCCTCCTTCACAAAGCTCACCAACCTCTATAAGCCATTACTAGGTGAGTTTCCACCTTGCATTCTTCTGCGTTTAGGAAGTTGTGGGTTTGATTTCAGACTGCAGATCACCTCTGAGGTACCCTTGAGCAAGGTACTGTCCCCACACACTGCTCCCCAGGCACGGAGTTCCAGACTACCCCCTGCTTCTCTTGGTGAATGGGTTAAATGCATAGGTAGAATTTCATGCTGTTCACACTGTGCTGTGGTGTGTTCAAATATGACAGTTACTTTCATTTACTTTCACTTTCATATATAAATAAAAATGTATATATCACTATACACTTTCCTGTGCCCAATTTCTAGATCAGTGGCTGGTTTCATGTTTCATAAAATTAAAAGAGACTCCCTACTTGTGATTTCACACTGTCAAATTAAAACTGCATAGTACCCATTCATTATTTAATAGTAGCTTAGTAATTGGATGTTAGCACTTTATACCACCATCTTATATTTTTTTGCTTCTTTTTAGTTTAAATAAAAATAATAATTTTACATTTTTTTTCAGCGTCTTTTTTTGTTTTTGTTTTTTTTGTTTGTTTGTTTTTAGTGCATTGTGTTTGTTCTAAATTGAAAAATGTCATGAACAATTAAATATCAGAAATTGTTTTCACAGCGAGCATCACAAACATAATCTTCAGATATTGCAATGTTACATTTTTGAAAATGGCCCATCCCTATAGATCACACAGAATGAACTGTTTTCTGTGTCTATGCTCTTCAGGAAGAATTGATGTGTAGCGTTCTAAAGTGCCAGTATTTATGTAAAATATCTAAGATGATTTACATATTGTCTAATTCCCATAAATGGCATACACAGCACTGTGCACAGTGAGGCTACAGTGGCGCACCATTCCTGCTTTGCTCCTACTCACATGTTCCTTTCCATCCATTAGCGTTAATAAAGTATTACCTTTTAGGATAAATGGCAGTCACTGATGCCTGCAGACGTTAATTGCCAGTTACCTTGGGGAACCCCTGATTGAATCTGCTTTTTGAGCTTAACATAGAATTCCTTTTTAATACTGGTAGGCATTCAATGAGGATGTAATTAGGATGAATTGCTGGATTAAAAAACTAATTGGGCCAAACTGAAAACCTGAGTTTGATCGCCTGCTATGAAAAGTTGATAAGAGAAATCATTTATGGGTGTTGAGTGTTCTTTTTACATTTTCATTTAGGCCGTTTTCATTTAGGCTAGTTCTGTTTCAGTATCTGTTATTTCTGTTTTTTATTATTTGTTTCTTTAGTCATGTTAAATACTTGGTTTTCCTTTTCAGTGTGATGCCCCCTCTTTTTTTCTTCCAGACCTCCCCCACCACAGACCAAAGCCCCTCTATGTGCCAGTGTCACGCAACAATGAAAGCACGTTCTCTACACGTGATCAGTACCTGGCTCCTCGCGTGGCCTTCATCACCTGGTTGGTCAACTTCTTCCTGGAGAAGAAGAACGTGAGCACAGCCACAACCAGCACTAAGAATGGAGGAGAGGTTCTTCCTAGGATCATCCAGGTAAAAGCTCTGACATCAGCCAACAACAGCATGGGGTGTAGGTTTAGTTATCCAGTCAAGAATTCTTTCAGATGGATGTTCTTTACACAGACCATTTTCAATTTTCAAAGCTCTTTATTTGAGTTTAGATTTTCTATTTAAGTGTGTCATTGCAAAGATCAATTTATGCTTGAACAGTTGATACTGAATGATGCTGTCTTGCTGCAGTATCACTTGATTGTTTCTGAGACAAATGTTGGTATTCAGAAAGCTTCTCGGAGTGGGAGCACTGATCTGGGATCAGAATCTCCTTTTTTTGCTACTGCTTAACTGACAGGAATTGACCCAGATCAGCATGGCTTTAAGAAGCTTTATGAATGCAGACCCAAAGCTGTAAGTTACAGCTGTTTGTTGGTTGTTTAATATTGGCTGTTGCAGAATTGATATTGCAAGAGACTTCATGTATAAATTAGCATCTAACCAATGAATTAATACACTGTCAGCCTCCTGACCAATGACAGATGGTTGTTAAAAGCTTGGATAAATCAAGACATGATCCAACAAACCTGACTCATTTTAGTCAAAAATCCAGTGTACGTGTTCATGTTATGTCAGAAGCAATCACAGCAATCTAATCACATTAAGGACTTCTGTACATGCAATGCAGTCTTAGTGTGACCCTTGTACGTGTTTGTGTGTGCTTGCGGCAGACTGTAACTGCAGGCGGTAACATTCAGGAGAGGACTAATGAGCCAGAGCCCAATGGGCCAGTGGAGCAGGAGAAGAACCACTCGAACAGCAGCACGCTGTCTGACCGCAGGGCCAGCAACTCCAGCCTGTGCAGCATAGAGGAAGAGCACTACAGTGTTTACGACATGGTGCACTGCATCCTCCTCTCTACACGAGACAATGTCAACTTCGTCAATGAGGTCTTCCATCAGGTCAGAGAGCATTCTTTCAGCCAAGCATTTGTTAATGTAGTGTTTCTAAAAAGAAAGAACATTAGTTGATGTGCTTCTTGTTATTATGCTGCCATCTTGTGGTGTGTGCAGTGTGATGCAGTTTATTCCTTTACCACGTAAAGCTCTGTATTGTTTACAGGGGTGTTTGTTTCATTCAACCGGTTTTCTGATCCATGTGGTACTGTAGCATAACAGGGCTTGGGGCCTGTTTGTGTGTCTTGTTTTATCTGTATTGTGATATTTTAAGTGAACAAGCCATGAGAGGCAGTGTCTTATCGTCACTTTCACACAGTATGATTCAAATTAAATCTTTAGCACACTACAGTAAGTAGTATGAGTGGTTTACTGCCTTGATAAAACAGAATTTAACGTAAATAATTAGTATAAATCAGCTACTTTCTATTGCCTTTGAACATGCCCCTCTTTTTTTTTTTTTAAACATAAAGCTATCTGTTCAGTAACTCAGAACTCATGAAGCAGCATCAGATATGTGTCTTCTGCACATACCAAAGCAGGCCTGCATCTTTTAGATGTCTTTTGTCCATTTTGCATTCAAACTTCAAATAAATAATTTTGGTTTATTTGATGCATACCAGGATTCACGTTGCAGTATTATCAGTTTCTCTGATGATGCACACTAAGAGTGGTTTGATTAAAACAAACACAGGCGTGTTTGCTAGAATAGCAAGATTTATTAGAAATGAAGGCCTGAGAAAACTGACATGTGAACTCTGGTGTGCACCAAATAAGCAAAGGGTAGTCCCTTCATCAGCATATTCATGTAGTCAGTGTATCATCAGTGTTTTAACTGTTATGCAACATGAAGAGCATGTCTGCCAAATATTTTTGGAGAGCACAAACGCCTTTTAGACTTTGTGATACATAGGCCAAATGTTTGTTTAGGTTTATTCTTCTGAAATCAGGTTTAATGTAATGTAATTTAATGTAATCAGATTTTTTAACTAAAATCATACCCAACGACATAAGAATAACTAGTCCTGTGCACAGAAATAATTGAGGATGCCAATTTTAAAGTTGGGATTACAGTGCCATGCTACTCACTATATGTGGTCTCTGATTGTTTAAGGTGCCCTTACGATGAGTAATAAAGCAGTAATAATGAACAACTAGTATCATATATTTATAATAGTGTTTAGACATTGATAAAACAGCAATGCTTTGTCACTCCTCAGGCCTTTCTGTTGCCGTCCTGTGAGGCCTCAGCCACCCGTAAGGTCATTAAAGTGTACAGGAAATGGATCCTGCAGGAGAGGCCCACCTTTATGACCGAGCCTGATAAGACGGATCAGGACGAGGAAGAGCCGGAGGAGGTGCAGCAGCCAATTGAGACTGACAGTACTCACGCACAGGTCTATTTCGAAGCAATGCACACTCTTTATTGCCATGGTGTTAATATATAATATCTTATATCTAGTCAGTATAATATATACGTATGGTTACTCATGTATAATTTAAAAAAAGGGTTTGTCAGTTCATGCTCCATGTGATTAGTCTTATTTAACACAAATAAAAGTAGTGAATAAAACAGTGCAAAAAGAACATTGTACTTTACATGTGCAAGAACAGTCAGTGCAATTAAACCTCAAAAACACTGTAATTCACCTTTTGCCCTGTTCCCCTTTTTATAGTGTAAATCTTTATGAAATTTGATCTTAGTTATTGCATTTAACATAAAATAATTTGATATCCCTAATGCATTTTGATTTAATGTTACACTACCGTTTTAAAATTGATTATTGATTGACCTATGTGGCAACCTCAAAAGCTGCAGATGTGGTTTATTTTTATATGCATTTCTACACCCTTCTAGTTGTATATTTCACTACTGCGGTCTTCTACTCAGTAACTGTTCTGGCCTAAATGTTTATTTTCTGTGATTGAAAAGCCCAGAAACAAAAGTTATCTGGCAGAGATGCAAGAGTGAAAGCATGTGGCAGAACGAAGTTAGCTGAACTTAGTTCCACATGACTACTGAGACACTTGATTACTGAGAAGAATGAACATGATGACTCAAAAACTAGTGATTAGAAAATGTAGAACAAATTCTGTTTGGTGATACAGAAGAAAAAGCACAAGTAAATCTATTATTATGTGTATGTAAGCATAATGGAAGTGTTTTGACTCTACTGGTTTGTCTGCCACTAGGCACTGGAGAGCCATGGACACAAGAGGTCGTCCAGCTGGGGGCGCACTTATTCCTTCAGCAGTGCCATCAGCAGAGGCTGTCTGACTGAGGAACAGAACCATGATGTGAAGGCTGGAACACAGCCTACACTTCAGGTACGCACACATACACACACAGAAAATCTTTTGAGTTAAAGGGCAAACTGAAAAAATACCTTTTACCTTGGATTAATTCAGTTGCCAAAGGGAGACCAAAGCTTATTGTTGCTGAGACCTTCTTAATTCAGTTGAATTCTCCAAAACAGCATAACAAAAAACATTGTCACCATGTGACATACAAAACATACAAAACGTGCTGGACACATAAGTGCAAATACTAAACTTTAGAATGGTGACAAGAAGTTCAAATCAGTATAAATAGTGCAATACTGGCCATCGCAAAACCCTGCAAGGCCCACTGTAATGGTCTTTGTGAACACTGAACGACTAGTTTTTACTAAGTGAGATTTTAAAAGATTGCTTTGCCACTTTTTGTTTATTTAAAAGTTCTCCCCAGTGTTGGTTGTTAATTGCTAATCACATGATTATTAGATACGACATGCATTTTATGTCTTTGCAGGTTTTTCTGACAAACTCTGCGAATGTGTTTTTGTTGGAGCCATGTCAGGATGTTCCCAAACTGCTGGAAAACCAAGTGGAAGTCTGCAGAGCTGTGCTCAGCATCTACCGCCACATGATCATGGAGCAAAACATGAACCGACAGACCTGGTAAGTTTCTGTATCTGTCTCTGTCAGACATTGTCATACTCACTTACTGAATGTGCTTAATATGTTTTTTTAGGGAGCAGATGTTGCAGGTACTGTTGAGAATCACTGAGGCAGTGATGAAGAGACCTCAGGAGGATCAGAGAAAAGACACTTTTGCCCAGAGCCTAGCCAGTGTGCTGTTCAGAGTGAGTTAGCCGGCCTACTCCTACATGTAATGGTTCCCTGATGAGACAACACTGAAATCAGTGGGGCTTATTTTGTCAGAATCCTAATAACGGCAGTCGGGGGTGGAGGGTAAGATTTTTTCTTGTTTTGTTCACCTTTTTTTTTTTTTTTTTTTTTTTTTTTTGGTAGACCATAATTGTGGCATGGGTTCGCGCCAACTTGTGTGTGTTCATTTCTCGCGAGCTGTGGGATGAGCTGCTGGTGGTGCTGTCCTCACTCAGCCATTGGGAGGAGCTGGTGAATGAGTGGGCCAGCATCATGGACTCGCTGACCGTTGTGCTTGCCCGCTGTGTTTACGGCCTGGATCTCAACAACCTTCCCCTTGACAAGCTCTCTGAGCAGAAAGAGAAGAAGCAGCGTGGCAGAGGTGTGTGTGTGTGTGTGTGTGTGTGTGTGTGCTGATTTTATTTTGATTCCTTAGTACGCAATTCAGTGTCACAAAATCTCAGATTTCATCACAATTTGGTATGATTCAATTTTTTTGGCCTGATTTTTTTTTTGTTTTTGTTTTTGTTTGTTACACTGTGACCAGTATACACAGTAGTGAAATGCTGACAGTAAAAAATAACCACAAACTTTGCTTTATTACATTTACTTAAAAACACCTTGCAAATTTTACTTGGTAATGAGAGCTTACTTATTAATAATTGCTATAAACGATTGCATTATTTCATTGTTCTGTTCAAGAACAGTCCTGGGGTGCCCTTACACTGCATATTTTGATGCGTTCTCTCTAACTCTATCGCACCTACCACACCTAATCAGTCCCTCCAGGATTTCGCGATAAACTTTTGTGATTGTTGCGCTCTAAAATGCCTGAAGTCGCGGCAACTTTAGTGAAAGGTTGCGATGGTTTTTTATGTGGAAGGTTGCTGTGAAACTGCTGAAATAAGTGAAATCTGCAAATCATCTTACATTTGTTTTAAATTAACACATAAATAAAACATTCAAATTATGTCATGTAATATTGTTTATTTAAGTAAATGCACTGGTAGAATTTTTTCCAGCAACGTACTTCTGAAATGGCTATATTTGTCCAGAATAACAAACTTAAATGAAAAAGAACCTTGACTTAATACAAGAACAAAAACAGTTCTTGTGAGAAAAACACAGTAATTATAAAATAAAACAACTTGTGAATGCCACTTAATTGTGCATACAAAACTCCATATTGCCGTTAAACTTGTACTGCAAGGCAATCATAAATTCAACTTACCCTGTTATCTTTGGATAACTAAATATAAAATGATAAAGAATACTAAATTAAAATGCTTAGAAGCTCAAAATAAACAGAGGGAGCTAATAAAATACAAACCCAAGTTTTCTCACAAATGACTTTCAGTATAAATAAATAAATAAATAAACAAACACATAAAATAAAAAAAATACATAAGAATACAAAAGGATTTGCACCAATATTTTTTTATTTCATGTGATTTATTTATTTATTTATTTATTTGTACTGAAAGTACTTAAACTGAACATTGAAAAAGGATTAATTTAAAGTCATAGACTCTGTGTGTCAGGGTGATTTGCCTCATCTGGTCGCACATGTCTGCAACTCTCCGTGAGTGCTTTGCGGTATAAAATAGTTTACCCCCACTTTCATAGAGAGCACTTGGAAACTATTGTGCATGATCATTGGCGAAAATTTTTGAGGGTAAATGAAACGCATTCCTGTCGCACATGTCTGCATGTTGATGTCCGGTAACACGGAAGTGAAGCTGATTTACGTTTGAGTGACGCAAAATGCAGAAAGTGCTACCATAGGTTAAGATTGCAAAAAAGTTGCGGTGATTCGACAAAAGTGCAAATACGCAAAGAATTCATGTGGATTGGCTGAATTTGCATTGATTGTTGCGATTGCAACATCGCGAATTCCTGGAGGGACTGCCTAAAGAAACCAGTAATCTAATTAACAAGTCCTTAAATTGTAAGGATGCGAGAGCATTAAAGCGTTAAAATGCACAGATAGAGATCCCAGGATTGAGAAGCACATACGTGCCAAGTCTCTAGCTTTGCTCTGTTGGAATATTGCGAACTACGGTTATCACTCTTAATTCTGTGTCTGTATTGCTTTGGTTTCTGAAATGAGACATAATTGTGGGTGTGTTTGTGTGTAGGAGTTATGCAGGATTCTCAAAAATCATCAGGGGTACCTCGCTCATTCTCTTTGAGCTGGAGAAATGCAGGGGAGCAGCCTGGTGCTCAGGAGCCCATGCGCTTCCGCAGCGCCACCACCACTGGAGCCCCTGCTGTGGAGAAGGCTCGCAATAATGTTAGACAAAAAGCTTCAGGTCAGAACACCACTCTGCCTCTATACTATAATATACACCCTTTCTAGCTGTCTTTCTTTTCTCTTTCTTTCTGTGTCTCTCTCTCTGTATTTGTCTCTCTCTTTCTGTTTCTTTCTTCCTTTCAGCCAAACACTCACTAACTACACGCTTGCTACTGCCTCTTGCCTTTCCTGCATAGGAGGAGATTGCATCTCTGGAGAGATTCTCTGGAGAGTTTGGAGCAGATGTATTTCAGACTGAAGGATGGCTCTTAAAAACCATCCCTAGATATGTGTGCACTTGTGAGGAAATCACGTGTAAAAAGTGTCTCAACATTCCTCATATTGTTTTGCCTAATTGGATTTCCCCTTCATTCATCTTCAAACAGCCCACCGTTCTCTCTCTTGTTAAAGAGAGCCTGCCACATCAAATGCTAGGCTGTTTTTAATAGATTCATTAGGAGCATAATTAATGCTCATTAATATGCATAAATAGGTAATGCCGCAAAAGTGATGTTATCTAATAAAGCAAACCAGTAATCAGAATATACCGTAGAGGGGAAAAAGAGCCTTCCTCTTTCAAAGCTTGCAACCCGATTTGGCATGAAATGGCAGTGAAGCACAGAAGTAATATTAATAGTGATGTTATCTTCGATGACAGGGAAAATTCTAAACAGGATCCTTCTTATTACCTGCTTAGGCGTTAAGTATCAAAGGATGCTTTGAGGAGACTAAAGGAATAAATAATTGAAAAGCATTAAAGACTTAGAATTTCAAGCAATTACTCATAAGAATATTCCAATTAGGATGCTCTGTATTGTGCTTTGTTTACAAAATGTGTTGCCCTCATTGGAACAGTTTGCCTTTCTTGAATGTGATTCTGAATTAGACCACAAATTTGTGTTTGAAAAGACAGCAGAAAACACAGCATTGTTGCAAAATCAGTAGCATCACCTGTTAAAAATATAACCAATTTAAAAGAAAATCATTATTACTTACTGTTTGCTTTTAACTTTAAATTTCACAGTATAATTAATTACTTTTAAATTGTTGACTAACCCCTAAAACTGACATTTTTTTTGGTTTGTTTGTTTGTTTTTTTACTATGCCCAATGATTTCTCCGTCACAAGGATTGAGGCCACTGCAGAAAATACCACTTGAGAAAAGTTTGATAAAGAGAATATAGCAAAGCAATATAAGCTCATAGAAAAATCCCTGTGAGCAATCTGTAACCATAGTCTTTAAAATAATGATTAAAAAACACAAATGACAGTGCCAAAGTGCACTGAAGAACTGAAACAGTAATAATTTCTGTTGCTTTGGAAGACAATGTTCTCTGTTTTTGAGAATGCATTGCTTTGGATGACCAGCTGTTATCCCTCATCAGGGATGTTGAAGTTCATGGCACTGTATCCCACATTTTGTGATCATGTTAGTACCAAACTTCTTGTTTATTGTCAGTCCAGTGTGACTTGGAATTTTGATTCAATTTTTTTTATTCCAGACTTAGATCATTTGTTTTCCTTGCCTCCTGCTCTTCCAAAGAAAAGCTCTTTGCGTGCATTGTTTTGCAATGGTGTAAACTATGATTGACTTTGCCTTCTCTTTCTCTCTTGCCCTCTTTCTTGCTTTCTCGCTCCCTCTCTCTCGTTCTCGTTCTCTCTCTCGTTCTCTCTCTCTCTCTCTCTCTCTCTCTCTCTCTCTCTCTCTCTCTCTCTCTCTCTCTCTCTCTCTCTCTCTCTCCCTCAATCCATGCTCATTCGCTTGGGTAGCTAAGCGAAGCCAGTCTATCAGCAACTGTGTGCATCTGTACGAAACTTTGCCGGCCACTAAGAGTGTGCCGATGCTGCTGCACACTGTCAGCTCTTTCTTGCCTGGTATCTCTCACAACTCTCACTGCTCTCACAGACTCTCAGGTAACTGCTCTGTCTCTTTTGCTTCTGTTTTCCAGATCATGGCTTCTACTTTATTTTCCTATCAACCTTTCTCCATTTTCTTGTGCACAGATGTAATATTTTGTCAATTTCATTTTGCTCTGTTTTCCATTTCATATTGATATATCATAAGGATTGAACATTGTATAGCTCATAGCAATGTCATTTGCTCAGTGACTAATTTTGGGGCATATTATACTCACAAGATGGCATAATGACATTCCTAGTTTAACACAAAAACCCTGCAAACTAACACAAACTGACACATTCATGACTTTTTTTTTAGTGTTTGAGCATGATCTTACGAAATCTTTCCCTCTGTGTGTCAGATGTGGAAGAGAGTCAGTTATCTGAATGTGGAGGGGAAGGAGAGATGGGTGAGGCAGACAGTCCTCTTCCTCGCAGCAGCAGCACTTCAGACATCACCCAACAGCTCACAGATTCCTTCCCAGGTACACACATGTACACACTAAAAATGAGTTCCTCACTTTTGGTGTGATCTACCGCGGCGTTGCAGATATCATGTTTTTTTTTCTATATGTGTGTGAAACTGTAGGTCAGAGGAGAGAGGACTCCCCAAACGCAGGCAGTTCTGATGGCACTGTCTGGTTGTCTGAGAGCAGCTCAGCAGGAAAGAGGGAGAGCGAGACCCCCATGGTCAGTTTTAATGTATTCATCTCTCAGCTAAAACCTTAAAACCACCTGCTTAAAATTGAGCAAGCCTCCTTGTGCTGACAGAACAGCTCTGATACACCAAGAGTCAACCCAACGAGTTCTCTAAAGGTGTGTTGTGATACCAATAATAAGAGATTGGCAGCAGACCCTGTTAGAAGGGAGAACATTTACACACCAGACAATCCAGAATTTGTGACTCATGAGAGAACACCTTCCATTGGTCCAGTTCTGATGCTCCTGTTCCCTCCGTAGGACAGGGGTCAGCATGGGCACTCCGATGGGTGATTTATTTCTTCATGGTGTCATGGTTATCACCTCTAACAGTTTATTTTGCAGTATTTGCAAGCTAAAGTAATGAGCACATAATGTCATTGTCAACCTGTTTCCTGAACCATGTTTATTTTTTGCTGTGTTTCAGATTCTGGTCCGACGCAGCAGCAGTTCTGGAGATTTTGACTATACAGGAGAGGCAGGACTCCCCAGTGCAAGGGCTAAGCTCCAAGAGAAAAGTAACCAGCTCAACTGTGTTTAACTGATTACCTAGTGACAATAAAATGTTGTACAATAATAATGAAAATAAGTGCACATCCTTTATTAAATATTATTTTTAGTTAGAGTAACTTATTTGGGGAGGAATAAAACATGCATATATAAAATGTTACCTTTGCATATATAAAATGTTACATTACCTTTGCACAGGCCACATTCTATGTATTGTGTTTTTCACCCAACTTTAGCCAATAAAAAGTAATTCATTTCATTAAAGCTAGTCTATTAAAATATGCAATTCTTCCTCTATCTTTCTCTCCATCTCTCTCTCTCTCTCTCTCTCTCTCTCACTGTCTCTGTCTCTGTCTCTCTCTCTGTCTCTGTCTCTGTCTCTCTCTCTCTCTCTCTCTCTCTCTCCCCCTCTCTCTCTCTCTCCCCCTCTCTCTCTCTCTCCCCCTCCCTCCCTCCCTCCCTCCCTCCCTCCCTCCCTCCCTCTCTCTCGCTAGGCGACAGTGTGAGTAGCGAAACCTCAAACTGCTACCTGAACGATACTGATGTCAGTCTGCTGACATGGCACACTGTGGAGGAGGAGCCTGACTGTCCCTCTCCTAATGATGTCAGCGTGAGCGTGAGCGTTGGGGTGGCACCAGACTCAGAGAGCCAGAGGAGCCTGTTGCTTAGCCACACTGAGGCACTGGCAGGTATGACGACCAGTTCCTTCCATGTAACAAGAAATGGAAATATGATTTCTGTAACACCCAAGGCTAAGTGAGGGCGAGAACTCATCAAAATATTTTTCAAATTAATATCACATCAGATATCATATTTAATAACGCTCCTTTAAAACCCCCTAAAATTAAACATGATCAAACACAGTTTGCGACTACAAAGTTTTAATTCCTTATTGTTCAAATCCTGATCTTTCCTCACATTTCTAGTAGCTTCTTCATATTCTCACACATGCAGGGTTTCCAGGTGTTGGAAAGAGTTGCTGATATTTTCACACTGTGCTGACCAGGTGTGAGAGCATACTTATTTCCATGATATGGTAAAAATCCATGTCATACATACCCTACCCCAGCCCATTGCAAGCATTTGCAGTGCTTGAAAACTCATCTGTTACCTTTGATCCAGCATTGTGATGATCAAGGTTGCCATCTATGTTCCTGAATTCATTGTGAATCCATTGCTCTGCATGATGAGGCATTATGTGTGACTTTATGAAGTATCTCAGTGTTTTTGTTGTGTTAATGTTTTATGTGTATTTGTGTCATTCTGTGTTTGTGAAAATGTATTCTTCTCAGTGAATGGTTGATTTTGAGACATTCAAAGCTCCATATAATCAAATGTTAAGTCTTCTTACATTTGATAATGATTCTAGTAGTGAATCATTTACTAGCCTTGTGACTAGTCCACAAATGTTTCCTGTTGTGACTGAATACATCTGTGATTCTCCACCTTGGGCTTCCACCACTTTGTGTTTGTGTGTGTGTATGTGTGTATGTGTGTATGTGTGTATGTGTGTATGTGTGTATGTGTATGTGTGTGTGTGTGTGTGTGTGTGT
>JBBIGA010000001.1:34070668-34084900 GCA_037576975.1 Alestes dentex | reverse complement strand
AATCAGATGACCTTGAACTAAATGGCAGGTATATTATTACTGTATATGAAAGTAGTTTTGGGAAATTGCATGCGTTATTTCAGCCGTTAACATTAAATGCAAATGAACTATTTAATGAATTTATTAATATTAACAAAACTATTTACTTTTTCATTTCTTCACATAGAACACAAATCAATCTGAACCTGTTTTAACTAAAATCTCTCTCCCTTTCATATTTGAAGACCACATAAAATGAAGAAAAAGTCTGCCTGGGGAAAAAAAAACTTTCAGGAAGATTAAACATAACTAGGTTCATTTGAAACATTGTATATTATTCACTATTAAATGCTCACTGTAAACTTCTAACTTCAAAACATGTGAACAGGAAAATAACTGTGTCTGAATCTGTGTATCACTTGTGCTTTCGTTTTTCAATTGACAATCAAAAAATGAAAATGTGTTTTTTGATTTGGAATGGGATATCAAAACCGAAAAAGTCCATGTTTTTCATTATTTCAATTTTAGACTCAAATCAAAATACGAATTGGAAAAACAGGCTGAATTTTATTTTAATATTTAATTTGTCAGGTTTATGAGACCCGGTTTGATTGTCATTTGAAAAACGAATGAACAAATGATACACGGAGTAGAAAGACTGAAGAAGTGAATATTCAAAACTGTGGTCATTGAGATTTTAGAATTTATTCGCCTTAGAAGACTAAAATAATTTGCCTGCACAAATATGAAGGTTGATACAGAGATCTCAGCTGCAGTATGTAGGCCAAGTCTGGCTCAAAGATGTGTAAGATGTCATGCGGGTGAGAGTCTCTTAGTTTTGTCCTCATGTTCTTGTTAAAGTTCATAACTGGAAATGATGGCTGGAAATGGTCACACAAGGTTCACGCAAGGAGAGTACGTCCACAAACTGCTACCATCTTCTGGTGAAATATAAGATGAAAAATGTACGCATGTATTTTATATTGTGGTCAACAGTGCTGGCGGGCCACATATTGATTTCATGACTGCGGCTGCGGGACGGTGGAAATTTGAATGCGGGCCGCAATTGGCCCTCGGGCCAGACTTTGGACATGCCTGATCTAAGGAATTGCAGCCCGCATTTGCCTTAGATAAAGTTATCACCTAAATGAGCAAATTGTTTCTCAGAGTGAGTTGTAAGCCACTGCTAACCAAGAGGAACCTAAAAGCTCATCTCACATTTGTCAAAATTAATTTCCAAGCCTTTTGGCTTTTTTTTTCCTTTATTTTTTTAAGAACTGATGAGTCGAATGACGATGAAAGATAGGTGTCCTGTCGCATCTGATGTAAAGCCAACACAAAAAGAACGTCATACCAACAGTCAAACATGGTGTTAAGGGTAGTGTGATGGATGCTTTTCTGCTTTATGCCTAAGTGACTTGTCATAATTGATGGAACCAGTAACACTTTCTTCCCAAAAAACCTGCAGGTTTATGTGATCATCAGTTTGTGATCAGATGTGATTGGCTTATGCACAATAGTATGTCCACCTAAATGTTTAGAAGCAATAAAAGTAATGTTTTGAAATGGCCTAGTTAAAGTCCTGACTTGAGCTCAGTTGAGATGTTGTGGCAAGATCTTTAAAAAGGCTTATATACAAAAGCCCTCCAGAGTGAAGACTTTTAAGAATTAAAGATTTCGTCCACATGGGTTCCAGTTATGGGTTGCATTTGGTTGCAGTTGTTGGTGCAAAATGTGGCACAGCCAGGTAAGTGTAAGGGGAAATTGATGATATAGATGTTGCAATGCTGATAAGGCATCTATGGGGTCTTAAACCATTTTGTTTGATGATTTAGCGAAACCAGTGGTTTGTATGTGTGTTTGTGTTGTAGGTGTGTTGCTATCTGTAGTCTGGGTGTCTGGGTTTGTGAGGAGCTTGGGCTAGAGAAGGTTCACCATCAAGTGAAAGATGCTATTAACGTGCTGGGTGTCACATTAAAGGTAAGGTTTTCTATAGTCTGTTCTAGTTTGGTCTTTTATTCTCTGGTTTCTCTGTACGATTAAAGCTAAGAGAGCGCAGATTTCTTAGAAACCGTGGGACCATTATTCATCGGATGATGAGAAAAGCAGAAACATAGTGGAATCTTTTCTAAGCCACTTATTCTCAAATGATGTATCCTAATTTGTGCTTCTTTTATACCCTGCCCTCACCCCCTTCACTCATAAAAATGGCCCAGAAATCACTTCCCTGTACAACCTGACATGGAGAAAGTATGCCTAAAAATCCACAGAGGTTGTTTGTCTTTTTCTATTGTTCTTTTATTACACTGCCTTTCAAAGGCATTTAAAGGAAAAAACAGAAAACCTCTGTTGCCTGAAATTCAAAATATCTAAAACTTAACCTTAGAAGACATTTTGGGTATATCAAAAGTCAGAATGTATTCATTTGAAATCATTCATATTTTTATGCTTTATGTTAGTGATAGTGTAGCTAAATAATGTAGATAAGTAATATTAAAAGCATGCTCATAAACCTGGTGAAACATTCTTGCTTTTGTTTTTTTGTTTTTTTTAAATTTTTTTACAGTTTGGAAATAAGGCAGTGGCCCATGTAGCCTGTGACATCTTTCAGCTGCTGATCTGTCACTGGCAGCACCTGCAGAAACTGGAGCACTCCCTCCCAAAACGAATAATTGAAGTATGTGCATTTGTGTCTCCTTTAGAGAGGCCAAAAATCTGAACATAATTTTCCTCTTTCACTAAGGTGCATTGACTGAGGAAGAACTGTGTTTCATGTGAATGCCTTTTTTGTTTCCTTTCCTTTGTAGATTTTTGTAGCAACCATCGCATTTCTTCTACCCAGTGCTGAGCACTCTACCGTAGAGGGGGATAAAAAGGTAAGCTGAGCAACTTCCAGCAGACACCCTTAATAATAATAATTATTATAATAATAATAATAATAATAATAATAATAATAATAATAATAATAGTAATATCTGGATTCACTTCAGGGTTCTTTTAACACACAAAATATGTGTTTAGTTACTGTTCAGAGGGATTTGGAGATCCTAGCTCCCTGCAGTGTTAGTATTTCAAAGCCCAGCAGCATGAAAATGATTAGCGTCCAGTATACTGTGAAACCTTGCTGTGAATTACAAACATCACACTCTGTCCAGCCAGCTTGTCTCCTACTATTTTTCTCCCCCCTCTCCCCGCTTTGTGCTGTAGTTAATGGTGTCCTTACTGCTGTGCTTGCTTGACTGGTGCATGGCTGTCCCTCTGTCCATATTACTGGAGCCCATCACCATGACCGTGCTGGACGAGCCTGTCTCTCAGAAAGCCCCACTGTTGGACTACATTTACAGGGTGAGTAGCTTCAGCTTTCCTTTGAGGAAATGTCACTACTTCTGTAGAGCAAAATTCTGTCAGAATTTGATTACTTTGCTTTATACAATCTCAGTGTTTTGTGAACATATTGTATATTCCTCATTGATTCCAAGCAAAGGTTCCTAGTATTCCAAATCTATTCAGCAGACAGTGGAGAAAGGCTCATATTTAGTCATCAGACACTGATGAGGGGCAGGCCAGGGCAACGATTCAATGAGATATTAGTCCCTTGCTGTTGAGCAGATGTGGTCAGCCACAGACCTTTGTGCAGATGTCATGCTCAAAGGGAAAAAATGGCCAAATTATTTAAATGCCCTATTGTTCAATTGATAAGCCTGCCAATGAATACTGATCTTGAGAATTCAACTCATCATCATATGAGAGAAACTGCACCTGGTGCAAAGAAAAAAGGACAGAATAAATGTCATTATTTTTCCTCTTCACTCACACGACTGTTAATCATTTGTAGCTCGTCATTATATGCACAGTGGGTTTACTTTATTTGTCCATTTATCAGTACTGGACACTACATTACATAATGCATGTACATAGCTCATGCCTTAATCTGCCATGTAGTCTTCAGGTTAAAAACAAGTAGAGCTCAGTTTAGCCTAGTCCTGTGCAAAAGTTGGCCTAGTCCTGTGCAAATGTGGAATTCCTTCTAAAGTCTAAGAACAGTATGAGATTACTGAGAATTGGTCCATGTGTAATTCACTATGCTGATGAATTTATCAAATTGTATGGTAGGATTTTTTGTGGTATGTATTCTTATTAAGGTTTGAACTTGCAGTGTTAGAATTCATGTTCTTTCAAAAGATGTTGCGCATTAATTCAGTCTGCCTCCAAATGTCTACATGTGTGCATTTTTCCCTCCATGAGACTTTTGCTATACAAGGGAGATACTTGGTCACCAAACTAACACTCGGATGAACGGCTTCGCTTGTTAAAACACTGCCCTTTCAGTAATATTGTTTCTGGTTCCAGGGCTCTACTAAAAATGCTGTATTTACTTTTTTGTACTAGTTTTAGGCTATTTAGGGAAATGTGAAGGTATTTCAAGCAATACTATTTAGTAAATGTTAGTAGCAGATTAATATAAATCACAATTTTTAGTATTTTTTTTTGCACTTATTTTTTTTGTTGCCCAGTATTTTAATTAGGTGAGGCAAAGTAACCATCACATGTACACTGACACATAAGTCACCCAGCAGACAGACATCTCAACCGACGTAAAAGGAAATTTCTGTTCCACCTTAAGTGGTGCCCTAAAAGTTATGGTACAGTGTGGGCACAAGGACATCAGCTGCACAATTAAAGGTGAAACAGAAACATTTGAATTCTAAACTAACTTCACCACTGCCACAAGTAATTACATTACAGAGAGTTTACTAATAGAGAAGATGCTATTTCAGTCATCCATTCAAAAGCAAGAGCATGTAAGGGTGGTGAAAGGAGAGTTGTGTCAAGTGTTGGAGCTCGATAAAGCTGTACAGTATGGTAATTTTGAGATCTGAAGCAGCATTTGGACCCGGAAATGGCCACGCATGGCCTCAGATTTAACAACCTACGTAGGGGTTATGGAGAACAACTGCCTCATTTTTCTTGTTTTTTTATTTTTAAATGTTGATCTTTCCTTTCCCATCTAAAAAGAATCAGTGGTACAGCATTTTCATTATGGCTTTGCTTGGTCTTTAAGATTACGGGTTTATGGGAGTAACCACTGTCTGAAGAGAAACAATATTTATCTAATAATTATATATCAACGACAGTCCACAGTAACTATTGTATGATGAGAAACATGTTATTAGATTGTAAAGCAGTAAAACTTTTTGTAGTCTAGATTTAGGTGGGATCTGATTAAGTGTGTTTAGCTTGTGGGCTCATTGTTTGCATGAGTGGTGTTTGAAAAGAAGCCAAAGGATAAAGTCTTAATTAAATCACACAGGGTGGCCCTGTTCAGGAACTGTGATAAACTGTGCTGGACCGTGTCTTATCTTGTCCAGCCAACAGAGACATGACCATCTGTTTAAGCAAATCCATACACTGCCATATTGCATAAGAAATTGATTATTATTTTGGGAAAAAAAGGGGTGAAAAAACGCTCTCATTGAGTGTTATGGCTTAACTTGATAAATAATGTCTTGCCTCCATATGGTGGTCTACCGCTGGTCTCAGCTAGACTAATCCATATGTGGCAACATTTGCACTTCTTAGTTATTGCCAGTTCCCACCTGTTATCTAGATATCCATGATTGTGCAATACACCTGGGATGGTGAAGGCAAGCACTGAAACATATGGAGCTAGCAAATCCACCGTAACTTTTCAAACTGCCTCTCACATCACTTGTGCTACCTTGAAGTGTATGCACATAATGCTGAACAGGCTTGGAGTAGAGCACTGACTGCCCAAGCTTGTATGTGACCAAATAAATGCTTGCAATTGGCCTGCAGTTTGTATTTTTCCAACCCAAGGAGGCAATTTCTGATTTTACACTCTTGGATGTATGGGTTTATCATTGTTGGGAATCAAAGTTTGGTCCCTCTGATAAGCCGCAATCATCTTAACCAGTAATATCACCCAGAAGCCAATGTGCAAAATGGTGGTATGTGAACAGATTTATTTCTGTCTGTGTTTTACAAGACATAGCATCATCAGGAGCTAAAATTACATTTAGCCAATTGTTAGCAATTTATTATGTAGTGTACATGAAAGTTATTTTGTATATGTTTAGGTGCTTCACTGTTGTGTATCAGGCTCCAATCTACACACACAGCAAAGCCACTACCTACTCAGCCTGGCTGATCTATCTACAGACTACGATCCTTTCCTGACATTAGGCCAAGTCAAGAGCTCTGATCTGCCCCCCATGCACAATGCTTCAGGTGACTTTGGAAATCTTCTCACTGTGGCTGAGGGTAAGCTTAATGTTTTTGGGATTTTAATACATATTGGCTCGCTAAATAGCGCACTAAATCTTACACCTAGCAATTCTTGTTGCACTGTTGTTGTTGCTATTGTCTTATATCTTTTATTCTTCTTGTTGACAAAACAATTTCCCTCGGGATAAATAAAGTTATTTCTTATCTTATATAAGATATAAACAGACAACACAAGTGTGTATTTCTAACACAAATTAGCTAGTTTAAGTAGTGTAAATGGTGTATGTAAGGAGTATGTGAAACCTATGCACATGATTTTCCTTTCCAAAGATGCAGAATAGCAGTGTCATTTTGCCTGCCCTGTGAATTAAGAGCTCTTTCAAAAAAGATTAAACAAAACGTAGCACATTCTGAAATAAAACGCTTCAAGAGACGTGCATTAGTCCCCCCCACCCGAATCCACTCAAAGAGAGCCCATTTATGCCAATTATTTAAAAATGAATTTTGTTCTACTTATTTGACCTTGCCACATCCATTAGGTAACATTTTTGGACATTTTCCCCTTTAGTACTCAGTATATCATGGTGGTTCTTTCAGGTGTTCCCTTCCTTTCTGTTCCCGTGTGTTTTATGATTGTACTTTTTTGCTGAGAAGATGGGAAAAAACACTGCCTTTTACACTGCTAAAATCTTTGTTCGTAGACATACCTTTTATACCTCAGCGCACAAAACAAACCCCTGCCAAAAAGCAACTTAAGAGCAATACTCCTGTACCCAGCCTCATTATTGATTAGTTCACTTCAAAGATCTGTTGCTCCCTAATGCAGCACAGTCGTTTTCCCAAAGAGCTTTTTCTACTTTGATGGAGATGATGGTATTGATGGCACTGTCACCATGTGAGCATCTTAATATGTGCTAATCACAACTGTAGACTACCCTTTTTGAGCTGTCCTTAGCATTGACATAGCTATGAGTACTGCTAACTTTTATTCGCTCCCTGTGAAAGGTGTGATGCTCATTAAAGCAGCTCTGAGTCATTTTTTTCCTCTTCTTTGTGTAAACTGAATAGAGCTAATAAATGTATTCTCTTGATTTGAAGACACCCAAACTGAGTGCAAGACTTCATTTACCATTAATGCTAAAAGATAGTATTGTGTTTCTAAGGACTGAAGGAGAACCTAATAAGCATGTGCCAAGCCAGTTGAAGCACTTATCATTTCACTTTAACTGACTTGTCTGGAAATCTCATTTAACTATGTCTTTCTAATACAGAGAAGAAGCGAAGGAACATGGAGTTGATTCCTCTGACCGCTAGGATGATAATGATGCATCTTGTGAACCATTTGGGTCACCATCCACTTAGTGGTGGCCCTGCCCTACTGCACAGCCTGGTGAATGAAAACCATGATAATCCCTATGTGGAATCATCTGAACTTTCCTCAGAAGTCTTCAAGAGTCCCAACCTACAGTTATTTGTCTTCAATGACAGCACACTTGTGTCTTACCTGCAAATCCCTTCAGATAGCTCCCCTGCAAGCCTTCAAGAACATGCCTCTGAGGTCCGCATTATTGTGCGGGACATCTCTGGGAAGTATTCATGGGATGGTAATGTTCTTTATAAGACTTTAGATGGGACAAGCCTGCATTGTAGCAGTGGTGAAGACAATTCTTCCCACCACCACACTGACCGTTCCACCACTGGCTCCAAGCAAAGCTCATCACACACCAGCAGATGCTCCTCTGTGGTGGAGGTAGAGGATAGTGTTGATGTGTTGGACCAACTCCTTGAGGACCTGGGCATCAGCAGCCCAGAGTGCTTGCCACAGCCTCAGCAAAGACTTACTCAGCCAGCACCACCACCCATGGGCATGAACCATGACATAGAGGGGGCCATCACTGAGGCAATTCAAAGGCAGGCAAACCAGGAGGAAGAGGAATTGAAATGGAGACGGAGTCAAGACCCCAGTGTCAGAGCAGCCAGTCAGGGACAGCCCTCTCATCAGGAGCCCAAAGCACCCTTCTACTTCTGCCGACTTTTGCTTAATGAGCTTGGCATGAATTCGTGGGACCGCAGGTATATGTTTGTGGGTGTGACACATGATCAGAATTTTTTAAGTAAAGCATTCTTTTCCTGAATTTTGGTAAATATTCGTTGATGCTTTTGTATGGTGTGTACTTTTTGTCCCATTTGGGATATTAATCAGAGGAGGAGCCTGTTGTATTTGCACTAAAACAATTTTCAGATGTTTTCAAAACTAAAATTTTCAGTTAAAAAAAAGAAAAAAGAAAATGATGTGAAAAAAGCCAGTGGTAGTGTTAGTATGTAAATGATCACAACAAGCTTTATGTTTTTGTATGGATATAGTGGTGCCTGAAATTTGTGGACCTTTATAAGAATTGTATGTATTTCTGCATAAGTATGATCTAAAACATTTATTGAGGAAAATGGTACAATATTTCATATTTGAGAGTGGGAAAATTATGTGAACCTGTATCTGATTCAACTCTGAGATGATGTTGGGGTTTCCTCGCATGAACTGCTTGCTTCAGGTTTTTCCGCAACATTTCTTTTGAGCTAAGACCAGGACTTTGACTTGGCCATTCCAAAACAAACTTTATTTTTCTGTACTGTTCTTTAGTAGAACAAGTTGTGTGCTTAGGGTCACTGTCTTGCTACATGATCCACTTCCATTTGATGTTCAGTTCATGGACAGATGTCCTGACATGTTCTTTTAATTGACTGGAATTATTCAGAATTCATTGTTCCACAGAAATCTCATTTGTTTGTGCAGTGATACAGTTTCATGTGTTGTAAAGATCAGACTTTGATAGATATGGTTTTTTGATACCTGATAATTTCACCTTCAAATTAACTGCTAATCCAAGAGTCAACCCTGAAGCTAATCTGAATATTTTTGTCTTATTTGTTGAATGAATGATGATTTTCTCACAATTTTTAGATTTTTCAAAACCGGTTATTGTCGCATCCGTAGTGTAAACACATACTTCTTTGCATTTTATTTTATTTTTTTTAAACTTTTGAACACTTTTCTGTACATTTGTGAAGTAGATCAGAGGAGGAACTGGGCAAGCCCATGATATTTCTCTGTTCTACAGAATCATTCTGATTCACTGCTTCCATTCAGGTCATCACTCCCTGTTTAATAAGGAGAACACATATTTGGTAGTGGCCAGTCTGAATGGCTTGATCTTGTCACTGCAGATACTATGATCTGTTCAAGCCACAGTTGATCAACAGCTATGAGAGAATATGAGAATAATGTAGAGTGATGTGTTAATGCAATATATAAAATAGTTAAATGTCTTTCAAATTATGGTAGTGTCTTGACTGTCTTTTGTTAATTGCTCCGCAGAAAAAGCTTTCATCTCTTGAAGAAGAATTCAAAGCTTTTGCGAGAACTCAAGAATTTGGATTCAAGGCAGTGGTAAGTTTCAGATGCCTTCTTGCTTCCTTTTAAGTGCTGCAGTGGATATCTAATAGCATGTGTGCTTTTATCTCTAATTACGTCATCACTGCGAAATCAGACAAACTACGTATTCATGAACAACTGCATGGAAAAATGGAAAACTGTATAGGGATACTGAAACAGTGAAATGAAACTATAGTGTTAATCTGGTAAACTAGGTGAAATGTCTTGCACTGCATCAACTTTTGTTGTATAATATTGCACCATGCTGATCACTCAAAACCATAATTATAGCATGCATTTATGGAACAAAATCACCTAATGCAATGCCCAGTGCGACTACAGAATGCAGGCTAAATCCTTTAAGAGCGCTATTAGTGAGACATGTTTTAAGACCACTCTCAGCTACCCCTCTCTTTCAACCCCCCACTAGCCTAATCCTTCCCATCTCTGGCAGAACACAGCTCGGCACTCCTCAGCCCACAGTAATCAATAGGCACTCAGAGTGGCTAATTACAGGGGCTTATTAAAGAATACCCCCAGGATCGGCCCACATTTTCCCCCTGTGTACATACCTGCCCTGCTCGTAGCAACCGCTGTCTGAGCATGCCAAACATCACAGTGCAAGGGCATGGTGCTTCCGTAGCAACATTGCTCGCAGACTTTCATCAAATCATGGAGACAGAGGATTACACCGATACAGCAGACTAGAAACTATATTTCCATTTTACTTTACATTAGGCAATGTAATTTCTGCCTATTATTTTATACTGTTCCCCAGTTTAAATTGCTTTCTTGTTTAGAATACACCAGCTTGATTTTTGTGTAGATTTTTATGTATTTTCTCCTAAATTATTTCAGTTTATACGTTTGAATAAATATTTGAAACTGCCTAATGAAATTAGGTATGAGAACTATTTTCATATCTTTGCTCATGTGTTTCAGTCGGGAGACCCACAAGATTGCAGTGTTCTATATTGGTGAGGGCCAAGAGGATAAATGCTCCATACTGTCAAATACTGAAGGCAGTCAGTCTTATGAGGACTTTGTCTCTGGGCTTGGATGGGAGGTACAAAGCCACCACACTCTCACAGTCACACACACCCTGCTGTGACTTGATCTTAGCCTTGAATTAGTCTAATAGCACTGTTTTCTCTCTTTTTTTCTTTTTTTTTCTCACACAGGTGGACTTGGCTTCTCACTGTGGGTTCATGGGTGGTTTGCAGAGAAATGGCAGCACGGGAAACACAGCACCCTACTACGCTACCTCAACCGTGGAGGTCATCTTTCATGTGTCCACTCGTATGCCCTCTGACTCTGATGACTCTATTACTAAAAAGGTATTTTATTATATTTTCCAAATATTATTGTTAACTAAAGGTAATGTACTGTATATTAGGTTTGCCCTAATCTATTTTAGTGCCATACCATCTGTCCTTTACAACATGTGAATATTTCATACTGAGTGTCCCAGCATAAATGATCCTTAATATTAATATTTGTTACAATATCATACTTTAAAGAGCAGTTTTTCTTCTCACATTAACTGATCGTTTTGGTGGTTTTGAAGACAATGTACTTACATGTTCATAGAATTTTAGAGCCTACCTTTTTAGAATATTTGTCTTTGGCTGGTATGCTTGTCTGATAGTGGATCAGTATGACAAAGCATGTGTGAGGTGTGACTGTGTGACTGTACTGTTGATTACAGGGCTCTGTTTGGCTGTTACTAGCTGGAGCACTGTAGAGCTGAAGAGAGCAGTAGGCATGTCCTGCCTTAGTAATGGTTCTGACTCTCTTGACTCCTGCATGTGCTGTGACCTGGGCCCCGATCAGCCCATTAACTCACTCTGCCAGGGCCAGGGGCCTGCCGGATGCCAGCGGGGCCCCGCTATCGAATTCCGCCCATGCCGGCAGGGTAGCGATCGACAGGCGTTAGTGCGTTAACACTGGCAAAATGAGCTGCAGAGCTCCTGTTTTGCGAACACGGCCCAATCTGATCATGCGCTCGCCCGCAGAGAGGAAATTCATCAGAAGGATCTCACTGAACCCACTCACCGTTAGCACTCACATTAGTCCATCTCAGCCACGTTCGATTTTTTTTTTCCCTGCCTGGCGAATGTGCCGAAGGTGTGGCCCAGCAGTGTGGAGGTGCGTGTGTGTGAGCTCGTGGTGGAACGGTTTGTGCCACGAGCAGTGTTCGATTCATTTGGGCTGGGTTCCCTGTAATTGCTTTGCTCCTTCTCCGGGGGCAACCGTGCTGTGTGCGTCTGTAGAGGGAGGGGTGAAAGGGCTGCTTTATCAGTCATAGCCAGGCAGGAAGTTACCCCTCTAATTTACAAATGCAACTTTCAGTGAGGGAGGAGGGGTAAAAGGAAGGGAAATAGAAAGAGAAAAAAGAAGAATTCCTGAATTCAATTGAGTCTGGGGGACAGAGCAGCTGGCTGTGCTAGTAATGCAGTTATTTGAAGGGCTCAGCCATTCAAGGCCTCAGTGTCAGGAGGCAGCCGGTCAGCCTGACATGTAGACACACACACACACACACACACACACACACACACACACACACACACACACACACACACACACGCACACACACTTGCTCGTTCTCTTTCACGCACTCAGCACATATCCAGTAGGGGGGCTAGATGGAGGCTACTGTTTTTGCCAGGCTTTTGTTGTGTGTATATGTACACTGTGTATGTATTTTTGGCACTTTACATTTTCAAGTGAGTCTAGGCGAGGGTTAAATGATGCTAATAATATTGTAGTCATTCATATTAACATACCTATTTTGCTCCACTAGCTTTCTGCTCTCAATCATCCAAATCAAGCATTATCACAATGTTGTCTTTAACACCTGGTGCATTTCAGTTCGACTGGCATCTGTAATATGTGTACAGCATGTTATCCATTTCCCTTTTTTCCCCTGACCTATTTACATGCCATTGATTCTTCTGCCGTCTCTGAAATGGATAAGCATGCATTGGCCCAATCAGCTTGTTGTGGATTTGTTTAATTTAAGTCCATTATCATAATTAAGGGCTTATGGGGAAATGTGGTAATTGCATTTTTTGGTAGAGAGGGCATGTTTTGTTAATGGCTCATTAGGCGTCAGTACATTGGCAGATGTTTGACAGCCCATCGAGGGATCCTACTTTACCTGATTCAAGTTGTTATTTCCAGTTGAAGTAGAACCATTTTCATAAAACAATTAAAAATCCTCTTTCTATCTTTCATTCTGATTAAATATTCCTACTTTGATTCCTTTAAGCAGTGCCACCACTAAATGTTAAAATATGGCAGATTTGAACACCTGTCTCTTATTAGTTCCGTACACGAATACCAGTCACTGGACATACTAGATATTCTTTAGCAAGAAGAAAATCACAGGCCAAACATTTTAATGCAAATATTAATCATATGTCATATATGGACCACTATGCAGTTATTTCTTTATATGTCTCAAATACATTTTTGTTCACTACAGTCAGAGAAAGCTTTGCTTTTGTTATTTTTCTGTCCTGCTGCAATACACAAACCTGGAAAAAAAATAACGGATTTCCTTGAAATGTATTTCCAAGTTTAATGTAAAATGAAAATGTTAGCAATTTGACAGACAAAGCAGTCAATTTAATCGAATGATTGGCTCATAATAATCCAATTTCTCAAACTCATTTGTCTCCACAATTGAAAGCGCTGTAACAAGATGCAGGACCATTATGCACTGAAATATATGTGCAAAAGTTTTGCAGACCTAAATTATTGCTCTCCTCAAAACAAATTTTCATGATTAAGTCTTATTAGAGTGTTTTCAGGTTGTCAAGGTCCAGTGGAAATGGAATGATTAGCTTGTTCTTTAAAACAGACGAAAGTGCTCTTAGAGGAACTTGAAGTCTGGCTGTGAAGAGTCATAAGTCATGTGTCAGTTTCATGGCAGTCACTTAACCTGCTAAATCTTTGGCTTATTTTTTCATTCATTAGTTCTAAGAGGTTTTTTTTTCTTTAACTACTATGAATTATTCACCAACTGAGAAACTAATTAGAAAGGGGTGTTGTTACAAGAGTGAAGAACTGAAGTGTTAGAAGGGTTAAAAGACATTGCATTGTATTGTTGCACTTTACAGTAAATTTAAATCAGTGGGAGTTTTTAACTATTCGTGTCATTATTTTAATTACTTAAAACGTATTCATATATTTTGGTTGTAGCTTCGTCATCTGGGAAATGATGAAGTGCACATTGTGTGGTCGGAGCACTCGCGGGACTACCGACGAGGAATTATTCCTACAGACTTTGGAGATGTACTCATAGTCATCTACCCCATGAAGAACCACATGTTCTTCATTCAGATCTTGAAGAAACCACAGGTATGGGCAATGTTTATTTATTAAAAATATATATGGTTTATTTACATAGTGTCTTGTTAAACACTACGGTCTAAGAGTCTTAGGCAAACACAAATACAGTGTGGGTTTGTTTGTAAGAACACACATAGCATTACGAATGCGCACACACACACACACACACACACACACACACACACACACACACACACACACACACACACACACACACACAC
>JBBIGA010000001.1:34051334-34065092 GCA_037576975.1 Alestes dentex | reverse complement strand
TCTCTCTCTCTCTCTCTCTCTCTCTCTCTCTCTCTCTCTCTCTCTCTCTCTCTCTCTCTCTCTCTACCTCTCTCTCTACCTCTCTACCTCTCTCTCTACCTCTCTCTCTACCTCTCTCCCCTCCTCTAATGCTAAGTGACTCATTGCATTACTGCTCTCTCGCTCACTCTCTCTCTTTCTCTTTTTCTCTGTCCTTCCCCCTCAGTCTACCCCGCCTTCAGCTCATGATGCCTGGAACAAAGGCAGCGCACACACACACTCAATCCCCCTGGGGCGACTCCTTCTTGTGGGTAACACCAAGCTTAAACACAGGTAGAGAATGAGTTTGTAAACAACGCAGTGACAGCTGAGAAATAGCTGGTGAAAAACAGGTGGCAGATACAATAGAGGTATGAGTGTGTGTGTGTGTTTTTAATACTCATGCTTCTATACTTTTCTGTTTTCTTCATATTCCTCTGAAGTTTATTGGCCAAATCTTATAATATAAAATTTTATATGATTTGGCCAGTAATTTATGATTAACCACACTTTATCAAGAATCAGTCTTAATCTTGGAAATATTTACAGATTATTATGTATATTGTATGGGTTAGTCAAATGGTTAAAAAATGTATTATGATACTTCACAAAATTTTCATGATATGACCGTTTTTTTGTCATCTTATTTGTCTACACTGACAAAATGCTGCAGTTCCACGTAATAAAAATACAGTCAAAATCTGACATCTGTGACATGCTCAGAAAAACATATTGTGATGTGCAGCAACAATAAACATCGTCATTTTGTCCAGTATCAGTATAATGCATTTACAGTGATATATTCAGGACTTAGCAGTGTTTAACCACTCTGTGCAGTTTGTACTGTCCATGTACTGCATCTTTAAACTTGAACCCTACCCAGTCCACTGGCTCCTCCCTCAAAAACAGTGAACTCTGTTAGGCATTCATGCCTGACAGCTGTCTGTGCTCTGGCAGTGTTGTGAATGGGTGAGTCGTTGCCAGATCTGGGTGGGATCCCCCGGTATGGGGGGATTGTGTAGACATGGTGAGGTGTAGAGTTACCCTGAGCTCACTCCATTATTACTGCTCCCTCAGGAGTAACACGGAGCAGAGCAGAGAAAACGTTACTTAATCACTTCTTAAGCATGAAGGATGTGCCTGTTAATTCACACTTGGCCCACACTTGATTCTATGAGAGTGCTACTATACATATGTAATTTTAGAGAAATAATACTTACAAGGCAGGGAGCTCTGATATATATAATTTTTTTTAATCAAAGTCTCAATATGCAAATAAAATTTAAACTACAGTAGGGTAGCCAGGAATGCTTGTAAAAATATATAAAAATGACTTCTTAATGAATTGGCGTGATTAGTTGGCAGTTTGCTTGATGATAATGTACATTTTCAGTACTCCTGGTAGGCTCTTTGGTATTAGGAACCTTCACAGATAAAGTGGTTTCCATCATTTTTTCCACACATTTTGTTTTGTCAAGTTCTTAGTTTATTGTTCTCCAAGCTGATGTTTATTGTCAGCCTTTTAAAATATAATGAATCACCAAATAATTGGTAGATGAGTCAATTACCAATGCAAACAGCAAACTTGTAAACTAGAGTTTCTAATTATATGATAAACAACCTGGTGCTCTTCTGGCTTCTGTCAAAAGAACATAAACTTTCTTCTGTCCTCTCGTCTCCTACCGTCCAACATCAAATACATCTATCTGTCTGTCTCTCTCACACACTTTCTCTATGTTCCTCGCTCTCGTTTTGCCTCAGTGGGCTAGGTGAACGTTTTGGAGGCATGCTAATTGTGATTGATGGCAGGGCAGACGTGGAGGAGTGTTAAACCTGCTTGTCTTCTCAGAGTAATTAGCATCCAGCTAGTCGTTCCATCTGTCTGCCCAAGCCTTGTTTAATTAATGAACTTTCTTTCTCCTCCCTCACCAGACTGCTAACACTCGGAGAAAGCCGTTAGTCATCTCAGGTTATCCAAATGGATGTTGCGCTCGCTGTCTTTCTCCTATGAATACAATGGAGGTGTTCTCATTTATTAGCTTTGTATGGGTTTTTCCCTCTTTTCTTTCTCTCTCTCTCTTAGTCTGTTACTGCTTAAAGGGGAGTGATAATGAGCAGATTTGGCAAGCTTCAGCATTGTAGTGTAGGAGCATTTGAATGTGTGAGAGGATGTTTGTGTATGTATGTGCGCATGAATGCAGTTGAGGAGCATGTGCATGTGAGTGTTGGACCGTGGCACTCTTGTTTTGTTTGTTATATTTTGTTTCTTGCTCATCACTATGAAACAGCCTGAAGCACCAGAGGAATTCTCTACATGATGCTTGCTCCCAAAAGCTTCTTTAGAAACCTCTGCTCTCTCTGGGTTTGCGTGTGCATGTGTGCTTTCTCTATTGCATCTCTGATTTCTCCTCCTGCTAATCGGCTCGGTCATTCACGGCTGGCCTGTGTTTAAGCCCATTTCCCATTCTGTGGATTTCTTTGTCTGAGGCCTGTGCTGATAAGAATCCTGCCTCTAGGGCTCTTGTGATATTGAAATTCACCATTGGTGAGAAAGAGCCTTCAATCATTCATTATCAGTACTGCGCTGATTACCATTCAGTCTCCCTTGTCCCAGCCAGGCGTCTGTGCTCTGCCCCACCAGGCTGGGCCTGAATAGAACACAGGTCTCCTTGCTTATCCTCTCATATCCTACACATATCCAATTCTAGCCTGAAATGTCACAAAAATGTCAACTGCTATATAACCCAGCAGTATTATGGCTTTTTATTTATTTATTTATTTATTTATTTATTTTATTTATTTTTTTTAGAAAAATGTTTTTGTAAGGTGGGTATCACCCAAGTAATGCCTTTTGGTTGTTTGTTTTTTCTGTTTTACCTATGCTATGAAGACAAACACCAGCAGTGCCCAACAGTAGGAATTAGAGGGGCAGAAATGGTTGCTTTCAGTGAGCAACAAGAATCACTTGTCTCAGAGTCATCAGACTGTTATACTGTTATAGTCTTCCAAGTGCATTCAGAGCACTCCTGGCATAGCTAAACTTATTTTAGCTAAATTAAATAACCATGCAACATTTTCTGATTGAATAGCTGTCTTCTGATTTCATGATCTTAGAGCACTGTACAGATGCTGTCAGAGAGAATGTATGCATGCATCTTTTATCTAATTTGGTAACCTTTTAACTTTACCACTGCCATTCGCTCTATCAGTTCGACTTAAATAGTGCTCAGCGAAATTTTTAATTGCAGCCTCAGGTCAGCAGGGTTGTTTGTTTAAAGACTATGGCCCTCTCAGTTTCCTGTGGCCTATTGTTGGCCATCTTAAAAGAGGAATTACTTGATTATTTATAAGTTCTGCATTAATAGCACTTTAAAAGGTTCAAAGGCAGCGACGGCTCCTCCACAAGCTGGCTGTGATTGTACCAAGCTAAAGGATGTCCTTGTGTTCGCCATTTGCATCTTTGCACAAAATAGAGTCCTCCGCATTGAAGGATAAACAAAACAACAACAGAAACAGAAAACAGCAACACAACATAAAAGTGTGCATCAGGCTTTTGTCCAGCCCTCCTCCACACCAGAGGTAGCCTTTGATGTGGAAATGGAGGTTCTTTACATTCTGAAGTAGAAGACTGCAGTTCGGTTGCATAAGGACAGCAGTGAAGGACTAGACGGCAGTGCTTCACAGATTTTCTTAATGTTTCATTTCTGGTGATATGTTACTGGTCTCATAAGAATACCATAGTCTTTATGGAGAGAGCATGGCTATGTCTGTTTAAATGATGAACTGCATGGTCTTTGTTATTTCTTTAAAAATTATTCCTTCTGTTCCATATTTCAACCTATTTTTGAAATCATAGCAACTTTTCTGGAACTACGTTTCTACTTGTAATGAAGGCTTCCATTTTCTCCCCTCTTTGGTTTGCCAGACGTCCAATTTATCGCTGAAATAAAAGCACTTAGCATCTCATTTCAATGCACACGCCTTTGCTACAAACAGTGCATATAGCGCCTAATTAGTATTGAGAGCCTCTACAAATCTATAGCTATTGTTATTCAGATCATGTTATTCATGCTTTGTGCACAGAGCTCCAAGCAGTGGATACCATAGGCTTTGTGCGAATCTTCAGAGCAGAGTGCAAAGCTGCAACCCCCTTTTTAAAATTTGTGTCTTGCATCTAAAAGACTGTTTCAGGGAGAGAATCTTTTCTCTTCCCTTTACTTTATTTACCTTTCCATATCCTGCATCCACTTTATCTGTTTGTGAATGGCTCTGTTATGTGAATTCAGAACAATGCTGACAAACAGATATAAGCAACCAGTCAACATCCCAGCTCAGCCAAGGCTTCCCTGAAACTGTTGTGTATTACTATACATTATGCTGCACAGAGTTGTCAGTCTTTGGAAGGAGGAGTCAGGGGGAAGCGATATAGGTTTTCCAGTGGTTGCTTTTGAAGAGTTGTATTGAATTTAGTCTTTGTTCCATCAGCTTGGCTGTACTCTTCAGACGAGCCAAGCAACATTCTCAAATTATGAGCTGTCTTTTTAGGTCTCTTTATGTGCAGTTGGAAAAGTTCATTGTCTAGTCAGCCCATTTGAGGACCCAGTGTCTGTGGCTAGCTGAATGGGCTCCACGCAGGCGGACTGGGCTTGGACGGGCTCTTGATTAACCCTGGAGTGACTGGAATGACTAGCTAATGTCATTGAAGGAGGACCACCTGGTGGGGGGGGCTGTACAGTCAGCTGCTGCTGAAAGCCCCTGAATGCCTCGGACCAGGTGCCAGCATCCACAGCCTGGCTAATTGTTGCCGCGTAATAGTACGCTTGACTGCACAGAACGCCTCGAGGCGAGGATTAAGAAAGAAAAGAAGATGAAGAGGAAGAAAAGCTGTTGCCAAACCAGAAGTCCATTTTCTGGCTTCCTTTTTTTCCCTTTCTCACATGTAATGTATTCTCGCTTTTTCCTCACTTCTAATCTTTTCAGGTAGGACTGGCCCTCTCTGTTTTGACACTAAGCCAAGTCTTTTCATCCACAAGCTAGAGGATTAGTGGATTTTCATCTATCTTGGCTTTGCATCTTGGGCCTGCTTTGCTTAGTCTGGAGGCTCTGCCCCTAAATGCTCTCCTTTACTATGTGAGTTTCAGAGGAGCTGTCTTCAGCACCAACACTTTGCTACAGTGAGCTCCAAAAGTTTGTTTAGACCCCCTCCACCACCCCCAGCACACACATCTACCTGAGTTTTCTGAAAAAAGTATTGTAATGGAAGGGACCTTTTCTGACAATGTTCTGTTAAAGGCCTTAGCATGGTCAATGTCACAACTTCGAATCCTTAGCTAGGCACAATCTCAAAAATGTCATCATTGTTTTTCTTATAACATTTATCTTCTTTGTTATTAATCTGTTGTTTATTAGCAAGTTTAAATGAATGGAATTATCAGTTCTTTAGGCATTGGACAATGGCTGGACTGAAGTTGAGGACTTTTTAAATAGTTTTTCAGCTTTGACAGCATATTAAACTCCTTATTGGGTCTATAGAAACATGCATTTTAAGCTCATTATTCAATTCTCAATGCATTCAGTGGCTTATGAATTAATCCCATTGTTTTAATGAAGAGAGTTTTGTGAATGGTGGAGCTTTTCATCCTGAGGAGCCCAGTGTCTGATATAAAAGAGCTCTTCAGAGATCTGCACTGCCCACCCCTGACTTGAGATGTATCCACCATTGATGGATCCATCTTGTTATAACTTCCTCTTAGTGCGTTGGTTACCACAGATTGCCTTTTATATTGTCAGCTTGTTTGCTTAATTATTTTCCCATTGTGTCCCACATCTAAGGCCCTGCTTTGCTCTTGTCAATACAGATCCCTTGTAAAAGAGCAGTGAGGGCGTTTCCTAGCTCATTTGAATCCACAGGAGGCAATGCCCTTATTGGAAGCAAATCTTGTGTAACTAAACTCAAGTTTGGCCCCAGAGTAAATTGATAGAACAGACCTCCTGTAGACGTCCTAGGAAATTTTCTTTCTAGGTCTGTTTTCTCACAGCAGAGATTGTTTTTAATTTTTTTTGCATGCCTTGTTGTCATTCCCTGCATATGAGCATATCTGTATCTCTTAAATAGTAAGGTTGTAGATGATGGGGAAAATATTTTCAAATCTGTTGGAATAATGAGATGCGCAATGATTAGTTCTAGAGGTTGATGTGTTGAAAGCAGGAAAATGTAAGGATCTGTGCACTTTAACATGCTTCAGAGCATGTCAGGTCTTGTGGAGTGTTCCCAGTATGCAGTGGATAGTACCTACTAAAAGTGGTCCAAGGAAGGACAACCAGTGAACCAGCAAACTGGGTCACGGGTGCCCTATGCGCTTGTGGGGTGTGAATGCTATCCCATCTGGTCTGATCCCACAGAAGAGCTACTGTAGTACGAAGTGCTGTAAAAGAACTGTTTGTTCAAGAATGTTTTGAGAAACATGGCAAAGAGTTGAAGGTGTTGACCTGGCCCGCAAAATCCCCAGATCTTGGTGCAATCAAGCATCTGTGGAATGTGCTGGACAAACTAGTTCAATCAAAATACTCCCCACCTCACAACTTATGGGTTTTGAAGGATCTATCGCTAACATCTTTGTGTCAGAAACCACAGCACACCTTCTGAGGTCTTATGGAGTGCAAACCTGAACGGTCGAAACTGTTTTGGTGGCACAAGGGAGAGGTACACAGTATTAGACAGATGGTTTAAATTTTATGATTGATATGTTGAACCCTTTCTCTTGGTCAACAGACCATGAATTGTTCACAGTATAAAGGGCAGATGCCATTTTCAAGACATTAAAGTTTTAACATGAGAAAGTACTGGATTTTGGTGTAGTGCCACTTCCTGGGTGAAGATTGCTTAGTCATGACACATGTTTCTTTGATCATCCTCTCTTCTAGGATGTAGTACATCAGCGCTCTCAATGGCGCTATCAGTGTGGTGCAACCTGTTGACCTTTTCCATTCTCAGTCTATTCTGACAAGCCCTTTCCTTTGCACCCTGGATCAGATCAATAGTTACTGGGCTGTTAGGAGTGTTAATGTTATGTGTTCAGCTCACCACATGGCAGACGTTTGATTTAGCAACGTTGTAAATCTGTGTCCATGTCAGCCCAGTCTGTCGGGTCTTTGTGGGAATCCACGCTGGCAGTGATGTCATGCTCATAATTCCATTTCTTTGCGTCTGGCTTTCAGATGGATGCTGGTGAGGTGAAATGCAAAGGACACCCCCAAGAGTGAACGTCCCCCTGGAGGTTCAATTAACCTGTCCTTACCCTCACCCCCCAGTCCTCCCCCAGGGCCTCCAACCCCTCAGTACAGGGTTTAATTAGTGCAAGTGTGTGTAAAGACACACACACATACATTTCTCTTGAGCCAACATTACTGGTTGTAATCACCTCACACCTCCTCTTGGTTTTTTCCACTGGGACGAGCTTCACGCCTCAGTCCAATGGCGTGACAACAGGTACCCTTGCAGCAGTGGCCCAGAAATTCACCAATCAACACCTGCTGTCCCATGGGCTCCCATAGCTGACAGAAACTGGCATATAGTCCAGTGTCTTTATCTCTCTCTCTCTTTCTATCATTTTCTTCTCTCCACATTTCTTCTCTGCTCACCTGGATGAATAAAAGTAATAGTTATACACCAGTGAGTGTGTTATAAATCAGATTAACTTTTTTCTCTACATTGCTTGTTATCTTGCTCTATAGGAAATTTGTCAAATTTAATATTTTTTAGCGTGATGAGATGTTACTCAGTTGGTCATGAAATGTTTGCATGGTGTAAAGAATGGTCATTTCAGCATTATACACAGTACACAGTGGAATGAAACAACATTCCTCCAGAACCAACATTCCTCCAGGAACAAAAACAGAACACCACAAGACTACATAAGCGCAGACAGTATAAAATGCACAGAGACAGCAGGACAAATACAACATTTACTGTAGTCAACAAAAGCAGATGCAGTACAAGTTTGAATGAATAGAGTATTATGACTGTCCTGTATTCTACTGTGCCGTTAGATGTGCAAAAACGCAAATATTGAAGTAGACAGCAATAAATCATTGTGCAATTAATGGCAGGAGAGAGAATATAATATATAATTATATAATATATAATATATAATAATAAAATTAATAAAGAGGTATTTACAGTGGCAGTTGCAGTGTAGGTTGTTTCAGGCAGAAGAGTTGGATAGTGGGTTTGTGCAGTATGTATTCAGTAAACCCCCACTTTAATGCGGATCAGCTGTTGCGGTTTCAGTCCAACACGGAATTTTTCTGAAAACCGAACTAATAATTGTTCGCTGAAACCTCCGCACTAACGCGGAAACTGCAGATAGCTTCCACATTTTTTCTTTTTTCTTTTTTTTTTTGCTTTCGTGATGTCCAGACCTCGTATATGGAAAGGTAGCTGAAATTATGTTAATATCTGTTACAAAATTAGTAAATTATATTTTTCTTAATAATTTAGCACTTAAATGTATGAACATTTATATATTGCCACGAAAAAGCTGTGACATCCGGGCCTCGTACGCCATGCCCCCTCGTCCTCGTTTTGGTTCTGTCCAGAGAACACAAAGAATGAGGCCGGAAGTTTGAAAGTAGCCAATCCGAGAACATTTATTTCTCCTTGCTGCTGATTGGCTGCTGCCCTTTAACGCAGCTACAGTCCAGATTTACCCCCGTGGAAAATTCTCATGTTCTCATGTTTTTTGTTTTGTTCTTCCGACACCCTGTATTTTTATTACTGTAAATTAAATGAATTTATTACTGTATTTACCCTACTTATACCAAAGAAAACGACGGCACATACCAAAGTAAACGCCTGTGCATGAATTACAGTGCAGTCTAAACAGGGGTAATATCGATTTTACATTCTAGTTCTGTGGGTGTTCACTGTAAACTGCACAAATACAGGTTTACCTTTACATTTTCTTTAAGGGTGATGAGTTTAAAATGAAAAAGTGTTTTGGGAGCATATTTGGGGGCATATTTAGGGTTTACACTATAAAAATAGGCTTTTGTAAACTTTTTTTTTTTTAACCACATCACAACAACGTGGTTTTTCAGTACATGCGGGTGCTCTTGGAACGTAACCTCTGCGATAAGCGAGTGTTTAATGTATGTGCAATATAAGAAGTTAAGTTCATAGGTGTGTGTTTGTGAATACAGTTTGATTTAAGAATTTTAGCTGAATCAGTTTGATTTGGCTTGCATTTTCAAAGGCTGCAAGGTTTTGAAATGATGGTGAAATATGGTGTTTATGTTTCATAAAAGGGAACTTGATTGTAGTACTGCCCCACTTGGTCCTGGGTAAAGATTACTTTGTCTTAAAACACATTTCTTTTATCATCAGCTCTGTTAAGACCAAACAGATCATACAGTTTCTTAGCTATTTGCATGTAAAGGTGGAAAAAAGGTTTAATGAGTGCTTTGTAATCAAGTGGTTTGTGAGGACTTAACTGAATAGTTGATATTTACAGTTCTCATCTCTCAAAACGGACTAGCTGCCAAAGTGTGTATTTACTTAATTATAATTGTTTTATTAAAATGTTTTAAATACATTTATTTAAGCATATATATTATTTTGGATTTCTGAAAGTGATTTTGAGCACAGTATGTGGTTAATTATATTGTTTGTCAGAGCACAGCTTGAAGACAGAACCGGTAGGTTGCTAATTGTACAATGTCCCTCTCTTTGAAAGTGATTCTTCAAATAGGAAAAAATGGCATAAATGTGGCCTTAGTTCAGTTGATTTTCAGCTGGAATCTGCTGTGTGATTGCTCTGTTTGTTCAATGGAACTCTGTGACAGTGGCCAATGCTTTTCCATCTGACTCCACACTCTGCATTACCACCTCATTAGAAGCCAAAGCACAGGAAAAATGTACATGGCAATATTAACGACTATGCAGAATATTCCTTTCAGGATGTGTGGTATGCCTGCCTAGCCAGTATCCCAAAAGTGCCTTGGCTTTTTTCCCCCCTCTCTCTTGCTCTAAACTGGCCAATTATCCTCTTCCACAGCCGGACAGCAAGGTCAGTGTGATTGGCTGAGGTTAATGGCTGGTGCTTGGCTGGAGTGGAGGTCGAGCATGCACGGCCACTCTCCACTTCTTCTTCAACTTCTCACTCTTCACATGAGAGCCCATTCAGTCACTAGCAGAGAGACGGAAAAAGGAAATGTGTTGTTAACCTTGGCATTGCTCATTGTAATGGCTGCAAGTAAAAGTGAAGTATTTTCCTTGTCTTTTTGCTCTGCAAATGCCTAATGTAGGCGTAACTCTTCAATTCATCACTTAGAATTCCTACCTACATTGCATTCTATTGTCTAATCTTCATTCAGTTTCATTCAGATTGAGGCTTATTCTTAACTTCTGGAGTCAAAGGAAGCTTAGCATGGCAGGGAGGTGTTCATCCTTAAAAAGTATTGGGCTACTTTTGTTTTTCATTCACCGGAGTTCTGTTCGAAAGGGTTTTCACCACTGCCATAGTATCATTCACTTGCACATACATAGGTACACAGGCATATGCACTATAATATACCTAAATTTAGTGCTTGATTTATTAAAACTATACGCACCCTCAAACTGCACACTCAGGAGTTGCAGAGTTTAAAAAGCTCAGTGAAATAATTAAGTCATCACCAAGCTCAAGACAAAACAGAATATGATAGGTGCTTTCCCACCAAAACATTCTTGAGGGGTATAATTGCCGTTCGTTTAAGAAAACAGAGTTTGTGAAACATAACACAAACTGCGCACTCAAATTGAGGCTGCATCACAGCATATTCTGTGCTGCTTCCTCTCTCACGTACATCTGATCTCAAGAGTTTAAACAGTGTCAATCTGATGATGAACATTGTTTTAGCATCTGTTTGTAGTTTCTGATGCTGTTGTTGGAGGAAGTCTCTCAATAACACGTCTTTTAGCACCCAAATGCAAATTCACACCTGCCTTTGAAAGGCGGTGCAAAATCAAATAGCAGACACCACAAGTAGTAAATTGAGTGGAATATGTGCATTTCTCAATTTGCATTCTTCTCTGTATTTTCGTTCTCATGGACTTGTGAAACATCATCAGTCATGGTCCAAGTATGATTCCAGTTCAAAATTTGCATCTAACTGAGTGCAGACAGATATCCTCAAAGTGTCCTCTTGTCAAGGATGCATCAGGAGATTAGTTTTTCGATTTGGGTAGTCAAGTTTCCCAGAATCCATTTCAAACAAAGTAGTGGCAGTGGCTACAGAGGAACGGCCGCTTAATTGTTTTAAATTTTAAGCGACAACCATCTGACCCATTCCACATTTCCAAAGTTTTATTTTCTTAGCTTTTTGTTGGTCCCACTAAGTAAACAGACTTCTTTCACCATGTCTACAAACTCCCACAATAATTTTCTTCCATTTGATATTGTGAACATATATATTTTTCTTAATATGAAAAAAAAAAATTTTTTAATGAAAACAAACACGGGCAGTTTGGTGTATATGTTTATTGTAAACATTTAGGTGAAAATGCAGGGTCTCAAACCTCAAGGCAAAACTCACGAGCCGAACTGAGAATACTGCTTTTCCAAATGCAGCTTACGGAATTTACCAAATCCTTCCATCCTCAGGAGTCCCAAGAACTGGGAGTTTGTACTTCACATACTACATACTGAGAAAATCTCTACAAAAACTGTTGCACATAAAATGTCTCCATACACGTTTCACATGGCACTCCACCAAACACATATGCTGAGAACAAAATAGTATTCATTAACTGCATGTAGGCTGGTAGACCAATTTTGTGCATAATATATGCAGAGTGCATCTGATTTGCTTCTGAAATGAAAGTAAAATGCTTAGCACATTGCGCCCAGAAAGTGCATTTGTCTCAGACTTTAAATACAGTTCTGCTGTCACTTGGTGGCATGTTGAGCATGCTGTGTTTACCGATAAATATTCAGTAAATAATTTCAGTTTTGTGACTTTCTTTAAAAGCTAGATTTTTCTCTTCTCTGTTGTGATGTCAACAACTTTTTTATATATTAAGTAAAATGTAAACCAGTAGTTGCATCATTAAAACATACCCAGTTTAACAGAATGCCGATGATTAGAATGTGATTGGTTTTATTAGGACTGAAACAGAACAAACTCAGAGGGACGTAACCGACCACAAACCCTCAGGCCATTGCTACAAAGGCTCTTTCTGTTTCAATTATGGACTCTACTTTGACCAGGTCTGGCCTTTTATATATGGCTAGCTAGAAAAAGCACTGCAGGGCTTTTCCCCTGTGTGCGCCGACTGGCCACTTCTAAGCCTTGCGTTTTTATTGAATCCTCTTCTCTTCATTCCTCTGGATACCCCCACTAAACTCTCTGAAGAATAGACATTTTCAAGGGTAGTGTTAATGGGACTGGCAATTTTGTCAGTGTTTTTCAACACATTTCTAGAAAAGCTAATTTTATTAATTTATGTTCTTTAATTTTAAGTCTTTTTTCCAGTTGTTTGTTTTAGTGACAATAACCTTTTTAATGCATACATTTTAATGACAGATTTATGTGCATTGTCTAGTTGGCTTTGTGACCCTGTGTCGATGGGGTTGTATCCAGGCCCTCGTCTCCAGTGGGGTAAGCTCTATTGTTAGAGTGTGAGAGAGGACCATAGGGAGGGGGTGTAGGGTGGGTTGGGCTCAGAAGTCTGTCCCAGGGGTCTGGGTCCTGAGCGGACTGCTAATGAGAGGCCATCTGAGTCCCCCTGCAGTCCCCTCTGAGTCCCCATGCACCTTGAACATGGCGACCACTGCTACCTGACCTTGGCTTTGATCCGCCAAACTGATTGACCTCTCAATTCCCTACTGGCCACCCCTAACCATCTGGACATCACCACACACTCTCAGTCTCACACTCATACACCCACACAATCTCTCTCTCACAAACACTCTCATGGACAAACACACGAAAACGCACAATTCACGTCATTAGTCCAGTAGAATTTTTTTTAAAGGATTTCAGATATTATTATATATATTAATACAAATCACTGGGTGGATTTTTCCTGTGATTAATCATGATTAATTGCATTGTTATACGTGAATGTATTCAAAAGTAGTGTATGGAGCACTTTTAATTTAAAAGTATTTGGTTTACAAACACTTTAAACAATAAGGAGCTTTTTAACAGCCGGGTTCCCTTTAACCCAGTTACACAGCTGCAGTTAAAATATTTCTTGTAAATCTCAGCTTAAACATTAATATAACCAAATCAAATATAAAACCAAAGCTATTTGCCACTGCAGGGCATTCATGTTTTATCTAGTTTGTTATAGAAAAATAAGGTACCCGCAGAATCCAGAGCATGGGCGCAGGTGTTCTGTCAAAACATGCTACCCATCAAGATGTGCTACTGTGCCCTTCTGCGCATGTGCAGTTCTACAGTCTTGGGATTGAGTGCCACGAGTATAAATCTGTGCTACCTTGGGACAACAGCAAGTTAACATTTAATAAATCTGTTTAAACAGGTACCAGCAGAAACATTTCTCAGAGAGCAACAGAAGCAGTCAGTATGTTCAGTAGCGAATGTCCCTGTTAAAGTGAGGTGAAGCAGACGAGCACAGAAAAACAGAAAAACAAACTTTCTAAATAAGAGTAATTAAAAAAAACACGTGATAAAATAATTGTAGGTGTAAAGTAAATAATGCGTTAACATGTTAATAACGTGTTAACAAATGTG
>JBBIGA010000001.1:34039562-34051234 GCA_037576975.1 Alestes dentex | reverse complement strand
CTGACCTTTTCAGTTTTTCCATTTGCTGCTAATAGAGTGTAATCTGTGGTATAGTCCTGCTATATCCTGCTCTGACTAATTTAAACAGATGTAGCTGTGTTTGTTTGTGCCCATCTGTGAATGAGTCAGCGATGTTCCCCAGGCTGCTGCTTTATCTGATCCTTAATGCCTTCCCTTTGTCACCTGGTGCACCACAGGGTGGCAAAGGGCCCGCCAAGAAAGAAAAAAGAGCATTATCTGTTAAAGTCCTTGTGCAAAATGCTTAGAGGACTTTTTCTCCATTAAGTGGATTTAAGCTGTCTCTTTTTTTCCTTCGCTATAACAGTGCCATTGTGTTTTCTTTCTGTATTTCCCTTCCCTCTCGCTTCCCATCTCCCCACAGGCTGACCTGTGCGCGAGTGAGGTCATCGCATTATTTTACATGGCAGGGTGGTTTTAAATTTGTGCTCCTGTCACCATGGCCATGGCTGTCCATGTTTCAGACGAGGACATTTCATTTTTGCCTTTGGAACATTCCACATGGAAATGTGGAGGTGTTGTTGCATCGTAGCCATGGATGCTTTCGGAAATTCCCCGCTCACACCTGCCTTAGCTACCAGCTGAAGTGGAGAATGAGCTTCTCCACCCCAGATGCTTTAAGGATGACTTAGATTACAGTGCACTGGTAAATCCCAAACCTTCTGTTGTGTTTTTAGTCATGCAGAGCCTATATTAGCTTTTAGTTGCATGCTGAGATACAAATGGTTCTTGGCTCCTATGGTTTATTGTTGAAATTTGTATGCAAATTCAGTGTGTCTGTCAGCAGCATATTGCAATATACCTTGCATACTGTCATGTGCTGCTGTTGCTGCTGTTTTGGCTACTGGTTAGTAGCTTCCCCTCACAGATAGCATCAGATGTAGGTTGGTGCGTACTGATTGTTGCTCTGTAGTCTGCGTCACTATCCTCCACTTTATTGAATTAGTCCACACAGCCAGCATCCACCTCATGAGCTCAACACATGTATTCAACAGAACAGGCTGTACCCACCGCAGAGCAATTAGAGTGACAGAGAGTCTAAGAGGGAGTGGGGGAAGATGGGAGTGACTTTAGAAAAGCCTCATGGCATCAAATTGGGCTTCAGGATAGAGCAGATTCAGTGTAACAACTTGCTTGTTAACTTGTTTATCGTTATAGATCATCTCTCCTCCTCAACTGTGTTTCTGCCTCCCTTCATCTCCAAAATGCGACAGAGCACACAGAAAGCAGAGTCCAGTTTGGGGGCTGAAACCCAGTAGTGCTTCTCTCTTAAGTCAATATTTGTTTTAGGAATCTCAATAGCAGAGCCACGCTTGAGTCATCTGCATAGCCCATAATGGAGCACCATATGGCTGTGTTGACCTAGTGAGCTCAGGGTTATTATCCCTCTGCCTTATTCCTATTCGCATTCCCTGCTTTCTTTTTATTACTCTTGTACACCTTATTTGGTGTACATGGTGGGTTTTTCCTCTCTTGTTTGAATGTCGTTTTTTTTTTTTTTTGTCTACTAGTTTGTATACTTTGACCATTTCCAACTCAAGGCTAAATAAATCCAGCTGTATGTGTATCATCCAAACTATTTTTTTTTTGTCTTCCTTATCATCTTAGTAAAAGGAAGTGACCCATTACTGTAATATGACTCTAGTTGTTATCGCAGCTAAGCCAGCAGTGTTTTAGAAGTTCTCGCAAAAGTCAGAAATCATAAGACTGGGCTCAGATATACGATCAGACAGTGTTTTCATGCTTAGGCTCAGCTGGTCATGACCATGCTGCTTAGCCTTATTCAAAGATAATATTGGACGTGGTCTTTTTTCTTGCAGAAAGCTGACATGCTCCCTCTTCTTTTCTTCTCTCTCTCTCTCTCTCTCTCTCTCTCTCTCTCTCTCTCTTCTCTCTCTCTCTCTGCGTGGTGATAGAGGGATGAAGAGAAAAAGAGAGCAGGAGTGGAGCAGATTGCTCTCTCCCTGTGTCCAGCCCTCAGGCTCAGGTGCTTGTCAGTGCTGGGTTCAGACGGACCTTTTCAACAATTTGTCACGGCTGCCTCAGCCCCTGCTGCGCCGGCACGTGGCACGCACACACAATACGCACACATACACACACTTGCACACTCAGAGGGGTGTGTGACAGGCAGCATGGTCATGATGGAGTGCAGGGGCCTTGGCAACAGCCTAGCTCCTGGCCGCATAAGCAGCCTCCTTAATGAGTTGGGAATGGCATCAGTGGGGCCCTTCAGAAATTCAGCAGGCAGGCGTGTGGACAGCCCCAGCCTGCACTCCAGCAGCAGAGCCATTAAAGAGTCATCAGCAACAGCCAGCCATGACCACAGACTTCGCACAAGTACATACACACACGCCTGTGCATATCGATACTGGGCCATTTAGTGTAGCTATGGGCAAAATGACAATTTAAAATCAGTTATGTCTTAGTAAGTTAGTAAAAAGTATTTAATGGGTGTCATGAACATAATTAAACATTTATATGTTAAATAGAAATGGCTTTAGAGGAGGTCCTGAAGTGGCCTCTAAGGTTTTACCCGGGGTGTGAAGTTAAATCCCTTCTCAGGCTGGTTTAACTGGATGTACTGCCATGCAATGTGTGAATTGGATTGTATAAATAAAATGTGTCATGTATTGGGAAAATGTCAAATTAAGTTCCTTCCGTATTGCAAACCCCTAATTGTGTATCTAAACTTTATTTTATTATTTTTTAAATTGATTTAGACATTTCCTCTACTCTTCTTGGAGGCATGGTGTTCATTACTGTGCAAAGTGGTGTAAATTATTGCCTGGCTCATTTGTAGCACAGCTTGTAGTGAGTTGAGCAAGCGTGGAGGAGGATAGAGTGTGGTAGCAGTTCATGTAGAGGCCCAACAGAAACACCTGCTCCTCCATGTGTTTGGACGGTTAACTGTCTCTCTCACTGTAAACGTAGCCACTCGCCTCATGCCTGGAATGACTCAGAGACCAGTGGCTGCGAGAGCTTGATTAAATTTCATTAGTGGAAAACAAGATTCTTTCTCTCTCACAAGCATGCTCTACTTTCACTGTCTTTCATTTCTTTATGATCATTCACTGTTGTTCCAGTCTTGGGGTTAGAAAAAGGAACAAAAAATGACACCAATTAATGTTAAAGCCATGAATAAAGCTAATTAAGCTTATGTAAAGTAGTCCACGTATTTGGCTTTTTTTCCCTCTCTTTAGGAAAAAGTAAAGACATAGTCTTTAGAATTTGGAATGTACTATTCTTTTATTACTTACCACCTAACACAGCTGGATGTAGCTAACCTCAAGTGGAACACAGCCAGATGAGCTTTTTAGAATGTCTAATGCTTTAAGCTTTCCCTGTGAAAGGTCAGAAACCGTGCCATAGCTGCTGAGGGGAGAAGGGCGAAATAGAGATGGAGCCCAGATTTAAACAGTCATAAGCACAAACTAAGCTTAGGCTTTGAATTAAATGAATTCATTTGAATTAAATGAATTCTTCCCATTTGGATTGTGACTGCCTTATTTTTTATATCACTTGAAGGTTCTTTTATATCAAATGAAGGTTCTCTTGCCTTGTTTATATTGCGTAAATAAGTAGCTATTTCTTTCTGCAAGCCTTGCTTTCCTTTACAAGTTCTCTCTCAGCTATGAGGAGCGGGCTCTCTATCTCGAGGCCATCATTTTGAACCACAAGGAAAACATGATGTTTGAGGACTTTGCTGCCCAGGTCTTCTCACCTTCCCCCACCTACTACCCAATGAGTGGTACAGGTAAGAGGCTCTCTCTGTCTTTCTCTATATGCCTCTGACTCATACCTCATCCTTACTGCACCTCTGTTTTCTGCTGCACTTTCATCCTGCTTTTTAGCATTTCCTCTCTATAGTAAGAATGGTGCGTGCCTGCAGTGCAGCTGACTTAAAGGAATAGTTCACTCAAGCAGCGTTTGTAGATTAAAATAAAGGATTCATTAAATTATGTGATGCTTACTGATGATATTACCACTCTTTCACTGTTTGCCATGTTAGCATAGTGTCAAACTGTGAGAAAAAGCCTATACCTGTATGCCTTATCCACTTCACATTTAAAAGCAGCATTGTGCTAAACATTGCCTTTTTCTTTTCTCCTGTGATCAGTAGCTTTGCCGTCTCCGCAGTTATTTGAATGACATCTAGAATATTAGACTGTCTGTTCATTTCTTCAAAAACAAATTTTTCTCTCAATACAACATTATTCCTTCTTACTTCACATTTATTGAAACCTCACCAACTGCATCAAACCATTATCATGCATCCTTGACCAAAGCTAAAACTACAATTTGCTTCACTGTTAGGCCTGAAGTTTAAGCATATGAGAGCCTAGCTCAATCCTGCAAGTGACTGTGAAAAAGCGATAAGCACCAGAGTACCGTGGCAAGTGCAGCTCACATGTTCACAGGGCCTATTAATAATATCTTAGAAATCATACAGCCTCAAATTAATTTCATTTTGATACCAAACCACTGATATACTTTGGGCTTAATTTATTTCACATTTTTAAAGTCTTTAAAATATTAATAAGTAGTGTCATCAGACCTTAATAAGTAGTGCCGTCAGAAAGACCCATTTTCATCTGTTTTCCCTGCCTAGATGTTTAGACGCTATAATGTACTCTAATTGTGGTCAGGCCAGTGGACCTCTTAAAACATAGTACACAGTGGAGTGACCGAGTCATCAGTACTGTAGTAGCGGGTTACAGGAGAAACGTCTTAAGCCCAGTGTTTACACGTGTTCTGTGCACATCACAGTGCTGCATATGTGCAGCAGACACACAGGAGAATCATCAGACAAGTGTCAGACAATCCTGAAGTTGGATCATGCTGCTAGGATACGGCATACCTAGATTAAGCCTGTACGCCAGATGAAAGGGAAAAACTTGCTTATGTCCAGCCATAGAAGTGCAAAATTAATGTCAACCAAATCTTACTAATTTAAAGCAAAGGGAAATAGGGTTATTATTAGGAAAGCTCCGTTCATTTTACAGAAAAATTGCAACAAAGATTTGATGTTTTTTGTCCGTGCTCTCTCAATTATTGTGTGATATTGAATGACAGCTTCTTATGTTAAGGATTAATGGAGTGCAACCTTTAATGTAATGTTAAATGTGTTCAATTTTTTCAGCATGTTTGCATTAAAATATACGCTTTCATGGCTGCTTTGCTGTAAGCCCGCCACAGAAGGGGTGTCCAATAATAATAATAATAATAATAATACATTTTATTTATAAGCGCCTTTCACGACTCTCAAGGTCACTTTACAGAAGTTATGAAAGTTAATGAATATATACATTGAATTAAGAAGAGATTGTAAATTATATTACAAATAAATGTTAAAGTCCTTTTTAAGCAGACAATAAGCAGCTCATTAGGGTCTATTTCTGTAGTATTTCTGTATTACTGTACTCTATGCTAGTATAATAATTCTGTATTATTTTCTAGAGAGGGGCAAACAAGAAACATACAGAGAGGCAAACCCTCTATCCTGGCTGTCTTTGCACTGGTAGTTTTATTCTAGGCCAAAACTAAGAGAGGAAGCTCACCAGACTGAGTGGAGGCTGAGCATTTTTGCTCAAATCACATTTATGTGCTGTCAGAGGACCCTGGTCAGGTTGCATGCAGCCGTTTCCCAATTGTTATTGCCAAAGCCAAGGTTTCCTGAATATAATGCAGCACCAAAGATAAAAATAAAAATGTTTTGTAGTGTAATCGAAATTTAATGCAACCAGCTTTTCTGGTTTGTTGAGAGTTATGTATGTGCAAATAATTTTGCTTTGATAAAAATCTCTCTCTCTAAATTAAATATTTCATTTAGAAAATAATACTGAAAATGACTTCTAAAAATATTGTTTCAGGAACACGCATAATCTGTATTCTGAAGTTGGTTTCATATATATAAATATACATATATATATATATATATATATATATAATGCATTATGACTACTTACTCACTTCCATGCCATACCGAATACATGTACACATGGAATTCGTTTTATGCACAAAAGTTACCAATTGTCTGTGATTGTTAATGCATAAAAAGAGAAACTTGTTGATTGAGAGTGTTTTTAGCTTCTATGCCAGGGCTCTACAGACAGTATCTGCTCTTATAATTCCTTCTTGCACCAAATGTGTGTAGTAGAGTGTGTGCGCGTGTGTCCCTGCTTCATTCTTCACTAACATCTCATCCATGATGGCAGGCAGGCGTTGGCCAGGCATGGTTTGGGACATGGAGTACTCTTGGGCTAAACTGGAGTGTAAGACTTTCCTGTTTTTTCATTTAGGCATGTCACCCCTGTGCACCCCATTAAACAAATCCCCTCTCTCCTTCAAGTACGCTCCAGTTTGGTTCACCCTGCATGTACTCTCAGCTGAGACACTATGAATTCAGTACTTACCTGCAGCTATTGTTGGGGCATCCAGCTGCAACATTTCTTTGAGCTTAAAATGAAGCTGTCTGTAATTTGTAATGACTTTCGGAAGCCTGTTTATTTGTATATATTTTTATGAATTGTTTTTGTTTATTCATTTTGTTTTGCAGTGTTGACATTTTGATAATCATCATTTGTTAATCTGTTAAACCTTTTATTTTAGAGAGTGCTTTAAATTTAAGGGGAATTTCATCATCGTCTTTCTTTTCAGATTTTTTGCATACTTGAATTATTAAGATTACAGTAGTAAACAAATCATTACAAGCATGAACAAAATCATTCAGAGTGATTTGATATGAAATGCCATGTTATAGAGAAACCATTTTTTTTAATGTTGATGAATGCCAGGGTTAACAATGTCTTTACACAAATGTAGACATTTTATGTACTATTTGAAATGACCAGTGAAGCCACACGTCTTCTGAGTTTTATATGAAATGTTTTGTCTGAATAGTAATTTCTCTGTGAGCTTTTAGAGTCACAGTGCTGTGAAAGATTTTGACTCAGCAAGTTTCTCTAGAATGACTTCACATCAGACCACTCTGAATGATGATGTTTATATCTTAAATATTAAATTACTCAAATTTTGGGAATAAACCTCTTTAAAACTGGGATAAGGCATACCAAATGATGGTTCATGGCGGAGGCTGGGTACACAACTGTTTACCTTTGCTCAAGCTTGAATCATGGATACTTCCTTCAAATCACAGTAAGGAATCCATAGTTACTGATAAGTGATGAACATGATCAGAAGCTACAACTGACATTTTAACTAAGCAATGAACATGCCAAGATTTTACAAAGAATGTCACATTTACTGTTGTTTTGTTTCTGGTTGAATATTATAGTATATTAGTACTTCAAGCTAAAACAAATCATGTTCCAAATCATTCATTCTACAAAGCTTGCCTATATGGTAAGTGGAGCTAAAAAAAAAAATGAATAATAAAATGCATCATTAAATTTAGTAAATTAATTTCACATTAAAATGTACAGTAAAATGCCATGCCAGGTTGTTTCTGGTTTTAAGTTTTATAGTTTTTACTTGGAATGTCAGTCAAACGGGGTGTTCAGACTTTTGCATATGACTGTAGATAGTTGTTATATCTTGATATTTGCCTCATATTCTGAGACTCTGTTTCTGTGGAACTCGCTGGCTACAGTGTCTTCTCACTCTGTCAACACTTTTTTGAATATCCTGCCATTTTCCCCCATATTATATTGTTCACAGGATTGAACTGGGACAGACTGAAAAGACTACGCAGGAAATGTGCTTTTCTTTCTGTGTTTCTTAACAACCGAGAGCCCGTCCTGGGGTTCTGTTTTTAGCTCTATTGTCTATGTATGTGTTTCTTTTTGTCATGTCCTACTTTTATTCACAGGAGAAACTACTAACACACCGCTACATCACACAAGCGTTTTCAGCATTTCCACACAACCCCCCCACCCCAGCACCTTCTTTCCATCTCTTGTTCCTCTGCTGCTTCTTCCTGTCCTCATTTTCCCTCCACCTCCCCACTCTAAAATACACACACTCCCACACACAACCCCTTTTCCATGTGACCCTGTAACGGTGTGTGCGTCTTACGTGTTGCTCTATTGTCTTCTCTCCTTTTATAGATTAGAAATGTTACAGGTGTCAGTTCAGTAAATGAAGGTAAGAGTTTGCTTAACTGGACGCTTGTGTACTGCAACAAACCCCCCTTGCCCAAACCTCTTTTTTTTTGCTGGTCTACTCATTTTTCCCCTCTTTATTTCACTAATGAGCTGCATTTGCCCAGAGGTTTTTAAATGAGTACAGAGAGAGAATTGTTTTGGGGCTGGTTGTTATTAGATTGGTCAGATCATTGAGAGAAACGCACGGCTGGAGCATTGGTAACACAGTAGCCGCATGTATGGTATGGGTACACTCATTGCGTTTCTCTTCCTCTCTGGCATGTCTTTGCTTTATCCTCTCTCTTTTTTCTCCCTCCTCTGTTTTTTGTCCTTTCGCGTGTGCCTGTTTGCCTGGGGCCACATCTGACACTAACACCTGCCCTACTGGAAAATGTCTTTGTCACTTATGCTTTGTTTGGATTGCTGCTGGGAGCCAATAGGGATGAAGCCCATTTTACTTGAGTTTTTTTTTTCTTCTCTTCTCTTTTCTGTTTGAGTCTGTCTTTCTCTATGTTTCTCTCTCTCTCCTCTTTCTCTTTCAGTTTTTTTCTTTCTTTTTTCTTATTCTTTCTCTCTCTCTCTCTCTCTCTCTTAGTCTCTTTCTCCCTATTTTTTTCTTTTCTTTTTTTATTTATATAAGTATAGTGCCTTGCATATGTCAAAGGATTGTTGTATTCATTTTATTTGTTAAAAAAAATACCAAGCCCACATTTAATCTTGAGATCAGTAGAAATTCAGTCGTTTCCCTGTCTTCAGGAAGTTACTTCTGTTCTTCAGATCTTGCGCAACTGAGGTAATCATTTCTATAATGGAATAATGTAAAAAATAATGTGGAAAAATGGTGACTTTATTAAATGAAGGAAACTCTAGCACAGTGTATGAGTCAGTTAGAAAAGAGCACTCCACATACACCACAGGAGAGATCTGTAGGCGAATCTCCATCCTCACTGCTGGCATGCTGTGAGCTGAGCAAATTTAACGGAGGTTGTGTGTGGATGATGACTGGAAGGAGCACCTCCCCATCCTCGTTCACTCCTCCCTTCATCCTTTCAGATGCAGAGGGACCGTTGTTCTGGCCCTCCTCCCCCTCTCGCAGAGAAGCTCTGGAGTGGAGCGCAGGGAGGCTGTGGACTCTCCACTGAGTGCATGCTCCCCACGCCATCTGCTCTCCGTAACTCGAGATGCCCATGAAAGAAAAACAGAAAATGGCAGAAAAGAAAGACAGAAAGGAAATAGCCAAGCAGATGCCATCTTTACAAAGCCGAGAGCTTTTTTCAATTTTGAGTCTTCAAGACGACGGGCAGCAAGATCAACCATTTTGCGCTCACATTGTCTTACTTGCTATACTCCGTTTTTTCAGCACAGTACATGCAGTTCAGATATTTATTGGTTCATGCATTTGAATAACTTAATGTGAATTCCCAAACCAAGTAGCACTATGTCCTTAGTGTGCTGAACTTTCAAATCCAACTCACCTAGGGCCTGGCAGATCACATCATGGACTTTCTTACCAAGAAGTTCAAGCAAAACCTTCAGTAGTCCATGCTTTTGAAAATGTGTTCTAAACACATTGAGTCGTTGAGTGATTAATTATAAATACACCTCTACAAACATACAAACAGTACATTTATATAGAAGTGTTTACTTTGTAAAGAGATGTATTTACTTACAATTTTTACTTTTTTCATGGAAGTTATGACCTGCTGTCATTTATGTAAACTACCATTCCGAAGTTTACATAAATATAGATGAAGTGTGTGTGTGTGTGTGTGTGGCTGATGTTTTTCTCGTCACTTGCTGTTCCTCAGGTTCTCTTAGTGGCAGCACCAGCGCTGAGCTCAGCGTTACTGTGACGACCAGTGAGTCCACTGAGCAGGTTTCACCCACCCTGCCTCGTGCCTCCAAGAACCGCGTTTCTGGAAAACTCCGCCGCTCGGCCAGCGCCATCAGCAAGTCCTCCAACTGAGCTCCAACTTAAGACAATAACCACTTCACCAAGCCCCTTCAGACTGCAGCGTACTTCAACTGTGCCGCATGTGTGTATGTGAATGTATGTATGAGTGTATGTTTGCGTGTTTTTTGTTTTGTTTTGTTTTTGGGTTTTTTTGGGTTTGTTTTTTTTTTTTTTTGGCGGGGGGGTGGTGTTACTTAAAACTGGGATTCTGTTATATTGGTTTGTACATACAGTACTTTCTGATTTATATGTGCTGCCATTTTAAATTGACCTTTGGTTGCAATTGGAGATTCTACTGTCACACTAATGTAGTACTTCATCAAGGATGAGTGACTTGAATTACTGCACTTACAGTTGGAGGACTCGTTATGATTTGCCCATTGTATCATTGTTTTTGCTGGAGTGAAATTGTACAGCAAACCAGCTGGAAAACTTAAACTGACGTCTATGAATGTTTGTCATGAAACAAAGAACACAGCTATTAGTGACAGCGTCTGCCTGAAGCACTTTGACCTGCTAAACATAACACTCGTCACACACACTGTGCCAGACGTCCTCCCTGCATCCTTTTCTTACCATTTGTTCTCCAACCTGATGCAGCCATCCAAACTCCATGTGGAGACAGGCAGCAGCTTTTTCACAGAATGTCTATGATGTGTTCTGAGACAAAACGCAATGTGAATACCCTTTAAACTGAAGCTCCTAATGTCTTAAACACTGAAAGGTTAATGTCTCAGTCATGAAGGAGGGGGTACTCAAATTTGTTTCTGCACTGACCCCCATTCAGTCCTTTCCTATAGAAAGAAGTGGGAGCACTTAAGAGGTTCATGAGAATTTCACAGATATTACAGAGGAACTGAACTCACATGCACTGCCCATTGAGCAAAGCGTAGCACCAAGAGGACTCATGTTTAGTCATCATAGTAGCAAGCTTAAAAACAGCCCAGAAAGTTGTAAAGATGTTGTTGTTTAAGTTCTGGACTAAAATTGTGCCTCTTTTTGTGGGGAGAAATGGGCCTCCTTCACTACTACGTGCATGTCTGAGTGGACAATCTGTGTGATCTTTCTAATTAAGAAAGGGTGAATTGAAATGGTCTGATTTTTGTGCTATCATTTCCTTTTAAATGACTGGAGTAATTATTTTATGTATTTGATTTATGCAACTATGCTGGATTGAAACGGCTGTCTGTAATTGTGTTGTGTTGTTATGTCAAGGTGTTGGATGAATCTTTGTTCATAACCTGTAAATTGAAAAAGTCCTGTTTTTGTCCTGTAATGCTACTATAACATTCCGATGTTTCCTACAGTGGTGTGGTTGCACTCACTGATGGTAGTTTAGAGCTGTTCATTGCTTTCCTTCTTTAATGCTTGGATGTATATTACTTTACATTTTATTTGATCAAGCTTTTGGTTGCTTATTGTACATACAGAATAATATCTGCCATCGTAAAAAGACGTATGTCTGACTTCATACTACATGAAATTGCCACCAGAGCCTCAGGTGAAACATAACTCCATGCACTGGTTTGTGTGTGTGTGTGTGTGTGTGTGTGTGTGTGTGTGTGTGTGTGTGTGTGTGTGTGTGTGTGTGTGTGTGT
>JBBIGA010000001.1:34004443-34016858 GCA_037576975.1 Alestes dentex | reverse complement strand
CAGAGGGCATTTTCTCACAAGTGTAATTTAACCACAATGAACAACGTTTTCCTTAAGGTACTTACACTTGAAAAGAGACGCGTCTCCGTTTTCTGCCATTTTTCGAATATGACGCTGCCTCTCCCGCTGCCTTATGGGATAGAGAAGTGTCTATCGAATGCCTACTACAGAATTCGGCCGGAAGCAGTAGGTCATCCAGGTACTTCTCGCCTACTGTTTTTCCAATACTATAAATTCAGACATACTACTCGCCTCGCATACTGTTTTTTGCGTACTATATAGTCGGGAAGTATGCGATTTCGGACGCAGCTTGGCTGTCATGTAAACATTGGGTCATCCAGGGGGAGGGGCTGCCCGCTACAATGCCTGTTGAAAATTGTTGTAGTCTGCCGGCGATTTCCGTGAACCAGCAGATGCAAAACTGGCATTTAAGTATCGCGACCAGTGCTAAATGCTATCGAACTTGATACTAAATTTTAGTATCGATTAGTATCTGAGAAAAGATTTTTTGACAACATTATTCGTTTGTGTTTATGACTGACATACCGTGGGCCGGACAGGGATGCCCAAAGGGCCGTAAAATGCTCAGGTCTGCCTTATAAGGTGCTGTACAGCAAAATTCATGCTCATAATTAATATTCATAATTAATTTATGAACCTATCAATCACTTTATGAAGTCACTTTCTCTCTCTCTCTCTCTCTCTCTCTCTCTCTCTCTCTCTCTCTCTCTCTCTCTCTCTTTCTCTCTATCTAAAACAAACATAAAAATATCAGTCAAAAGTCACAGCAAAAGCTGCTGTTTTCTTTTCTGAGGATTAAGAGAATATAATGTGGTCTGTAGTTACTAATGACTCAGATCTCTCCATCTGTTCTACAGACATTCTTTGTTACCAAAATGAAAGTAACGGATTAACACTGTGTGAGAGATATCTCTCTGAGTAGCTGACTGGTGTGCCAGGGCTGTTTTGCTGTTTGTTGTTTCTTCATCTGTGAGCTCCATCCTGGCTGAGCATGCTGCAGGCTTTCATGGCTTCTTGACCTGGGCTGCTTTCAGTTAGCCTCAGGATGGCTGCTCTTGGAGACCATCAAATCAAATAAACCTATTTCCATCCCTGCTAAATAACTGGAAAGGGCAACACCAAACCTTCAAATAAACAAAAACAAGCCACTTCTGCAAAACAGATGGGCAGAGTCTCACTTAGCGTTATGGTCAAAGTCACATAATACCTTGTAAAAACACATACAGTATACTGGGTGACGTAAATCTTGCTGAAATGACCATATTTTGGTGTTTCGATTTCTTAGTAAATTAATGGTATGCACACATGACACTTTATTAAGTGTTCAAATGTTTCTTAGCAAATGCAATAAAGTCCTCATGGTGAACCTGTGCTTGTCAGTCAGTCTTTTAAGATAAAAGACTGCCAAGGATGGATTATCACTTAGTCTGGATTAGTATCAATATAACCCTTATTAACCACTTTGGCCCAGTGACAGTAGATCATTAAGAGGGGAAATACCTCACCACTCATCCACCATGTCCAACCAAATTGACTGTTTTTAATACAGTTCTTTATTGGCCAGAGACAATAAACTCTGAGAAACTAAACTTTGTGCACACCCTAGCAGTGTTGGCATGCATGTCAAATATAAAAGGGCACTTAACATGCTATGCAAGTTGTAGCAAGTCTTGGGCAGACCTTGATTTGTTGCTAATGTGACTCATTTCAATAAATCTACTGCAGATGTTTTGTTCTATGTCTTCCTTACACAGAAAATAAGGTACTAATCTGTACAAAGCACACACTGTGTCACTGAGGTACTATTCTCAAGGGTACCTTTAGGTGAAATAACATCTTTATCTTTTGTTGTTTTTTCCACTATGTGAAGGTATTGCCTCCTTTACGTTTAATGCGTTTTTCATTAATACATTTGGTTTGTCTGTTAAGCCTTTGAGGAGTTTCATCACAAGAATGTGATTAAAATGTTAGAGAACAGAGGTTTTGGTATTGGGACACGAAATTTACCCTCAGGGTCTTATTTTAGCTACCAAACTCTGGAACGTTTGTTTGGAATTGTAAAAGGATGAGAAAAGATCTCCCAGGAACAGCACTGGTTTTAAGAACTCACTCCTCAAAGAGTTAAACTATATATTTAAATGCAGTTATCATACATAAACTTTGATGGGACTGAAGATGTGTTCTATTGACTTCCTAAGGCTACTTACATGCAACTCCCACAGCAACAGTGTCAAATGCATTAAAAATTGATGTTTAGCTGGCATGTACATGGTTGCAGCTGCATGCAGGAAAAAGCAATGGAGTGACCACACTGTAATAAAAGACACCACCTTCCAAAAACACACTGCACCCTCAGCTATGCTGGCTCAGCATGAGGAACCTTGGAAAATGTAAACAGCAGTGAGGAAGTAGGGAAACTGCCCCTCAGCAAAGCCACTTACAGTGAAGACCAAACACAGGGCCACATTAGGAGCACATATGTGCAGGGTGAATGGCTGGTATAGCATACTGTGTTCCACTCACCATTAACAGTGCGGAAAGTGATGGCTGTTTAGTCAGCAGGGTAATGCACTGGGTGTCAATGGCAGAAACAGAAACACCTCTGCTGGAGGTCTTTTGGTTTGCTTGGGTGTGCCAGAGGTTTCTGTGGTGAAATGCAAATATACTGACTAAGAAGCTTGATCATGGCTAAATTCTTTTCTCTGCTTTGCTTCAGATGTCTGCAGAGGTGGATGGTGCAGCCTAAATCCATTCTGGAGTGAAAGTAATGGTATGTTGATGAGAAGTAAATATAGTCTAGCAAAAAGCCCTTTAGGAAGGTCTTTCAGACCAAAAAAAAAATCTGATTAAAGAGTTTGCTATAGAACTTCAATGGAAAACCTTAGCGGTGTGTCTAACAGCACAGATGGTGTAGTTTTGCTAGATGTTGTTTTTCTGTGTTTTATTTTGTTTCTATTTTAAGCTTAAAGTAAAGTAAGAGAAGAAGATTACCTTCCTTGCAGTTTTTACTTACTAGCCATTGCTTTGCACTGGGCATGGTGATCTTAGACTCATGTGCAGCAGCTCCAGAGCATCCCACTCTATTGGTGTTTTGTTTCTATAGAGATTATACATACTATGTTTGCGCAGTTGAACACCCATGTCATCAATGGGTGTGCCTCAAAGCAGCAGAATTCCCTAATTAGAAAGTGTATCTGGATACTTTTGGACAAATGGCACTATTTACAGCACTATATCATAAAAAACAGCATGATGCGGTCAATAAAACCACCCAGAGATGACAGCAATATATTTTTCCTATGTTTAAAATAAGCACATTCTTCTGTTGGAATCTTCGCGGTCTTGCTTTCAGTGATACTAACTTCATATACTAGATACTAGCTACTGTAAGTGTTAAACACTTTGTTTATTAAAAAAAAGAGAGAAACTGATTGACTCACTTTTTCAAAGTATAAAATGATTATTTCAAGTTATGTCTACAATATGATTTTAATTTACTGTTCACTCTTAAATAGTACATAAATTATGAAGTTCAGATTCAAAAGTGTATATTTTTAAGCAATGCTCTGTAAATGATAATAGTACGTTTTACTATTGAAAGATTGAAGTTTGCTTCATTATTGAATGAACTGAATTTCTGAACTTCAGGATTTATGTGCTAGAATTAAAAGTTCAATTGTCAACTTGTAGACATAAATTACTTAATTTAATAAGGTGGATCAATCAGTTTCCCAGCTTTCAGAGTAGAGTGAACACAATGTATTCACTATAATTTTGCTTTTGTGTTAAAACATCAGTGTTTAAAAAATGTTAAAAATCAGCTTTTACTACAAAAAACTTTGTGGTAAAGTATACTACTATTATTCACAGTGTTATCAGTAGTTATCAGAGTTCTCTAAATATCTGAGAACTGATAAGATCTTTTAAAACACTGTCTCACAGCTTGCAACAATGATATAACTGGAGGGCTTAGTAACACTAGGTGGCAGTGCAGAATGTCCTCCTACCATCAGTGAAATTATGCTTTTTAGCTGGAGGGAGGTGAATCACAGATAAAATCCAGGCAATGTGTTCAGTCAGGGAAAACACTGCTGTAGCCCCCAGAAACACACTGGTAAATGTAGGCCTTCCATTACTCTCTAATTAACATCTGTGTGGTAGAACTGTTTTGAATCCTCCGCGTAGTCATTCTGGCATAAAATCATGTCCATTTTCTTGTCTAATCTATTTTAAAGTGACCAAATAATTCTAAATTGATGCTGGCAGAATTAGAAACCAAATGCTCCTAAATAATCACATCTATTTAATTAATTATTACTGGACAAGGCCAGATGATCTGGGGAATTAGACACATACAATTAATTGAAAAGAATCTGGTCTATCATGAAATATCACATGCAACTGAGAGTACATCTGACCTAGCCTTCTGATATTTAAAAGGACAGAAGTGGGGTGTGTGAAGCAGAACTAAAGCACAGATACAGCCACGTTCAACAGAAAACAAAGTTCTAGCATGAACCCATGTGAAAAATGACCGCCATCGCTCGGCAATTACACACACCGCAGCGCTAAATTATTTGTTAATATCTTAATGGTATAAAATTCCACCTTAAAATGGTATATGTCGGATAAACTCATTCACTCTTACACTTCTCTGCTTCGTCCTCATTCTGTTTGTCTAGTGTTGTGTATTAATTCTTTGATTAGGTGACAAGGACACTGAGCTTAGCTTCAATACATAACCAACATGTTTTACAGATTCTTCTCCTGTAAATATATAAAAAGTAAACAACAGAAACACACCTACCTATATAAAGAAAATCAGACTTGATAACTGTATGAGGCAAGAGGGCTTTTTCCTTTTTTGTACTTCCATACAGCACATTTGCATAAATATTTATTAAAATCTATTTGATGTAGGTAAAGGCAAAGAGTTGGTAACAGTCTATACAGCACATTAAACCAGTCGTTCCAAAAGACTACACTAAGGCTAAACAATAACAGCAAAGCCTAGGAAAGCACTGCACTGTCTTTGATGTGTCTGTTTGGTGGGACATGCTAAAGTCATCAGGAATCGTCACGGAAAATCCTTAGAGTCTTCATCCCACCCAGCCTGCCTGTTTACACAGTCTCGTCATCATGCAGTCCTGCAGAGGCCCTCAGAGATAGCTATATATACACACACACACACGCACACACACACACACACACAAACACACACACATTCACATATATACAAACATGCACACACATACACATACACACACACACACACACAAACAATAGCACTGATGCTGTGTAGTTCTAGTTAAGGGTTAAGCTGTATGTAGTTTTAAGATATTTTTACCGTCTTCTCTTGATTTATGGTTTCAGATGCTTAGACGAGCCTTTCGGTGTGAGTGTCAGTACAATATCCTGAGAATCTAATAAGCCATATGAATATATGAATATAAGCCTTTGCCAAAGCCTTTGCAAATGACTCATTTTAATTTAATCTTTTTTTTTTACTCTGCAGATTTTATTCAATTTTTTGTCTTTTCACTCAAAAAATCAACAAATGAAATAAGTGTAAATGTTGGCTATATTTTATGTATCCAATTGTGATATTCTGTGTTTGTGTGTGAAGTACCATTCATTTCAGACTTCCATAGTGTGGTTAAAGAACAAAAACAAACCTTAATTCCGGATATGTGGACTTTTTTAACTCCTTCACTCCCAAAAGGTGTGGGGGAACATGGCAGGCCCATCAGTGTTTCACAGCCCCTCCCTCCCCTCAGTCTGCTATCTGGGCTGTGTGAGTAATCTTGTGCCTCACAGTCTGGAGAATGAATGTATGTGCTTGGCCGATGACGTGTGTATGGCTGGGTGCCTGTGTGGACATATGTGGATTGTTCGGTGGAGGCGTTGTGCTTTCACTCACAGCTCTGCTGATCAGAAAGTGCCAGCTGTTAGGGAGCCACAAAGACTCACTCAGCACCTTCTCTCCAACATGCTCAGCAGTCATTTTACACAGGCCATGGTAAAGAGAGGGGCAACATGACCTCTTTCAAGCTCCATTTGCTTAAAAACCAACAGAGCCAGTCAGGCCAGCTGCCATGAGAAGGAACCATGGCTGAGATTGATTGTCTTAAGTTTTTTTTATACTTCTAAAGTTAAAGCTTTGCATTTTTTATAAATGATACAGCGTTCCCCTTACTCCAAACATAGTTTGGAACTGTGCAAAAGCCATGACACAGTTTCTTAGTTATTAGTATCTTATTTCACAAATCTGCTTCTCTTTGAAACTCAGTAAAATAAAACATGATTGCTTCCAAACAGCGCACAATAAAATGCCAAATCACTGGCTGATAGTAAAATCCTCTTTGTTGTTTAGCAATGCCTCATATATATCCCTCAGACATTGTCCCATGGTATGCTTATAATCAAAAAATAGATATGGGAGAATAATGCGTTTAATAACACTGATAAATGTGTTTAACACCAGTGATAAATGCATTTAATACCATTGGAAGTCCAGTATGTCTTTTGCATTCAGGGATAATACAAGGAGAAAGGTGATCTCAGCTCAGTGGAGCAGGTTCAGATCCAGATGACACAATCGGCTGGTAATGCAGGCCTTGTCAACCGAAACCTGAACAGCCTAAAATGGATTTTAGACATTTTATTTGCCATTTAAATGAGATTTAAACACCCGAGACCCAGAATATGAGGTCACTCATGAGTTTTACTCTCTGGTTTCTATGGCCTTCACAGATATCTTCCCCGAGACAGAGCAAAGAACTCATGAGCATAAATTATTTTATGATAAATATACAAGGAATCATACGCAATAGATAAGTGTCAAGTAAAACACCCCCAAAATAGCTAGCTGATTATGGGCTTATGCAATGGATTTTACTAGTGAAACCTTTCTCTGTAGAAACAACCCAGTTGAGGTTTCCGGGGGCTCTCAGTTTACGTTTCCCCCAGTGCCAATATTTGGGTCCAAAATTCAGACAGACGCCACACACTTCCCTTACCACAATGGCCAATTAGACTAATCAGAAACAGGTGGGTCCCAGTAAGGCTCCAGAGCTGTGAGTGGCATGCGGGACTGCACACACATTGCTAGTGGAAAGAGTAAGCCACTGGTCCTCTCTTGTTTGAATTTCACCAGGAGGCTCTTGGTGTGTGATGACTGTAGATGTGGGCCCAGCCACTCGTGGCTTCAGGTCGACCTGTCATGAAACATGTCAAGAAATATTAGGGCTAGCTGAGTTGGGCTGGAATGAGCTTGAAATCTATATGCAGTAGCAGGGAACCGAGCACTGATGAATGGCTGTGCTGTTAAAATAAACCTCCGCTAGTCGTTTTTACAATGACGTATGTGCTGGATGATAACAAGGAACCTACAAACCGCTGAAATTCAGCAAAAGAAGGAAAGGCAGTGCGAAAATAATTTCCCTCAGTCAGACGGCAGACACAGTTTTCTTCCTTTTCCTCTCCCGTCCTGCCCAGCTTCTTCAGGGACCACTGCTTCTCCTCGAGGCTGACAGGGCCAGGCTTTTATCTAAATATTGCCTGTCACAGCTTAAAGACTTCTGCAGGAATGGTGATGGAGTATAAATCTCCCTGCTATGATTTTTATTTTCATCATCGTTTTGAAAGACCCGGTGATTTAGCCGAGGGATCCTTCTGCTCTGCACCATATTCTAGAGGAATATTAAGGTGAAAGCTGTTGTTTTTTCCAGCTTGGTCACCTTCTATATGAATGACTTCTTCAGTTTTAAATTCAGAGTGAGATGTTTAAGGTGTTGTTGCCTTCAGGCCCTAATGAGGAATATGTACACAACTATTTCATGTCAGGAATTTAACCCTAATCAAGAATAACTACAAATGTTTTACCTCCTTAAAGCTGAGTGAACCTCATAATGAATATGTCACATACCTGAAATACGAATATCCAGCCAGTGGTAACAAACTCTGACATTTATTAGTGACCAGAGCACTACAGACGTATGAGAAAGGTTATTATTTACTCAGTATTTCTGTCATTCAAAATATGTGCACTTGCTTACTTCCTAAATAACATTCCATCATAGAATAACCATTTTAATGTGCTTGGCAACCTCGCTGCTCATTTCATAAGACCCCCATTCATTAAAGGTTTAAACACTGGCTCAAGATCATCGTTTTCCAAAATATGATGACAGGAAATATGTTGGACTGTGTCACCGTTTCAAATACAAATGATAATGTCTTTCCCGTTTCATTGGTGTGGTGATTATGAAATTGTCAGCTGACAGGTGACCGTTCAGAAAATGGCCCAACAGCGCCGTCCTCTCTTATATGCATCATTTTGTGTAACTTCCAAAATTAAATGACTTATTCTGAGCCAAAAGCGTTTTTTTTTTTTTAATGCAGACAGACGTGGATTTATGAAATGTCAGGCCGCACCACCCCAACAAGTGTTTGTCTGAACTCTCTAGTGTCTCTTCTGGCATCAAACAAGGCCTTTCTTCAGGCTCCGCCCTGCAAGGCTTTCATCCAAAGGCAATCAATTTTCATGTGGTTGCCTGCAGACATTTTATTGGGTTATGAAAAAAATCGCAAAAGAGACAAGTGTGCTTTGTAAGCGCTATTTAGGGAGTAACCAGAGGATATGATGAGAACAAGTATCACATTACAGATTCTATCTTTGAATTGAAGAAATTATAGTAATATGGAATTGTAGTTCTGGTGACAAAGCCGACACTTGGAAAGGAATTACTGTTGTAGACCAAAAAAAGAATTGAGTATGTTCACTATGAGAATGACACATGTCTAATTTCCCAGTCCGGAAAGCTGAGGAGGGTAAGATTAAATTAAATTTGATCAATAAGCAGAAAGAACATATTTAGGCTGCTTGACACCACGCGTGCCCATCATGTCACTGATCATTCATTTCTATCCTCACAGCACACTGAATGGCTTTCTTTTCTCTTTAGTGACAAATCATTTTCTCCTCACTGATGAACTGCCGTATACCAGGAACTGAGGATTTTTGCCGAACTATGTAGTCCATGGAATTTCCTTTTGATAGCTCGCTTCAAACATCTGATCTCCACATGAGCCCTGCATTATTGAGCAACTCTTGGTATTTTGTATTGATTCTGACTCAGACACCAGTCATGAGAGCTGAAAGGATCACATTCCTTTTAACCTGAAAGGAAAATATGAACTGACAGCTATACCTCTGCACTATTTTAGTGACTCCAGAATGGGTCATTTGGTCTTAAATTAGGCATCATCCCTAAACTCCCACCAAGTGTTTCATGCTTTTGATTATTTTCTGAGACTTCTAAAGCAAAAAGATAAAACTGATCAATGACAAAATTATGTTTTGACTAGTGACATTTGTCCTGTAGTTTTCTCTGTCACAAACAATAAGATATAAAAAATTTCTTTGCGATATCTTATTGTGGCGAAGAATATTTTACATTTTATTAATTTATTGCAATGATAGTAAAGCGTTCTATTCTATTCTATTCTATTCTATTCTAATTTCATGGCAGATTAAGTATTTGTTGTGACAATCAATAATTTCAGCCTTTGAGAACACTGAATGTGTTGGAAATCTTTTTAACACATTTCTTATTAGAGTGTAATAGTTCATTTTAAGTATCTTGTCAGGGCATTCATATTTCCATATTTTAAGACATGACATATGTTTTTGTCACAAGAAGAGCTTTTTTTTATTTTTTATTTGATTGGAAGATTCTAAGGTGTGTTCAGCCTTGCTCTTTGCAGGAAAAACATACATTCCTTACATTTTTGCTAAGTTTTTAATGTCCAAAAAAATGGAAAAAAGTGTTCCATGCAAAATGTAATTCGAATATTTATGTAACTTCTAGAGTAACTCATTATATTATTCAGTGCATCATAATATAACTGCATTTACTTTGCAACTCAAAACTAAAGTAAAAACTCTCAGATTCTAAGGGATAACCCCTTAGATAATCCCCGAAGCTTCTGTTGACACTAACCAGCCTCAGCAGGGCACTGTTGAAATAGCTTATCAGAGAATCCTGCACAAACAAGTGATAAGGCTCACCTTAGATTCACACCATTAATCGCTGAGTGATTTTTTTTCTCTTCTGTTGACCTAAAACCTCAGCAAAGGTCAAGCCTCATGGTTCACGTTTTGAACTGCACACCTCAGGAAAAGAGGTGTAACCTGTTTTGATGCTCCAAATCCAGGTTCAGTAGTTGAGCGACAACTGGCAATACACCCATAACAGACACAGATAAGCTGCAAAGAGGGAGAAGATGTATCAAGCAGAGAACATGTCTCTGCATATCTGAAGCACAGAGGCCATTATCTTGTCTAGACAGCCCCTGATGCATGGACCATCACACTGACCACAAAGGCCTCAGGAGGTCTCAGTAAAGAGCCATCTGTATCAGAACATGTCCTTCGTTCTCAGGCTTCCGCAGACACTCCGGAGCCAAGGGGGAGAAATAACACCAACTGAGTCATGGAAAAGTTGCCATCTTAGTAACTGCTTAATTGGAATGCACATCATACCTTCTTAGACTAACTGAAACCACAGTAGCCCTGCAGGAGCTGAGCTCATTTTGATACCAAGTGTAAGTTTCATAATGAATTGACCAATAGAAATGCTTCACAATGACAATTGAATTTTTAAAAATGTTCATTTTACTTTTGACATTTACTGTAAATGATGCTTTTGTCTACTTCTGTAAACATTACATTTATTTCTGAGATAAAACACAGCAAGGGTGTATATAAGGGGGTCATATTTGTCATGGTGGACACAGGGAAGGTGGACGCAGATGCGGGAGTCTTGGGAAACACAACAGGGATTTTAATGAAACTCCTCAGAGAACACAAACAGAAACAGTTCTTTAAACGTGGTGCAGGTAGCCTCTCCAACTCTGCCGGTCCAGGTAAAGGGACACGCTCAGCCCGGTTTAGCGAAGACGGACCTGATGCAGTATTTCAGAGGCTTAGTTTATTCATTCATTCATTCATTCATTTATTTATTTATTAGTCTGAAGTTATGGTGATAACACACCAATAAAACAACTGTTTTTCGGCCGCGCTAGTTTGTCTTGTAACATTTATGAACGCGGGTGAAATAAGCTAATAATATCGTCAGTGTTACCGCTAGGAGAACACATTGTGTACAATTGCTAAAACAATAGACATTTAAGTAAATTCTTTAAGTAAGATCAATTATTGGTTCTGGGGTGAGTAGTAGGCAGCTTTGGGGCTGGTTTTCTGTAGGTATTTATGAACAAATTTATGAACAATATACAGACATGAGACATCCACACTTTTAAAAATCTCTCTCTCTCTCTCTCTCTCTCTCTCTCTCTCTCTGTGTCACACATGCACACACACAGAATGCCTGCTCTTTTTTCCCAAATATTCATTGAAAGATTCAGCTGCATCAACTTTGTTGAATACTACTTTTATTGAATACTACTGTGCTGGTATACACATTCATGGGAGCGCAAAGATGGGTGTTGTGCGTAATTGTATGTGGTGGGCCGTTCTACCCAAAATTGTCAGGGCCGTTTTTTTGTCCCAGTCCGCCCCTGCATGTCACTATATGGAGAGTTAGTCTCTGTTAATGGCCACATTGAGCATAATAAGTGATAAATCGTCTAGGAGTATAATTAGTAATGTATGTTGCAATAATTCTTGCTGTAGACAAAAAAGTCAAGACTGTGTGTTTCACATTTTTGAGGCCGGCACTACGCTCTGTGCTCTACAGTTAAAAGTCTTTCATATGTTATTATGTTGTATATAGCTGAATGGTATCACCTAACAGTGCTTTTCAAGATTCTGTTTTTATGAATAAAGAGAAAAGATGAGACTTACATAAGAGTATAAGAATATAACACAGTTTGTCTGACTTGTCTTTGACTGGATCTGTGCATGATGTGATGCAAAAAGTGATGCATGATATCATACCTTGGTCCTTGGAGTAATATGTGAGCATGACACTATGTGAAATAAAACGTCACTAAAACAGTGATTCTGCAATGTGTTAATAACTTGATAGTGATTTATATCAGTGCTGTTTTTGAGTGGAAAAAAAAAAGATAATCATATGATCGTATGTGTTGATTTTTATTGTTAGAAAGTGTCAAATAGTTTTAAGGGTCCACACACACAATGCTGGAAACTTTTATTCTTTCTATTATAAAAGTTAAGGTTTTTAGTTGACGTATTGTGGACAAAATATGGCCTACTATTGCAGCCCACAACCTATTCTTACAGAAATTGCACAGAAGACACAGAAATTTGCATTATTATTGTTATTATCGATGCCTACTGCTTGTGTGTAAATATATCCAGTGTTCATACATGTATACATACATACATACATACATACATATATAT
>JBBIGA010000001.1:33970945-34004343 GCA_037576975.1 Alestes dentex | reverse complement strand
CTTATGTTTATATTATAGTCAATAAGAACAAGAATGCTTTAATGCAGACATATACTGCAGGGACTGCTGGAATCATTATACCTGAGTGACTGCCTTCATAAAATGGTTAAATTGAACAAATATGAATGGCTTTAGAGCAGGTCTGTCCAAAGTCCGGCCTGCGGGCCAATCACAGCCTGCTGTCAGATTTCATACGGCCCACAGCTTCGGTCTTATAGCGTGTTATTTATGGCTCGCTAGCTCTGTCAGAATAAATAAATCATAAAACTTTAAAAATGTAATTCCTGTAATAGCACCATTCTAGTGCTATCTGGCTCTGCATCCGTGCCACAAACCCTCCACTCAACATATGGGTTTTTTTTTATTAAACTCTTGAATAAGATTTGGTTATAACTGCTGAAGTTATATACCTGCAGATGTGACACAAACTATTGCTTTCTGAAAGATCTTGTAAAAGATAAGGGCAAAATTCACTTGTTTTAAAATTTAGGGATAACGGACCACTTTGCATTACTTATAACACCTGTTTTAAATGTTCATGAGACAGATATTTATCAAAATCATGGAAATTTAAGGTATTCTAAACAGTTTGTTCAATGTTATCTGACTCTCCAGATATGAATGAAAGGCAGAATTGTGTTTTTAGAGTCTTTCACGTCTGCCTGAGTGGCTTATATTTGGTTACACTGCCATTTGAAAAATAAAGGTAATTGTGACAATGAAAATGGTTTTATAATATTGTGTGTTTTCAGGGGCGTCGGAAGCATTTATAATGAGGGGGACACATCGGTCTATGCATGGGGGCGGGGTTTGGGCGTGGGGGCGGGCTTTAGGGTGGGGCGAGGTTTGGGTGGGGGCAGGGTTGCTGCGTGCGTGCAAAGTCTCGTCCTTTTAGGGGGTGTGGGTGTTTGGAAACCCATTGAATCTTGAATCTTGAATCTTGAATCTTTCGTGATAGAATCCGCTCCACTTAATTGATAAAAGAAACACACACCACTGGAAATCAGCTCGGGTTTACCTCCAACTCACCGCATGCAAGTGAAGTGAATCCTCAGTGTACAGCCAGGCTGCTCGGATTTCCAGTGGTGTGTGTGTTCTTCTATAGATTAAGTGAAGTGGATTCTTTCGCGAAAGATTCAAGATTCAACAGCGTTGGGTGAACTAATTATTTATGTTAAATGTGGGGGGTCCAAACGAATAATTATGAAATGTGATCTGATTGAATGCCGACGACGCCCATGTGTGTTTTCATTTAACTTTGGTGATTTAAAAAATGTCAGAAGGAACTATTTGCCCCGGGCATCTTCACTTTATCAGATTTGGCCCTCTTTACAAAATGTTTGGACACCCCTGCTTTAGAGGATATTTCAAAATATTGTGATATATATTGTTTATTGCGATACAGCCTAAAATATCACACTATTATTTGTAGGCCATAGTGGCTAGCCCTAACCTGCAGTTTAGCTTTTATGTGTTTTATACACACCACATTGGACATATTGTCATGACAAAATGACATCACCTTAAGTAATTCCTGACATGATTGCCTATTTTGTATGTTTTTATTTAAGCAGGGTAAACTTAAATGACATTAATGCTATTGTTTTCCCTTTACTGCCAAAGCACCCTTATTCCATCTGCACGCAGTAAGGAGAATGGTGTCCAATGAATAATGCTAGAGCCAATAAAAGCACTACTATAATTTGAAGCATAATTGAAGAGAACGTCTTGCACAATCCATTCCACACAAAAATCACAAAATGCATTTGAATTGTTATGATCGTTAATCAGAGCTTGTGAACAAAACACTAGCGTACGCTGGTTGTAATAAATTCCCTTGCCACAAGCATAAACTATTATATCATTAGTCATATCAGGACAGAGCAAGCACAGGCCACAATCAGAAAATGTTTACTCATTGACAAATTGATGAGGACTAAGTTTGACACACGGAGAGTGAGAGACATGATGTGCAATCATGCTTCCATTCATGATATAAAACTGACAGACTTTTCTAAGATAATAATACTCTTGACTGTACAGAGGACCCATTGGGTTGATGATGTTGGAGTACTTTATAAGCCCTTGCATGTATGCTCCTTATAGTAGCCTATTATAATAATTAGAAACGCTCAAATCACATTTCATCGTTGAAACGCATGTGCTGAAACTACCAAATTAATGGACAAAAAAGAGGTAGATTTCATGTAGTTGTTTGATTTCAGAAATGTCTTTACCAGATCTGAGTCATAGGCTGTTAATTCCTTAGGCCCACTGGCTATTGAAGAAACATTAAGGGTTGTTATAAAATGGGATCTTAGGTCTATGGGTTACATGAAAATCTGAGTATTTAGTGTTATTAACTGCTATGAAGTTGGAAAGTATGAGAAGTACACTTGCAAAGACTTCAGAATTGTGGTTTTAACTTCTTACCAAAATGCCAAAGCTTCTTTAATTGCCCTTCAAGACCTTGTATTGTCTTCAGCATCAAGGCATCATCAGGCCTGTCAGACCAGTCACAGGTCTGATAACTCATGGATTATTTTTTATGAGTCAGTACCAGGTGGTGTGCTTGATAAATAGCCAAGAGTACTCAGTACTTTTCCAAAAGCTAAACCTCGCAGGCAGTGGGTGGTGGAACAGAGCAGTGGATGGATGCTACTCTAAGGAAGGAATGTCCCCTGAAAGAAGTGTGAATGTGAACATCCAGACTTACATCTCATTTGATTTTCACTTCTCGTAACACTGCCACAGTCATGGAACTTACACATTGTCTAGGGACAGAGATTCACATTCCTGAGTGAGGGATGACTGAAGTGTCATGCTATTTCCATTCATGAGGTCTGGCAGACAATTTGACCAAAGTCCATTCGGTTTTATTGTCCTGCAGATGTGTCCAGTTCTGTCTAGGGGTGTTGTAAATATGTTCTTTGATGACGCTCTTGGGCTCCGGGGTCCAGTGACCTGTCAATGATCTTTGAAAAACATGAAGTGGAAGTAGACAACTCAAACAAAAAATAAAGATTTTTACTGAGAAAAAATTAGCACAGAATACTGTTTAAAGCTGCAACTAGTGCCATAACACTACTCACATAACCAGTATTTTCTTCTTGGACACACAACCTTAAGAAGTGAACACTGCATTATGTTGAGAAATCATGCTGTATTATGAGCTATGGCATGTGCCATTATTAATATCCCATTATTATAGAAATGATTTTTTAGAAAATGTAGATATTCAAGTACAATGCAGAGAATGTAAAGGCCATCTACTGTGCTCAAAAAAAGAAAGGAATGGAAATATCTTTGGATGGCAACAATATGTCTGACTTGTCAGCATCCATAGCACATTTTCATTTAGGCCTACTGTGTGTCTACTCAGTAAGCATTCAGTGTATCTAATCCATTTGGTTTGTCTTTTTTGTTTTCTTGTTTGTTATTTTTTGGTGTTAAGTCATTGTTTGTTGTCTGCTATGTGGTGCTATGTGGTGTTAAGCCATTGTTTGAAGTGAGACTTAGGGCATTAACAGTGAAAGCTTTTGAATTATATAGCAATATAACAACTTTATGAGGAAACCACACCAGAACAGATAATAACCTGCTTTTATATGTATTAAGGCAATATTAAGAAAAAATACAGTATGTGACAATATGAGGCATGAAATTACTGCATAGAAAACAACATTGTTTTTCTTTCCAGAGATGCATGCGGCCAATAATGTTTAAATGATAACAATGGACTTATTGTATCTTTGAATCTCATACATCCATGAAGGAACAACAGTAAAGGCCTGTAAAGTGTTTACAGAGGCTCCAGAACACAGCTGTTAATTGTTTCCAGTAATGACAAGAATAAATTCTTAATTCCCTCCAGATCTTTCCTTGGATTTTTATTACACGGTTTAAGTCATTGCCCCAAAACGGCTGATTTCCCAAAGACACATTAGTCTAGTCCTGGATTAAATTAAAATGACAAAATTTCCATCAAGGGTAATGTTTAATCTTTCTATGAGAAACCAGGCCTTGGGCAGTTATGATAAGTTATCTAGCCTGTAGACAGGCCACTGCATGTAGTAACAACAGACCCCCTCTCCCAACTCATGCATGCTTCATTAATTCATAATATGTCTGCACAGACTTTTTCAGGGCAATTCCTGTCTGAATGATGTAATGCTTTTGTGGCGGGAAATCCATTGCATCAAGGGTGATAAAGGAATAAAAACTTTACTAAATTGAATCAACTGCAATCTCCATCTGCCAGACGCATCAATGAAGGGTAGAGGGGCGTCTGAACAGATGCAGCAGTATGATCTCAGCCCAAATAAAAAATGTGTGAACACAGCAAAGCAGCAGAAAAATCCACCCTTGCCCACGTTCTCTCCCACTAGCTGGACTCTTAGTCTCTTGTGGGGATCTGTGGGAGTGATGTGGTCAGTGGGACCACAGTGGTACAGACAACAGATAGAACGCTGCCAAATGTGTAATCTATATAACAGATGGCTTCACAAACACCACACACTTACTCATCCCAGTCCAATACTGAAACCCCTAATATCCACGGGTGCTTAGACTGTCTAAATGAAAGGTCTGGAAAATAGGCCAAATTGACCTCAATTGTGGTATTACTTTGGATTAGATAAAATGTTGCAAATTTCATAAGCAGAGAGTGTCTAGCAACACTTCTATCCCCATTTGTAAATCATAAGCAGGTAAAAAATAGTGACGACTTCTCATACATGGTAGCTGCTGGTGGCCTAATTGTTAGGGAGTTGCCCCTGTGATCAGAAGGTCGTGGGCTTGACTTCCAGGCACTAAGGTACCCTTGAGCAAGACACCATCCCCACACCATCCTACTCCCCCAGCGTCGCATCGCTGGCAGCCCACTGCTTCACTTGGTGAATAGGTTAAATGCGGAGAAAGAATTTCACGTTTAAGGGGCCACTTTGCGTGAGAGATTGTGTTTCACTGAAAGCAGCAGTGATTGTTTTGTACATTCATTTTTTGATTAAACTATGCCCACAAGGATCAAAAAATATTTTAAGACCATCAAATGTGCTCTCGTGTCAGTCACTGCCATCATAAAGAACACCCTCACACAATTCCAAGAAAGTCTATATAGAGGAAGATTAAGTTAAACTAAAGCCAGGACATTTGTCGTTGACCAAATTATGGAAAAAACATCTGTCTGTTGCAGAAAAATGTGCCTGAACTCATAACTGACCTTTTTAACCTTTTCAAATCATGTCCCTGGTCATATTAAGCATGACCATCATACCATATTATGTAAAAAACAAACTCTGTGTGTTAACGTAATCTTCCATTGAAACGTCACGCATCAGGAGGCAGTAAAAAAGAATACTAACCAATATTAACCAACCAAGATGTTTTGTCCCCTTCTGGCAAATAACTGAGTGAAAACAGAGGCCCTCTCTGTTTAAGACATATCCCATTTAAATAGGCTGTGATACAGCTAAAGACTTTTCACTTACAGGAAATATATGAGTTTCCCACTGAAAAATGTCATCATCGTAGAATCAGCTTTCTAGGAAATTATTAATCTCTGGATAAACTTAAATAAATCATGTCAATGGAAAATGTCTTTGTTACTCTACCAAAGCAGTTTTATAACACCTGGGTGTGTTTTTATGTCAAATATAGCTTTGCATTTTCTGTCCTAAACACTCAAGGCACCATCTGGCAGAAATCTGACATGAATAAAACTGTAATGACAACTATAGTGCAAACCAGACATGATTTATCTTTTCACTATTCATACAAGTGATCACTGGGTTTCTCTTTACTTGGAAAGTCTTCTAAAAGTGATAGATAAACCCAGACAGTGTGGCTCCCAAGTTCTGTTTTCCCTTATGTTACTAAGCTTCTAGGTGAGGCTGTTTTCACCAAACACAAAATCACCTGGAATTCTCATCAAGGCATGTTGATCTTGGATATTTGTTCATTCATCTTCCAGAACTTTCCTACCACTTTGGCATTCAGACAATGGCTGACTCGCCACAGGAGGAAAGTTTTGATATAATAACACATTTTCATTCAGGTTTTTTGTACATATAAGGTGATGGCTTGACATTTGTTCAAATAAGATGTTTTTAACAGGGGCACAGGGAAACGGTCACAAAATCAATGACTTATTTCTTTTAAATCTTCATGAATAGAAAATGTGAACATAATTTTAACGTAATCACTGTGAATTGTAAAATGACCGCATCATCAATAACATGAATTTCTCCAAAGGTGAAAAATTATAATTGCAAGTAATTCTGAGAATGTTCTGGTTGAGTCTTATTCAGGAACTAGATCCTCTTATAATAATTTATAATAATTTATTTTGTCTTATCAATGAAAATAAGGACATATTTGATTTGTAACTGCAGTGAGTTACAAATGAAAGTGGTCATTAGGGCCATTATTCTTCAAGAAGACACTTAATTAGTTAGTGGGGCTAACAACCCAGAAACGGTCTGTGAGACATTTGGTAACGGGCCGCACAGAAAGACAGAATAAAAAATATTTTATTATCAGAGTCTGAAAGATCTTTTATTTTGGAAAAAAAAACGCTTGTCTCGTTCACGTGATAAGGTACATCAAAAATGTAGCCCACAAGCTAGCAAAAATTAGTATAAACAACCCTTTGGGGAGCTTCTTTGTATTTTGTTTTTAGTTGTATTTATACCAGTCCGTGAAAATATTGTTTTACATGAAACTGGTCTGTGGGGCAAAAAAAGTTGGGGACCACTGCTTAAAAGGGGCAAGACATGTCCTAAGGACCAAAGCCACCCGAAGATACATAAACATAAGTTAAGATATAAACTTGCATTAGCAATAAAACATAGATGTACGTTACTGATTTTGCAACAAAAATGCATTTTGATGCTTAATCGTGCCCAGTCCAGGAGTAACACAGTGTCATCGGCAGAGAGGGTTTACAAGCCTTCAAGGGCACAACCAGGAGTACTTCATCAGTCCTGGGTCTTGAACCACTGACTTTCCATTTGCTGGTTCACTTCTCCTTCCTCTGGCCATCCCAAAATACAGAAGAACAGATAAACAACTCTGCATACAAAGGAACAAACAAAAGACCCCTGGTGCAGTGAGCTAAACAGAACAAGAGTACTTAGACCAGATACACTGATCAGAAACAGGTGAGCATGTAATGATCTCAGAGGTAGATCAAAAGTTCAGAACCAGGATGGAGGGATGCCATAGAGAAGTGGAAACATAGAGGATCTGTGTCAAGGTGGAGTGAATGTGGCAATAGATTACATTTAACTGAGATTCTTAAATTTCTGACACAGGTGTTCAGATACCTTTGCAAAGTGCTGTTAGTACCAGCAGTTAACATTACCACCTCTTTAGATAAGCCATCCCTGAAGTACCAGCAAACTGTGATAATTTTATGAGGTTCTACGAGTGCTTGTATACTTTTTATGTATCTACTCTGTCTGCAATCTGTTGTAGCAGGCCCTTAACTGAACATGGCCAAATAAACAGCTGCACCTCTGCCTTTCATTTTCCCAATTACACAGAAGGCCAGGCAGACAACAGCATGATACTTTCCAGACAAACAGTGGTAAATAATGACAAATATTTATGTCATTACTTAAATGTCAAGAATAGAACCCCCAAACTGTCTCAGATGTGCACCACTTCGCGAACTTGACCCATGGGCTCACAACTGAGAGGGACTGAGAAAAAGCAGCTCTGACTTCATAGGAAGAAGAAGCAGTGAATAATCAAACCTTACTAGCCTTTTGAGCTCCACCAGGTGTTTCTAGATGTTCTTTGGCTTGGATTTTGGGAAAGAGTCTCACATACATTCCTTGCAGCTGAAAGAGGGGGAGGAAAAAACAGGGGTGGGGGTGGGGGTTGGGAATTGGGGTTGAGACCCCTGATACAGGAAAGCCAGTGGATTACTCACTGCTCGGAACACAGTTTGAGAGTCAGGTTTTGTAATCCAGCTCACACATGTCCAAAGAGCAGTGTCACTCCCAGGGTCCTGGTAAATCTCACCAAGGGACACTAGTTTAAAGACTGTAGTTCAGGGCCAATACTAAAACTGGAATGCCACATTTTCCAAAACCACTGGACTGTATTTTTGGAGCACTTCACAATCAAAGGTCTATGACATTTTGATCAATCAAATGACTCATAGAATAAGTGGACAACTCATGGTCTCATTTTCATTTGACAAAACTAAACTAACATAATGCCGAGGGCAGTGACTCTACTGAGTGTAGCCAGTAGAGCGTCCGACCCCCTTTTTAAATAGTTTTTCCAAGTCGTTATTTTTGTGATATAATGCTTTAAGTAAAAGCACCTTTTCATAAAACAACCTGAACTGTTTTGGAACAATGTACAGTGGTCAAATTCAACACACATAGAAGTTTCTGGCGATACTACAGGTCAGTTTTGGAGAAAGAGGGATTGCACAAATGATCCTAAGAACACCATACACACTGTGAAGTATGGAGCTTCATGATATGGAGCTGTTTCTCTGCAAATGGTAGTGGGGTATTACACATCATCAAAGGAAACATGATTGGAGCAACATGCTGGGAGAGTTTAATCGCATCCACCAAAATGACTCAAGACTTGTTTTTAAACATGAAAGTGAAGGTGCTTTCGTGGCCTAGCTAATCCCCTGACTTTTTTGAATTACATCAGTTAGATATTCATGCAAGCTAACATTACAATGCTTCTGAATCAAGCTAGTGCCAAAGCCAAAAGCCCCCAGAGGAAAATAAATCGATGTGGCAACCCAAATGAAGGATAAACAGCATCTAAGGCCATTAAATATTTCAAAGTGCTTTGTGTGATACAATCAAAGGCTTATTCATCAAAGCAATCACACAATACTGCATTTAGCACATATCCAGCTGCACTGATTTACTAGCAACCAACAGTTTGCAGAAGCGAGTAAAAGCTGTGTGCAAGCAGGAAAGTGTAAAGAACAGCACTTATTGAACTGCAGCCATCATTGTCATCGCTCATCACATACAGGCCTTTAGAACTGAAGTTTTAAAAATCTATTTTAGGATATGCTACATAATACACTTTGGGATTGAAATACACTTTTCCTGAGCACTATAAGAGCTGTAATTCACATGAGCATATCCCCTGTAGGTATTCAGTAAAGCTTTATGGAGATATAGATGTATGTTTCTCCAACTTCCAGGTGTAGTTAATACACACCACAGGACACACAGTGTCGAAAATGATGCATAAGCAGCACATTCCTTATGTTGTCAACAGCCTTGGAAATCTGTGCTCCTTCACCTGTCAGTCTGTATCTACGTACATGCTTCACCTCACTAAAATGAAGGTAAGTGCTGTATAATGATGAGGTGTAACGGATGAATTACCCGCTCTCTCTTACACTTTATCATCAAGCAGATTTTACAAAATGATTTCCTGATGTTCATGTTCATCTGTTACTTCTGGCAGCAGATTGCCAACCACAACTGGAGCTCTTACACAAATTGTGTGCAAAACCAGCAAGAACAGAAAACAGAAAAGTGCACACAGTTCAGTGCATTGTACTCACTTAAAGGCAAGAAGTGGTAAATGAAGCATGAATTTTCCTTTTTATCTTACTAGATTTAAGGTTAAAGATTCTAAGATTTATTGTCACATGTACAGTGTTCAGGTACAAGTACAATGACATTCTTACTTGAATGTCTTCTCACAGACTGTAACACTATATGAAAGATTAGATATCTGCCACACTAGTCAAGTGTGAGCCTGTATGACAGTTAACAACTGAACTGGAGTTAGGTTTGAGTCTCAAGAGATTTTGACACCAATTTGCCTATGAAACAAATAATTTCAGTAACACTTCTTCTAGGTTTACCAGAAAGACTTATTGAACACACTACACTTACGTTTCACAGCATCTAAACATGCTTAATTAATATGAGCAGTAAATAATAAATGATTTAACATCAGGCCTCAATTTTAATTACTTGCCTCCCTGCCACTGTGAATGAGAAAAAGAAGTGTGTTATACTAAGGCCACTCAAAGAGATGGAATAAGGAGATGCAACCGTGAGGTAGTCTAAGCTATCCACACCATAATTCAAATGTAATTGGTTATAACCCAGCCATTGTTAATGCGTAGCTGCCTGGTGGTAGTCAACGATTATTGCTGAGAAATGTTGAGTAAATACACAGGCCCATGTGTGATAGCTAAATGTCTATAACTCATCAACATGTGCTATTTATTATTGTGGCTCATGTTACAAACCTTCAGGCTTTTCCACAAAACTGTATGTGTATACATATCTTTATGTTTGTGAATACATGAAGCAATATCAATACATTCTCATAATTACAGGCAGAACTGAGCTAACTCCCCAGTGGACGTGCATATGTGTAATGTACATTAGATTTACATATGATAAATAAAGTAAATCATAAAGTCTGAGAGGTTTAAGAGCGGTAGCTTTGTTTTTCTCTCGTGTTGTCCTTCCAGGCCATAAGCTCCCCACCCCCAGACACATGTGGTCTGAATTAAATTACTGGCAAGAGGACTAATCTGGAATCTTCCTTTATTGGATGCAGCCCAGGCAGACTTTCACTCATCCACTGCAGACTGATCTTTGTGGAAAATCTGTGTCCATTTATGCTACAAAAATACTCAGGCTGAAAACTGCCCAATGCCTTACACAGAAAATATAGCTCGGTAACATCACTGTTTCTATATGTGACACAATTAAACAGAGTTAAGTAGTCAGTTAATACATTTATTGAACTGTTATAAAAGTTCTAATTTCGTCAGACACATTTAACGTGGCATTAAACAGCATCACAGAGAACAGACCCTAAAAGGCAGGATTCTGCAGCCCTTAGCAAATTGTAAACTTATTTGGTATTACAGTTCCCGTCCTGTTATTTAGCAGCTCAGGGTCTAAGGTGCGACGTCTCTCAGCTAAATATGTATAATCATCACAGAGAAATGGGACCAGAATTAGCACCAACAGAGGAATTTTATTGCCCTTAAACATCTCAGATATTACCTGTATGAAACTAAGAACTTAGACTAGCAATCTAGTGTGCCTTTTTAACTGTAAGTTACTTATCTATACCCCAGCATTTGTGCATATAGTCTAGTATATTTCACATGGAGTTTTTCTTTTTTTTTTTTTGGATAGATTTTTATTGGATTTATTTAGACTTCAGTTAGTTACTTTAATCTAACCCTGACGTTTCTGTCTCTTGACAGTGGATCACTTTTTGTCAAGTCATATCCCCATGCCAGCTTATGCTACACACTTTCTCTGCAGCTAAAGGTTACATTTGGGATTTATGATGATGAACAGCTCTTCTGATGGAGGTGGACTCTTGGTTCTTTTACAAGCTGGGGTGGTCTGCTGGGTGAAGGACAGCAGTGTTACTCAGTACACCGTATCAACTGCTACTGTGGTAGTAGCCTTGTGAATAAAACCCTTGCCTGTAAAACTGATTACCACAAAGTTGCAGGTTCAACCCCCCCATTTCTATCATTGTGTCCTTGAGCAAGACACTGTAGCTAATGATTGTAAGTCGCTCTGAAGCGTCAGACATATGTCCTCTTTTAAGACAAGAAGAGTGATGTTACACTGCCATTTCCATTGAACACCTACCATGTCTCAAAAAGTATTAAATAAATAATTGGAGAATTTAGAGAATTTAAGAGACTGCTCATGTGTGTGTGTGTGTGTGTGTGTGTGTGTGTTATTCTTCAGATCTCCTGGCAGTGTTACTGTATATGAGAACTTTTCAGATGTGGTGTGTGTTCAGTAGAGGTCGGTGATAACATTATCCTTCTTGTTTTTAGACTGTGGTTCTTGTTTATAGACACCCCTGCCTTCCAGCAGACTGGGACATTTATACCATACCAGTAAGCATTTTTAGAAAGACTCTAAATTAAAATGTAAATAAAATAACTAAATCTTAGTAAAGATGATTAAAAAAGCAGCTGTTAAGAAAACTTTTGAAGAATTTTGAAGCATCATTAATACTTTGAGTTCACGCATTAATCATATGAAAACCCTTACTTTTTAACAGAAGTAAGATATCAAATAAGAAGCAGTTTGGCCACTACTCCAGTAAGCACTAACACAGTCACAGGGGTATTAGGGATGCCTTATACAAATGTGTTACTTTACACATATGTGCATAGCACTATTTCTTCCTTCTTTCTCCATCAATTGTTCAATGCAATTGGCTATTTGTCTTAACTTTCATTAAGGGTTAATTAATCATGCGGTAACTACAACTGTGTCAACAGAAAAAAACTGCATTTATTTGGAATTTTGAAGCTGAAACTTCATGGGGAATCTTGCTGAATGTGCTTTGTGAGACAGGCCCCTTACATACTGTTTTTTTTTTTTCGCAAACAAAGACTCTGCATTTCAACACACTATGATTTCAAACAAGAACACCAGTGATTACCATTTTTTTGCAATTACCTTTTTATTTTTTGAAACCATACTAACAAGCAAGAATGTGAAAGTCAGCAGCATTAGATGTGTAATTATCTCCCCCTGGCTAAACAGTTTTCCTAAGCAGTCTTCCGCCAACATGTGTCCACTTCAACAATCGCGGGTGAGACTAATTTAATCCGATTGAGCTCTTTTACTGACCATGGTAGTGTAACTTGTTCCTACTGTTATCATTTCTTTGCCCATATGGTAATATTTACGTGATTCCAAGAGTTATTTACATCATGTAAAATTGGCTAAAGATATAGTCTGTTAGTGAAAAACAAACATTAAAATCATATTCAAAGAAAAAAACATAATCATTGTGATAATGTAAGCATATACATGCTTTCCCTGGAGAGGCCTGATAACTGTAATACCTAGATACAAACTCATACAGTAAGCAGTATCACAAAGCCATATCTATAATCATTCCATAAATCCTATAGGATATTGTCAACTGAGCATTAAGAACAGACATTACTGCAGGTTAGATTAAGAAAGCTGGGAGTTCAGTGCATTTTTGAGAAAAAGACTGGTCAGACCAATTCTGTTTCAGAGAATCATGAGTTTCTCCTTTAAACATTAGAAGAAAGCCCTGTGTTTCTCACAGGATGGCATTCTGAAGTAGTCAGACAGTCATAAGCAGACCCAACAATGCCATCTAAGGACATGCCTGCTTAATGGCCTCTTGCAATCTCCTCTCTCACCACAGAGCTCTAGGTTACAACCTATAAAAAAGCCACCAGTTCATCAGCAAGCCTTTGACATACATACTTTAGAATTATTGAAATGAATACATTTTTCCATTACAGCATTAAAAGAGACACATAGTTTGATATCAACAAGTATTTAAGGTATCGTTCAGCTTTATTAGAACTGTTGTTAGAAAGTGTGTGTATTATGTCTTCCACATTTTAGATGAAAGAAAGAAAGAAAGAAAGAAATAGATAAATGAACAATTGACTTGGAAATGTTAATTTGAAAAACTGTTAAAACTGTTATCTATTCTACATTACAGCTAATGTCAGGAAACCCATAGGTACCATCTACATAATGATGTTATTTCACACCAGTGAATGTCCTTAAATGTGTGGTGTCCCTTATAAATACTTTATTGAATCATTTAGTTAGTCTTAAGCAGGACACTGATTAATAAAACTATGACCTTAGAAAAACACAAAGATACTTTCATTTACAGCACACATGTGGCACAAATTGTAAAACTTTTATGGTGCTGCAAATAGTTGATGGGTAATATGAGGTCAGAAACTGAATGAAAAAAATGAGTCCCCCAGGGAACCATTCACATCTAAAAATGGTAACGCAAGCTCAATAAATCTGTTGTGCTGGCTGAAATGACACAGTACTAATCAGTTTTAACAAAGAAACGGATCACTCAGTGTCCCAGTTTGACACATACATGGATTCTGGCCATAGCTCAATGTGAATGCGCATCTTTTTACATCTCCATCCATTTATCCAGTCTGGAGATGATTTATCTTTTAGATTTTGACAAGAGAAACTGTAAGGATGGCTTCAGTCTGGAGGTACCTTTTAGCTACGAGTATGTGAAGGTCTAACCAAATTTGAAGAGGTTTTATCTGCCCTTATAATATAACATTGTGGGGAAATGTATCAGGCCCGAGGAATGTGGATAGTCCGTGGAGCTTCGGAGAGATCTAAGCAGAAGTAAAGAGTGGAGCCCTGTGGTTTGTAAACAAATAGCATGAGGGTTTTCTATCCTCAGCTTTTACTCGGCAGAGGGTGGGCACTTTATTTTTCCGCTAAAGGAAAACCTCATTCGTCAGAATCATTGCCTGTAAGAGGAACTGGTTTGAACATAATTATGGTTTGAAAGTTCACAGGCTCCCTGTATTGGCATAATGTATACATCCCACAACCTCTAATTGCATTATTAATCATCTATATATTGAACTGAGGCCTGGTAAATTGAATGCAGCTGAATCACACCGTGCATGGCCAACATTACAACAAATTATGGCTGCAACCATTGCTCAATAGGTGCAATTACTTTTGCTGAAGTCATAAACACCTAAACATTATTTATCTGAATTGTTAGATAATGCTATTATTAAGAGAAACTTCAGTGAGTGATTCAAATGGGTGAATTCTTGAAGTTAAGAAAACAAAAGATAGGCAAGAAATCAAACAGGCCATTCCATGATATTTTCCCTTTGAAGGCAAAGCTTTGCAAAGTAAACCATAAATAGAAAAAACTTAACGACTTAGTAATTTTGCATGGTTGTTTGGATTCTCAAGGATAAATGATTCAGTAATTCCATGGTTGCTTCCCAAACAGTTCAAAACTGTGTATATTTAGAAAGGTATCTGAAAAAGATGGTGACCTTTGACGTAAGTTAATGTACTAAAAATGTATTCTGTCATTCTGGACCATTTTTACAGGTCTGTTAGTCATGAAATTTTGACACAGCTGGCATACGAATTATGCCAAGAAATGAAAAATGGAAACATGACATTTTGTTCTGAAACTCACTAGATGAAAACTCACTAAACCTTGCAGAAAAGTGTAGCATCCTTGCTGGTTTGGATGGGTTCTTTCATGAAATACTTACAACACAAATGTTTTCCCTTGAGTTTCGCTAGTCTGCTCTCCAACTTTCCCCAAAGACACTGCTTTTAACTGGATATTGTATAAAAGTGCAAATATTTCTGGCTGCAGATGCAACTGTGCAGGTGGAGCAGATTTTCTAAAGTGACAAGGAAATAAAACATAGTTTAAGTGACATTAAAAGGTCATTCATTTCATCAAATAATATCCACAACCACTCAAGTTACACTTCATATACAAGGCATGTCAAGGCCACACAATTTGTGTTACACACTTACTTTCTTTAAGAAAAAAAAAACTCATTGCAAAGTAAATATGGAGCAGTGTGTTGGACTTAATCAGTTTAATTCAGTTTGCCAGTTTTGCTTCTATTACAATGAACCTTCTAAATGAATATCATTTAAATTGGGTAGTATTTGGCTTGCTTCTATTTTTTTTTTTTTATGTTGAGCAACTAGTAGCAATGGAGGGCGATCCAGAAATGAATCATTCTTACTGAAACTATGTGCTCACATTTGTACATTTTTTCCATATGAAAGTGAAGGGCTGTTGTCTGCTAGGGGCCCACAATTTGTACTATTCCATTAAGTGAGTCCAAGACAAAGGAATCATTCCTCTTAACTCTGCCAGAGGCAAGATGACAAAAGCAATTGTATATCTGTCAGAGGCAGCACTGTGCGGAATAACCATCTGAGACATCAGTTATTTTTAGTTTTCAAAATAGTTTAACTTGAAATGAAATAATTAATGAAAATTATTTTATTTACTATCTTGTAATTGCCATTAAGCGCCATACTCATACCCATAATTTATCATTCCAACTTTTAATATTAGCACAGGTGACCTCATTTTTTATGGGACCAGTGTTGTATCAATAGACAGTGGTAGCAAAAATAAAGAGTATTAGAAAATTCTACCCAAGCAGAAGTACTGAAAAAATACAAATACATACAAATAAAGTACAAATAAAATAAGTCTCATCTCAGACATTTCCTCCAATATTTGGAGACATTAAGAAGTTACTGTTATTTTACACATTTTTCTTTCATTTCAGCTTTATATGTACATCCAAACTAGAAAACTGGTATAAGAATAACACCCATACCCACATCCCTATTTTCAAACGTAGATGGACAAACTAAAAATAACAAATTAAACTGTTGTTTTAATATTGATTGAAAATCCTGTGCAGTCAATGACTGGCCAGAAATTACATACAATTACATACCGGATTTTGGGTGTCTTCCCTAGTGATGCTCCGCAAGGCTTTTACTGCAGTTGGCTTCAGTTCCTGCATGTTCTTGGGGTTTTAGTGCTGCCTTCAGGAAGTATAATGCCTGCAGCTGGATTGAGGTGAGGCAGTTGATATTCCAGGTGACTGGATGTTGCAAAACACCCTAATTTTTGCCTTATGAATCTCTTATTTCGCTTTCACAAAACACTTTGGTTCATTGCTCTTATGTACAGCACAGCACTACACAATGAAGCATTTGTCTGACTCTGTGCAGATATCATAGCCATATACACTTCAGAATTCATGTTTATCCTGTTGTTTGGTCCACAGTCAAATTATCAAGGGAACTGGTTCCAGTGGCAGACAAACATGCATATGTCCTAACACCACCTCCAATATGTTTCATGATCATGAACAATTCCTTCCTTTCTCCACATTTTTCTTTACCTATCATTCTGATATAAGTAGATATTTGTCACATCTGCCCATAACATCCATAAATCCATAAGTTCCAGAACCATACAGGTTTTTTAGATGTTTTTATAATGTGGTCTTCCTGCTTCCGGTTGTTTACATCCCTCAGTATTTCTCTGATAAGACAGATACATCTACATTCTGGAAGGAATTCTTGATCTGGATTTTTGATCTGAATTCTTGATCATTGTGAAGATGTTTTCCTTCTCCAGGGAAATAATTCTTTTGTTTATTGACCACAGTTCAGGTCTTTTGGACCTTTTGATGTTTCTGAGTGCTTTCTTTAGTTTTTAAGAAGATTCAAAAGAGTTGATTTGGCCATACCTTATGTTTTTGCTATTTTTTGCTGTTTTTTTTTTTCCTTTAGCCTAATGATGGCTGGCTTCACTCGCAGTGCCGGCTCTTTGGACGTCCAGTTGAGAGTTAACAAAAACTTAATTGATCCCGGAGGAAATGACTGCCACAACACACAGACACAGAGAGACACAAGATACAGCGACACAAGAATAATGTAAATAAAATAAAATGAGTCTAAATAAAATCTAAATATAATAAAATAAATAAATCTGTAGAAAGAAAGCAACCACAATATGTTTAGACTATGCTACATACTGAAATGCTTTGTATATCTATCTATCTATGGGTAAATAACGCAGCTGAGTGGAAAAACTATTGACACAAATGGTGGTTTGGAATAAGTTATTGTTTTATTAGAAGATCAGTAGTAATTAAGAATATGAATTAATATTAAATAATGAAAGTGTTGACCAAGTAGTAATATTGCACATGAAGACTATTGCACATAAGATATTGCAAATAATTAAGTGATTTAGCACCATTTAGAGAATGACATGTAGTATTGTACATAATAAGGCACACATTAGTCATTAGTCATTAATTTTTGTGTTGAACAAGATAATTACTCTGACATAGGACAAAGGAGTTCGGGAGACTATGCTTAGTTACCGGGAGTCATTTTGTTTGCGGTGACACATGGCTCTTACAGAGTTTAATTGAACTGTGCCTGAGCCTACCTCCTCAAATGGGCCTGGGCACGGTGCAGAGTGCATTTGTGTAGTGATCACACTCACCAAATAAATTGTACTTGGGGGTGAAAGGTGCTTCAGCACAGCACAGACTGCATTGTGTGAGTATGTCATAAGTGAGATGAAGAGAACATTTTTTCTTGTCTTCATTCTAAGTCCCTTGCTAACTTTCTCCAGAAAGAGAGAGAATACAACAGCTCTCCCAGTGGTTAAAGTGCTATCTTAACTTTTCTCACCAGGCAGGAACTTTTCTTCCAGCAGAAGTAAATTGTTCATCATATCTGAGGTCACTGGCAAGCATCAAAATTGGATTTCTGCCTTAATCAAGGAACAGATTAGTGGCACTAAGACTGAATTATTTTAAAGCCCTGTGACTGCACAGGGTTTGGCTGCCATTTGAAGGGGTCACTTAAGGGGAATGAATTTAATTTTCTTCTGGCTTCAATCCCTGTGTCACTATGGAGTCGATGTCAGTTCCTTAGCTAAGATGACCACCAGCGGCACAGAGGACAAGGTTCCTCCTGCCACCAACACTATGGAAAATCCAGAGATGATGAGAGGATGACAAGCCTGGGGTGGATGATAAAGTTCACAGAAGGTGTCACTGGCCACCCTCCTGTTCTTTCTGATGAACCAGCTACAGTATCCATGCTTTGCAATCTTTGCAGTAAGTAACTGCCTTGTATTTCACTCTACAGCTCTCAGTTCCTACCCTAAATGCAAGCGCTAAGTTTCTGACAAAAATGCTCCACCATCACATGCATTAGTTACAGTTCCTAATTGTGTTCCTGTTCCAGAGCATTTGGCCCCGGTTTCCAGATACAATCCAGTTCTGGTCCCAGTTCGAGTTAAGCCATGCCTGGTGGTTGTGGATTTGGCACTGTCCTAGACTCTGTTTCCTCTCTTCCATTCTCTATTTGTACAGTTCTTGTCAGGGTTCCTTCAGTCTCTCCAGATGGAGCTGCTCCAGTTCTTCTATCCGGCAATACTCCAGCTCTTCTGGCCTCTTTCAATCCTGTGCCTCTGACACCTGGTGCTCTAGCTTGTCTGGCATTCAGTACTTTAGCTTCTCTGACCCTTAACACTGTGGCTTCCTCGGGCTCTTCTATCACATCTGGCTTCCTCTGCTTCTGTCTTCAGTGCCATTCCAGCGCCTGTATGTTGTTTCTGGTAAGTTCATATAAAAAACTGCTACTGTGACCGTCAGTTTTACATGGCACTTCCTAGGCCCATATAGTTTTCTCAGCCCCTTGTCCAATTCCTGGCTCAGATGTCCAAGTTTGTGACCTACTCACAAAATTTGGACATCTGAGCCAGGAATAGGACAACACGTGTCATGCTTTATCACGCTAAGAACCTAACCTGTTATCACGGTTTACAATATTAATTTGTTCATTCATTCATTTTCTGCAACAGGTCGCGGGATAGGTTGCGGGTCCCTGGAGCCTATCCTGGTGTCTACAGGCATGAGGCAGGGACTCACTCTGGGCAGGGTGCCAGCCCACCACAGGGCACTCACACACTCGCACCTACGGTCAATTTCGAATCCCCAATTCTCCTGACGTGCATGTCTTTGAATTGTGGGAGAAACCGGATACCCTGGAGGAAACACAGGAGGAGAACATGCAAGCTCCACTCACACACGGCCAGGACCTGGCTTCAAACCCCCAACCTTGGAGGTGTGAGGCAAAAGTGCTACCTACTGCACCACTTTGGGGCCAGTTTACAATCCTATCACAATATAAAAATTAGAAAAATTAAAAACATTGACATTTAAATATCACAACTGTCTTTTTAAAAGTAGTATATAAATTCAATATTTGCAATTATTAAAAAAGAATCATAATAATGCTGACTGTTTCACTATGAAAAGTTTGCAGCCAGCAGTGAAGTATGCTGCCATTGAGCAGAAACTTTCACCAAGAGCTACGAAGCTGCTCTGTCATAAAATACAGCATGGAACACACTACTAGTGCTGGACCAGCATAAAAATGGCGTATCCTTGTACATCATAATATCATCAAGAACACATGTTTTAACCATTTAACCAGTGTTAGTCTTATGTATTGCTCAGTCGTTTTAGTTTCCTTGTGTTTAATTTATGTTTTGTTTGCTTGTTTTGGTTTCTTTAATAAAGTAATTTAAATTTGTGTATACACCCAGCCTCACCCCTTCAATCATTATACATTTATTCATGAGCAAATATTTCCTTCTCGCTGCTGGAAAAAAATGTTTAATCTTTTTTTTTGGAAGAAAAGGGTTTTGTTTTTTCTAATAGCTGTGCTGTGGTTGTGCTGTTTATAGAAGCTCTGACTGTAGCTCCACTCAGAGGGGCCATATCATATTATCAAAGCATTGCACCGCAGTGGGAGCTTGGGAAAGAACAGCTGATCTGCATCTCTAAAAATGATATGCTGAAATTGCAAAGTGTCCAACCATGTGTGTTTAATACCAGTGTTTCGTTCAAAACATGAAGGTGATGGTTTTCTTTATAACATGGATGTGAATAACGTTCAAGTATATCTGATAGATTCCACTGGACAGCATTTGTAATTACATTTGCTGAAATTAGCTACTTCCAAAAATGTATACATTGTCTACTGAGATAATGTACTCTTAACTAGTAAAATACAATGAATTGTATTCAGCTCAATTCAATTCTCGAATAAAACCAGGAACTACTAAAACTACTTAACTACTAAACAAAAAACAACTATCCAGTCACCAGGTGGTGGCCTGGCGGTTAGTGAGTTGCCCCAGTGATCAGAAAGTTGTGGGTTTGAATCCCAGGACTGCCAGTGGCATCTCTGTGCTACCCTTGAGCAAGGTACTGTGCCCACACACTGCTCCCCGGGCGCTGTGTTCCTGACTGTCTGCTGCTTCACGCTGTGTTCCTGACTGCCCGCTGCTTCACATGACAAAGTGTGAGTGGCACAAAATTGTTATATTTAACCCATTCACACTGTGTCCTGTGCTGTGGTGTGTTCATGTATGACAAATTGATACTTTACACTTTATGTTGAAATGTCCCTCAGGTTTTTAGGGTGACAATTTTTTATGTGTTTAGGGGTCAGAATAACTAGACATTACATTACTCTGGTTGGCTTGGAATTAATCATTTTAGCCTTAGAGGAAGTCTACCAAATGAGCATGTTTTGCTCTATGATTCAAATGAACATTTTCCATGGTAAACCCATCTCATCTTTTCCTATTTTTTTAACATGGTCACCCTTCCATTCTTTGTGCAAAATGCAATAATGTGAAGGGGTCCCTCAAAGTCACCCAAATCAGATAACACAGGGAGACCATAGCAGGCTCAAACAGGTTTTCCTGAACAAGAAACACTGGGAGGCAGCACAGCTCTTTCCTGTATCACTCAGCAGTACTCCGAGTTGGTCCAATTGTAAACTTATGCAAGCCTTGTGGCCCAAGCACCATGGCCAGAGGCCAGAATAGCCCTTAGAAGGAAGCTCTGCTGCTGACTCACTGGATGACATCTTGAGACTGAACAGCATGAGTCACGCGGCGGGAGAGAAGAGATGTTTAACACTGATAACAACCAAACCAAGCGCCCACAGTGAAATAATCTAAGAATTTCTCTTCATGGTCATGAACCACTAGATAGCTTAGATATTTCCAAAGACTTCCAGCTGCAAGACGGAAATTTTACAGCAAAGACAGATCCCGGAACAAAGCAAGATTAACCAACAGCAATGTCCAGAACCACTGTAGGATTCAAAAACCATAACATCAGTTGTCTTTCTATTCAAATCAAATGTTTTACTAGTCAAGTGTGTAATTTCTGTTTTTTTGTGTGTAGTTTTTGTACTATTCTTGAAGGTGGCCAGGGGCAATTTTACTGGAACAGGCATCATTGCACAGATGTCATGGTGAACTCTCATTCGCTATACCTGCCCCCCTTTACACTGCTTTTACAGGATGTCATACTGTGGTGGCCTTGTTTAAATATGGAAAAAGGCTTCTGCTCAGTAGTGAAAAAAATGTTGCCATCATAAAGAACTATGAATGGATCTAGTGAAACAAGAATGAGTGTGTGAGGAAAGTCTGAACTCCTCATGACTGTACTACCTTGACCTCATGTCAGTGTATTCACTATTGTACAGCATTTTGAAACCAGATGTTGAACATCTATTTCAAGTGAACAAGCTAGCCCATGCTGACATTTTACAAACATGTCAAACATAACCAACAAGATCTCCAATGAATAAGGTTAGAATAGGAGATTTACTTCTTAGAGACTTTGAGTACTTTTTTGTTCAGACTGAACATTCTCAACCGTTTTCAACTATGACATCAGGTTCAGTAAAATATGTTGTCCCAGTTTTCTCACAGAACTTGTATTCTGTAGACTGACTTGCTGACTTCCAGATATGATGTCAGGAATAAAATTGCTGAGGTGGTTGGAACTGCTGTGGAGAGAAATTTGTCTTGGTAGGGCACTTTTCAGCAGCACTCCCACAGACAAAGCTTCAGCAGGAAACTACAGAGAATCTAAAAAAGTGTGTCCTGACAGTTACTTGAATATTTGCCATGGCCTACTTGTACAGCACTCATTACACTCTCAATTATCTAACATTTACATCACAGTTCAGCCAGTTCAACAGGCAAGAGTGACCCTAGTCAGCAATGGAAAGACATAAAGTTTGCCCTCATTGCACTTAGAGACGTTATTCAAAGTAAAAGAAAGCATCTGAAATTTAAATAAAACTTTGATTCAAATAATGATCCCAAAACAGCTGGTTACCAATAAGCAATGAGTTTCTCAACTAACCATTGTAGACGACTGACTGTGAGGTCCCAAAGTACACTGTAAATTTTACTGCAAACAAAGAAACGGTCAGATTGTCAGCACATAGTAAAATGCTCCTCAGAGAGTCTCCGGTGTCTCAAAGAGTGTACACTTACCAGACAGCAGACTTAGCACTGTCTATGTCTGCAGGCTCATAGAAAATGTAACGTAGGTGGGGAAAAAATTGAGTGGTTTTCTTCAACAAGGGAATTGCATCAACAAAATAGTGGACTGTACGTACCACATAATGATACAGTGGTGCTAGACTTACTGCTTAACAATTATGTTAAACATGCCCAAGGAGAAGAGAATGGGATAAAAAAAACAGTTAAAACAGCAGTTCAGACTTTCTGAAAATGAAACTTACAGTGCTCTCCAAATATTATCTCTGAACTCTCTTCTGTACAGCAATTAACATGCGTTATCAAGACTAAATACAAAGTAAGTATCTCATTTGGAATAAAGAAAGCTTCTTGTTAAATGAATGTATTATAAAAATATGTATAATATTATATTATCTATAATATTTATCCTATAAATGTGATCTCTTGAAATTAGTCATTTTTATTCTTTTGGGCAAACATACAAACAAAAATTGTATAGTTATTAAATGAACTGAAGTAATTTTACATGAATGTGATGACATTCATTGTAAATATAAATATATACAGTACATACTTTTAACAAGGCTAACTGTAATTTATATTTGCGAAGAGAATTTGAATTTACATTTGCCCCCCCAAAAAAGACTTTTGCTGTTTTGTACTATGTACAAATAACTACATGACTATTTAGGCTGATAATAAGGGATTGACAGCTCTATTCTGTGTTTTTAGCTGAAACTTGCTCAGTTCCAATAACAACTAGACAGTGACCATCAGTGTATGCATATGAAGCACTTATTCTACTGTGTGACTTTCTACTATTCTGATGGATGCTCTGAATGTTAAGTCACTTTTGATAGGTCAGCGGCAGGCAACCTCTTTATTCAATAACTGTAGTGTGAGATATACTTCTGGCGCACAGCAACCTCATGCTCTCTCATTTGTATATTGTTAATGTATGCATTTATGTCTCTTTAGACCCTTATGAGCCTTAGCATTTTAAATACCATGATGTAAAGCTAAAGGGTTAAATGCCAGTGAAACCGGAAAAAAATATATTTTGTGTACTACAAGAAGAAATAGCATTCCTGTCTTTAACTGCTACACCTAATTAAAAATATATATATCTTTACAGTTATAGAGCCTATAGTGCTGACATTTGTTTGTGACTCTATACATACTTTTGCTTTAGTTCGCTATCTCGGTATTTCAACATACATTATATGGCCAAAACTGGACTCCTGACTTTTTTGGACATCCCATTCCAAATCTATCTGCATTAAAATGGACCTGCACCCCACTTTGTGGCTATAACAGCATCCAGTCTTTCTCAAAAGACTTTTCACAAGATTCTGGAGTATGTCTGTTGGAATATGTGCTCATTCTGTCAAAAGGATATTTGTGAAGTCAGGCACTGATGTTGGATGAGCCTGGCTTGCAAACAACTTTCCAGTTCATCCCAAAGGTGTTTAATTGAGTTGACGTCAGGGCTCTCCACATCATGTATTTATGGAACATGATTTGTGTACAGGGATGATTTGTGTACAGGGTGGAAAGGGCCTTTCCCAAACTGTTGCCACAAAGTTAGAAGCATATCATTGTCTAAAATGTCTTTGTATGCTGTAGAATTAACATTATCCTTCACTTTAACCAAAGGTCCAAGCCTGAAAAACCAAAGTCCATTATCCTTTCTCCACTAAACTTTACTGTTCGCATTATGTTTGCACTGAGGTAGGTATTGTTCTCCTGGCAGTCTCTAAAGCCAGATTCATCAGACTACCATAGTGGAGAGTGATTCATCACTCCAGAGAACATGTTTCCACTGCTTTAGAGTCAAGTGGTGGCATGCTTCACACCAGCCAGCACTGTGTGCAGCTGTTTGGCCATCGACACCCATTTCAAGAAGCTCCAGACAAACAGTTGTTGTGCTGATGTTGCTTCCAGAGGCAGTTTGAAACTCGTTAGTGTGTGATGCAAAAGAGGATAGATATTTTTACACACTGTACCCTTCAGCATTATGCAGCTCTGCTCTATGGGTCCGAGATGTTGCTCCTAGACACTTCCTTTTCACAATGGAAGCACATACATTCGGCTGTGGCAGATCTTGCAAGGCTGAAACATCTGAACTCATTACTTACAAAGCTTGTCCACATATATTTGGCCATATAAGTGGATGTGTTTTTGAAGAGACATTTTTTTTGGGGTGAGGATTTCCAGAAAGCAGTTAATATATTTGCATTACAGGCTCTTAAAATGTATAGTTTCTAACAATAATCTCACGGTGGCATTCATCAAAGTACTGTTGACATACAACCAAACCACCAAGCGGTACGGCTGCCCTCAGCTTCGCTCTGCCTTTTCCATGATTCACACATGATGCCATGAACCAGGCCAGAAGAATTTTTCCACAGCACCGGTTTGGTCAGAGTCAAAGTGCAGCTGAAAGCTTTCTGTCTGAGCTCATCTGAGCTAAAAGTGCCACATCAACAAACCTGCTGAGCTGCAACATCATGGAAAGCACTGTTTACAGCTAACTATAGGTCTACTATGTTACACTCTCCTAGCCTCCTCAAGTAGATCAAATAAGTTTGGCTAGGATGACAATAAAGCTCTACTTGACTTGACTTACAGCCTGAGCCTGTCGATACATTGTTCATAAAGGTTACTGAAGGTTTTTTTAAGACATCATATTGCTGTTTATTATCTACTTGCAAAGAAACAATACTATTTACAGTAATCTTTTGTTTGTACTGTACTGCACTGACCCAGCAGGGCTTTAACGTGTCATACCCACCGAACTTTAAATAAATCCTCATCTGACCAAACAGCTTAAAAACAGCACACATTAAAGTTCAGACCTACTGTATGAAAATGCCAAGTGCACCCTTTCAACATCTTCTTTTGGAAATGCTCAGTAGATCCAGGGGGAAAAAACAGTACATTTTGCACTGGTTGCTTTGTCTTCAGGTGTGATAGTTAAGTCCTAATCAAAACACAGTAATGATGTAACTTCAGTCAATCAACATACATGACTGTTCATTCATATTTATACTACATGACACAGGGAACTCTTGCAAAGTGACTACATTGTTTAGTTAATTTAACATTTTAATACAAGTCATATGCCTGCCTGTAGAGGCACTGGAAAAATTAAACAACACATTTGTTGTTTAGTTATAATGTTATAATTAGCAGTTACAAACAACTCAGGGAATGAAAATGAAAAAGTATAGGTTTACTTAAAAAATAAACACAAATCAAAAATGTAAGCAAAATATGAGTTGCTGTTATAATATTTATTTTCCCTTGCAAGATGCAACTCCTGGGGGGGAAAAAAGTAACATTTTAGTCAAAAAGCCTGAACCTGTCATCTGCCAGCAAAACAGAACTAAAACAAATTTACATTCCCCAGGAGACAAATATTATTAATTTCTTCTATGTAATGTAAACTTCTTAATTTCACTCGGCGCTGAGAATAGCACCCTTACCTTACAACCAAGTTGAGATATACCAAATAATAGAGATGTTAAGATATGCAATATGCATGTCTGTTAGTACTTGTAGCAATGCATGTCAGTCTAATTTTATTCCTAAAACCCTTTCCTTTGCTCCTTTTTCTGTGGAAGCAAGTCATTCAAAGGATGATTGTGATAATACAGGTATCCTAGGAGGTAAAACATGGTTCTTAAAGTAAAGCTGAGTACCCTAAATGAATTTTAAGGGTACATAGCATTCACTTTCCTATGCAAATGAAGCATGTTTGTACCTTTTCATAACTTTTTTAACAGGAAAAATGTATGCATGGGGTCAATGCAACTTAAAATGTACCTGCAATGGAATATGTTCCTACTTCCTACATTTTAGTAATGAAAACCCCCGTGACAGCATTTATACTCTGAAAGCTAGTTTCTTTTATGGTATCCCAGTCTCAGTCTACGACATGAAACATTCACTACCTCCTGACTAGTTCAGTTGAAATTTGATGGCAAATAAATGTTGAGTAGAAAGTAGTTTTTCCATGGTTGGGAAAAATGGCTGTTCTAATGACTCTGTAGCATGAGTGTACATGTATCTGGATGAATATTAATGGGAACCAACCATACCATCTGAAACGGAACTAGGCTAACATTGTGGCAGTGGGACCTAGTCTTTCTCTGTGTGTTTATTTAGTGTGCATTGGTTTCCCAATTATATTTACACAGGTGTAATTTGTGAGTCTCTTACCACATTCTTTCCTATTTATGAAAACATCATAAAAGGGATAATTATTAGGTACAAAGTCACTAAAAAGGTTCAGCACAGTTCAGCATCATGAGTAACATCATGACTATGAACTGAACCATTTTTCCAAAGCTTCAAAGAGCTTTTTGCATGTTTTGACTATCCTCCCAGACACAACACATGAAGAACTGAGTCACTTTAACAGACTGAGTTTAAGACGAGATCACTGCTTCAGTTAAAAGTCTGATGTTTCACAACTCCCATGGAAGGTTTTAATGTCAAGTCATTTATCATTAATGTTGTTAGGTCACACATTTCTCAGTAGCTTCTATTGCAGATAGTTTCTCCCTCTGCTATCATGTGTTCTGAGAGCTGACCACATAGGAGCCCTAACATGTAAACAGGAGCATAAAACATTTTTAAGATCCCACATAAAAAAATTGTGTGGAACTGTGAACAGTTTTATGTAAATGGTAAATTTAAATGCTTGCCTAGTATTAGAAGGAGGCGGCTGCTTCTAAGAATTTAGAGATTGACTTTTTTGGCATACTGAAGCACATTGGATTTGAAATTAAATCAGTGCAAAGTAGAAGTACACATTGTCACCTTTAATTTGAGAGTAGGTATATCCATACTGGGCAACATGTGTAGGAATTACAGACTTTTCAGGGGACCAAAAGTAATTTTAGACAGTTTAGCTCCCTTGTTGGCCAACTATGTATATGTTCATGCATGACAAAAAGGGTTTAGAGTTCTTTCTAAATGTGGCATGTGCATCTGGGGCCTGTGGTTGTTACCTCTCAACATAAAAAACAAATCTACAAATTTTAATTCCTACTTACATTGTAAAAGATATCCTAAGCACAACCAAAAATATTCTTTCTACTGGTTACTTAGTTTTTTGCTCAGAGACATGTGGGACACTTGCAAAATGATTGGGCAACTTAAATACATTTGTAGTGAGGGCAACAGCTTCATTTTTAGAAGCATGAGGATTTTGATGTCTGAAATCTTCCTGAAAATGACAATGCCACCCCATTATCAGTGCTACTCCTCTTAAGAGAAGAGAAAGGATGCTCTGACCAGTACACTTCTAAACAGTAATTTCTCTAGTGCTTCCACATTTTAATTAAATAAAAAGTCATCAAAACTATATTTAAAAAGTTCGAAACCTTCCAGGGGCAGAATATACTGGTTATACAGCTAGTCATTGTCAATGAGCAGTGGTGACTATTAGAACCATATGTCCCATGTCGCAAAGTCCCGGCCGAGTCTGTGTCGCCTTTTCCATGGCTTGTCCAACCATTCCCAAAGGTCAAGAAAGGCTCTAGCTTGTGCCTCCCCAAATTCCTTACCTTTTGATGTTTACCCATCATTTTTATGTCCAGATCAAGTTCAACCAGAGGTAAATCCCAACCAATGTCTTCATTCAAGAAGTACCAGAATGACATTGATGTAACTGCTCTAGCACAGGCCGTTCACATTCCCTTGGTGGAAGCATGACTATTGGAGCCAAGCCATCAGTTCAGAACTTTCTTCTTCTTTGGGCACCTGAAGAAACAACAGGGTGAAATAACTTCCTTCTGGTTGCCATAATACCAGAATGTCATTATTTCACATTATAAGAATATTTGAAGACTCAATGAGGTTTCTGGAATTTTGAAAAGAGGACTCATGTAATGTATTTTGTTTCTTAGGAGTTTATGTATCGGTGCCAAAAGACTAGGTCATTCCATAGTCCTACTTATGCCTTTGATTCTGTCACACTGGTTTATAAGGGTAAATTTTGTTTGACTTTGCTTTTTTGTGGCTTCTTGGAACTCTTTACCCAAGAAAAAGCAGTTACTTCTTATAAAGCCTAAGCCTGCTTCATCCAATCTCACTCAGTGAGCTATTTGCAGGTGTTTGCGGTCTTTCCCGCCAGATCAATGTCCAGATAGATATATGACTACATAAAGGATTCCTAAGACTAGGCCTGTCCTGATGCCTTGGAAGATCACCAGAAACTCCAAACAGTAGGTGATTCACTATGAACAAATCCTACTCTAGCTGTGATTTAAGTGCTACTTGCTGAACTTTTCCCTGCCTTTCAAAACAGCTTGTCAAACCGGTCCTTGAGAACTGCATACTGTTCTGATTAAATTTAAAGTGTGTTTGGGATATCTGTATATTCTTACAGAACCACCAGGCTTCAAAACTGGGAACCCATAGAATCACTCAGAGAGTGACCACTGGGAAAAGGAATTACAAAATTTGATCCCAAAGTATTGGCACAGGCATATTGAGATACTGAAATGTGTCAGTGGCATTGCCTCCTGAAGTCAATTTATAATGAAATCTGGTGTGCATCCAAAGAATGTGGTAGTGATGCAGGGTGTACGATTTTGTGCACTTACATCACCTTATTGGCAGTGGCATGTACTGGCATCTTATTTTTTATTGGTCATTGGTGGTCAAATTAAACATGAGCAAATGTACCCAAGTGTAAGCATATCAAAGTTTTTATTTTTTAATCTTTTATGGTTTGTAAGATATTGAATTGTGCCAGCTGCAGTACCCCCACGGAGTGACATTTGGCATGCTTCCAAAGACTGGGGTAGTGATATAAAGTGTCACAAGATACTGGCTAGTGAAACACATTTTTTAATTGACGTTACACTTCACAAATGAGCCATAATGAGCTAGGGTCACATGCCTCCTAGAGGCCAGCTTGTCACACACATTTGTCATTTTTAGCTAAATGGTTCTCAGGCTTTCACCCAAAAAGTACTTTGTGCATGCCTCATACCCCACAAGCACAAAAGGACATGCCCACCTAGGGACACAAATGTCTTAATATGTTTAAGCCATGTGGAGCTACTCTCATGCCAAGTTTCATGTGGTTTAGTGTAGTTAAAGTATATAAAATAGTTAGCCAAGAGTACGTTGAGTGGAGGGAAAAACCTGACAAACACCATATGACCGACAGCTATGTTTATTAGGTGTGTACGAGAAGGGAAATCATTAAATTGTCCTTCACCATTACAGAGTTCAGCATCTCCATCCTTGTTATTTCAGCTGATCCAATTTTACTTCCATTCTGGTGTCTTATAGCAACATGGACAGATAAGGGTTTAGAACAAATGCTCATATTTACCCTCACAACCCCTGTAGCGTCATTCCAGCCCTATCATTGTGGTTTAGAGCACCCTAGGCCATGACCAGCAGCTCTTTAATCCATCCCCTGTGCTCTCTTGAAAATATATATCTGCATTACTCTCAGCTACAAAGTGATAGGCGGTACCCAGAGAATGTTTGTGTGAGTTAAAATGTGTGTGGTAAATATCTCCTCACATTTATGGTCTTAGGGTGTTCACTAATGTGGTAAGCTGTCTGCTTTTTCTCCATCTGATCCTGCAATTTATTTTCTCCCCACAAAGGTTGAAACCATTCCACAGGCAATTTATTTCTACATACTTTCCTAACATGACACATTTCTTTCGAAAAGGGCAGTTCTGTGATCACCTCCGCATCTGTAGCACGTGCTGCCCAAAAATTCCTTGTGGATCTTGCGGTTTGCGTTTCAGTTAGTTTGTCATTGCCGCCTAATGCTACAAAAAACCCTTATCAATTTACTTTGTCTACGCAAATCATGCATATCTTAAGACTATTTATATTGCTTGTGCAACTTTCAGAGCTTTATCCCATCAATTCAGACTCAGTTACTAGCTGAATGCGGTGTTCCTCAATGCCACAAATTGTCTCCCTCAAGTGGGTTCACATAGCAGTTATATTGAAGTGGAATGTCTTCCTCTGTAAGATCTTCTCACTGTAGGATTGCTCATCAGTATCCAAGCTAAGCACATTTTACTCACATTGTTAGCCATGTGTCACTGGATATCTTTAAACCAAAGTGCTCCATTATGATCTAAAAACACAGTGAAATGTTGTTGTCAGAATACTTACAATAATGAAAACAACAGAAGGGTAGCTTAGCCAAAACAAATCTGGAAAAATTCTGGAGGGGGAAATGTGTGTGCACGCTACCTAGCACCAAGGTAGCGTACACACACACAAAAAAAAAATTCAACATAAAAAATATACTTCTCAACGAGCCCAGTCTCACGAGTTTTCGTGAAGCCATCACGATATACAATCTATTCAAAAACATGCCGCGATCACACTTTAGTCCTTTTTTTCTAGGACAAACTTCACTACCCTATGTATTTTAATGCGCAGTGCGTAACACCCCCAGTATCAGTGCTAACTGGTGCGCGAAAAGTTGTGAGATCGAGTTGTCTCATCAACATCACTGTTGCACTACAGTGTATTGTGGAGACCCTGAGCACAACTGTATTTTCCCATGAGCCCCCACAGCTCCCTGTATATTTGATGTTGCCATTTAAGGTTAGCAGATGGTGGCCTGGTGGTTAGGGAGGTGCAATTGGATAGCTTTGGGTTCAGATCCCAGGACTGCTGGTGGCACCACTGAGGTACCGTCCCCACACACTGCCCCCCGGGTGCCGTGTCGCCAGCTCCCCACTGTTTTACTTGGTAAATGGGTTAAATGCATAGAAAGAATTTCACATTGTTCACGCTGTACTGTGGTGTGTTCACGCATGACTAAAAGGGGTCACTTTTACTAGAGTTAGCATTTTTGTTAACTGAAAGTATGCTACTTGGCATGTTTACATGTGTATGTAATTGTGGTTGTTTTTGGAGTTTACATCATGTTTACTGTGAGTGGGAGACTCACAGTAAACATGACCCTCCAGTTTATATCAATTTTCTACTTCTCCAGCTTGCCAAGCATTATGAGTTACATGCTGTAACCTAAATAAATCATATTTTCATTCCAAGATGTCTCCTGGCCCAGTCCCGTCTTTTATGACGTATGTTATCCAAGGAAAGTTACTTTTACTTTCCTTAACAATGACTTGTTTTCATAATTGATTTGTTTGTATTGCAGTAGTGGGTGTGTTACATATGTAATACAGTGCTATATAGTGCAATAATCACATTACAATGATTTAAACCAAAAAAATATATGCAAGATCAGTTTGTCTTTCAGTGCTTTTATTTGTGCTTATATTTTCCAACAGTAAATGAATAAAAATTGTTCTTAAATGTCACTAAAATGAACAATTTTTGCAAAATATTCCTTACAGGGAAGGCATTACCCATCATTCCCAGGACTGAAATGCACCCCCATAATCCCAAATCACTTCTGCAGCCTTGGATGAAAGAACACCAACTTGTCAAAGAGAGGTGCATCAATCATAGGTGAGGGTCCTAGGAAAATGCATATTTCTAAGCCGGAACTTTACTGGATGATAAATGTTGGAAAATAGCTTACATGAAACAGTCATCACTAATTGAGAGCACATGTACTCAGTGGAATTTCAACAGAGACTATAAACGCAGAGGTTGTAATACAAAATAGATCTTCCCGTAGGACATTGTAATAATAACTCGTGTACTAGCAAATTCAGCATGAGGCCATAAAGATATCCTACAAAACAAATGCTGTGATGTTTGTTAATTTAAATGTCAGTTTTATTTAGTGTTATTGTGCAGCATCATTATTTTGTGCTTCAGAAGGTTGCTTTTTCAGTGATCATATAAAATCAAATAAAACCTAGGCACGAAATTCATTGCATTACCTGAAGGCCATATAAAACTCCTACTAATGGGTCCTAAGACACATATGGACTATAAAACTGAGCAGTTGCAGACCGAACACAGCTGGCTGTTCACACAGGCTGTAGACCACAAGAGTCTACAAGGAATCTTCAAAATTCTGAAGTCATTCTGTCGCTAGTTAAAATACACACACACAGACTATACTCCAAACTATTGCAAAAAGAAAATACATGTTGACTCAGCATAACTGTATTCTAAAGATATTTTTAGAGGGTTCCGTTATGTTATGTGCCCAATACAATGGCAAATATGTATGCAGTATGTGCGCGCGTGCACACACACATAGTGATTTAGTGTTTATATATATATAAACACTAAATCACTATATGATTTAGTGTATGTATATATATTATATAGGGGGGCTGGAGCCTATCCAGCTGCAATGAACGAAGGCGGAGTACACCCTGGACAGTTGCCTGCACGTCGCAGGGCCACATAGAGAGACAGACAACCTTTCACACTCACAGTCACACCTAGGGGCAATTTAGTGTGCTCAATCGACCTATCCCCAATGCATGCATGTTTTTTGCCGGTGAGAGGAAACCGGAGCTCCCGGAGGAAACCCACACAGTCACGGGGAGAACATAAAAAATTCCACACAGAAAGACCCTGCACCCAACCCGGGACCTTCTTGCTGTGAAGCAACAGTGCTACCACCATGCGTCACCATGCCGCCCTATATATACAGTGAGGAACATAAGTATTTGAACACCCTGCGATTTTGCAAGTTCTCCCACTTAGAAATCATGGAGGGG
>JBBIGA010000001.1:33949487-33968167 GCA_037576975.1 Alestes dentex | reverse complement strand
AAAGATACATTTAGAACACAGCTATGTTGTATCATGATTCATTTTCTTTTTGCCATACTTCACCACATACAGAGTGGTGAACTTGTTAATTACTGTTTGCAGTGAAATATATGAACTGGAAATATATGAAAGATCAGAGTATTAAAGTTTTTTAAACCAGCTCCAAATTAACCAGTGTTTTTCAGTTTTTGTACCTGTGAAAAAACAAACAAAAAAACGAACAATACAAAAAACGTGAAGAAATGTGTAAAACGTTTACATTAACCAGCTTAAACAAGCACATGTTTTGAAAGCTGTTGATCTCATTGGGTAAATTTCCACAGTAATGAAAGCAGGGTACCAAAACAGCTAGGTTTATAGCTAACATTAACTAGGCAGAGTTTCAACTTGAAAGCTTCGGCTTACCTCAATATTTTTCTTTAAGTGGAATCTTTCCAATGCAGGCGTTTTACCATCGATGAGCAGAACTGGTATTCCACAGTAAAAATGCTTGGCAAGTTGAAAATAATGTTTATATTTTCGCCCGCACAAAAGCGCCACAGTCAGCCTTAGTTGCGTGTAAAATTTACCACTGCCCCAATCAAATCTTTATTAAAGATCACTTGGAATTAAATATCCCATCTTTTGACAGGGGTCATTATAATGAGATATCATCTGTCAGTGGTTTTAATGTTGTAGCTGATCTGTATGTTTTTGATTCCTAATGCTTTCTGTCATCATTTTACTGCCAGCTGTAAAACATAAACATCTGTAAAACATCTAATACTCACAAGAAGAGGGTCATGTAATGTAAATTTAATCTATGGCCTGAAATCTAAAGCTTTCTTTAACATTTCTTTGATGAAAATGCACTCAGCTATGTATTTTTGGTGACCAGAGTGGTGTGTTTGCACAATCAGATATCAGATAATAGTTAAAGCCTTTGATCTTTAAAACAATGACATGAATTGGAAATGGTATGCATAGCTGATTGAGCTCTTCAAATACTTTGAACTTTGAAAGAAGATGAATGTAAAGAAGATGCCTTTTTGAATTTCAGTCACGCTACTGTTTATACTGAATTACCTTGGTCTTATAAGAAATCTGGCTCTGAATCCAAGGCACTCTATAATACATCAACAGTGAATTATGTCAGAGATTCTAGGTTTTCAAGAGCCAGTGTGTGTGGATGACATTCCAGGATTTGAAATGCTGAATTTGTTCCCCGTAAGATTCTTTCAGAATTTGTAATATATATTTTGCAGTAGTGAACTGTGGCTATTAGAGCTAGGCCTTCATTCTGGGCCATAAATATCTAAACACACCTCTACTATACATACCTCCCCTCCAGTATTCTAGTTCTACATTAAGCAAACAACATTGCACATGAACATTTTGGCCATTCTACAGTAACCTAACATCTCAAGCTAAAAAGACATCCGGTGTTTTGTTTGGATCTTCTAACAGACACTTAACCAATAGACAATGCCTAACCAATAGTAGAACTGGATTAGCTATATCTACCTAGATACCATACAGAAAAAAAATCCTCATTGGGTAATTTTCTTTTGGGCATTTCAAGAATTTAACCCACATGTTTTCAACCAAACCTTTAAGATTAAGATTAGTACTGCTGTACTTGCCAAGTTTAAACACAACCATGATTCCAGAAGGAAAATACAGACATACTTTTCTTAGTAATCAAATTTTCTTCAGTGAGGCACTGGAATGTTGCCCTCTGCATTCCGTTAGGGCCCTCACTAAAGTTGCGCAAAGTGATTTTTATTGTTAATGTACTAAATGTTACTTTATGCCGTAGTATGGTTTTCTGAGCACACCGTGGGTATTGTTAGTGATTAGGAACACTAAATAACCATGTTTCTGTACAAACTAAATACATCTGCTAAAATTTGCTTTAGTCCAGTGCAGTGTGTGAAGCACTGAAGACAAATCACTGTACATCAGAAACTTTTTTGAAATATGTCGCCCACTTGCCCACTTTGAGCTCACACTCTTCTTCTAGGTTTACAAACTGTACATCAAGAAAGGTCTCTTACTTACCCTTATCTTTCAAGTAATGTAACACAATGTTTTACCAGCGCTATGGCCACAACAGATGACACAAGTTCAACATTTTCAGTAGTTTTATTGAAAAATGCCTCTTCTGATTCAGAAATAAATAAGAAAATAAGGCTGTGGAATTCACAATGTGCAGTTAAAACATACACGCGCAATTCTAAAACCATAGTCTTGCAACAATTTCCAACTGCATTTGAGATTGATAAAAAGGAAACACTATATTCTGATGTACTTACTAAATATACAACACAGTCATGCAATTCCACCTTTGGTAAAAATGAGCTGTGAGTTGGTATACAACAGATAAATATTTAGGATAATGAAACAAAAGCCATGTCTAACAAAGTTTTAGAAACGAGGATGGAATTACAACCAATAGCCTTCACTGATTAGAAGAAAGGCATAAAAAACTGCAGTGCAAGGAATGAGTCCATTCTAAAACAATCTGCATCGATCCGTAAGGATTCCATTGGGTCAGTTCGTATCTCTTATTCTTTCACACAAATATTGAACTTAGGGTAAGTGCACTGCACATGAGTCTTATATAAACATAGAAGGCAGTTATGTTACAAGCCAAAAAGCCAAAAGTGTTTGGGGACAGCGAGAGAGTACACAGGTTTCTAAACAGGAAATGAGGGTTGAATATCAGCCTTATTTCCACTTAACCTTGCTAAAGATTTGCATATGCATGAAGCTCGATCCAATGATGGCATTTAGTTTCAGATGTCGTCCTTCATGCGAACAGAAGTAATATACACTTCCTTCTTGGTTTATGTTTCTATCCTTTTAGTTTCCTGTGTTGATAGTGATCTCTTTCCACGCTGGTTTCGTAAACCGGGCGACTGTATCTCTGTCACAGTTTCTTCTGATGGTTCCTCAGGAATTGGCACTACGTAGGTTCCAGGCTCAGGTGGGTAGCGGCCTGGTTGGGAATATTATTTGGCCAATTGAACATATGCAGTGTGGTATTTAATAATGGTTTGCTAATAAATGGATACAATCTTATTTTCACTACATCTGCAAATAGTCTTGGTATACGTTTACAATCATTTGTGTTTCTACATCAAGAAGCTAGACCTACTACTTAGTATATCGAAGAAACGAAAAACTAGAAACCAGAAGTCTAAGTGGTCATGTCAAGTCAAGACTACCACTAGTTTTTAGAGCCAACAGTGCTCTTCCTTATAGCACACCGAGGTATTACAGGAAAAGATAAATTACAAAAGAGCAAAAAGTGACTTTCTGAACACAGCATTTTGCAAAAACAATCAAGGAGAATGTGGTTACATGTACAAATAGCACATGCTACATTTTTAACCTGAGCGGAGGCTGTAATCATCAATTGAAGCAAAAAATAATAATTGAAAAAAAACATATAAAGGTTATGTTGGCAGTCAGCAAGAAGCAAGTTATAAGGCACAAGCTTGGTGACGGATGTTAACCCATTTTAGTTGATCACGTAACTGAAACTCATATACAAGGCACAATTAGTTTATTTACAAACACCTCACCCTCATCCACTGTTGAACTCAGCAATGAAATCTTCATGGTTAGTAGTTTTACATGCTTCTTCCACAAAAGGAAGCTCACTCTTGCTGTTTGTTGCTTTGGAGTTCAAGATGCATCAAGGCCACTGTATGTGGCTGTCATTGTCGTCTGCCTGATAGAGTAGCAGTGAGCTGGTGTTAGTGGCAGTCCAGTCCTTTCTTTGGTTTGATTGGGTTTAAGAGTTGGTCAGCAAATGTTCATTAATCAAATCCATGGTGGTTACCCTTAAAAGCTTATTAGAAAGTGTGCCGATCTCTCAGACACAGGATTTTTTGCAGGATTTCAATGTTTAAGGGCGACAGGCAGCTTAGAAAGAATACTATGGCGAACCTGAAATGGGTTAAAGATGGTGTTAGTGCATTGTAGTCCTTTATGAGTGAAATAAACTACATACATGCAGGTCTAGTAGTCACATGTTATTTTTAACCAAACACTCATGTTGTCACTGTCATATCAAAACCTCTGATGTCCAAAACTGCAATTTATGTCATTTGTGTGTATTACCTGCGTATCCTTGTCCGTTGTAAGGAATGCCTACACACTGAGACGAGTCACAGTAACCAGGAGGTCCAGGTGGTCCTCTGACTCCTGGGGTACCCTGGCGTCCTGGTGGGCCACGGGCCCCAGCTGGGCCTGAAGGACCAGGGGGGCCAGTCTGGGAAATTCCTGGTGGCCCTGGCAAAAAGAAATGGGGAGGGGGCAAAACCATCAGAGATCCACTGACATCACTCTTAAATCTAAAATGGAAGTGGAAAGGGGAAAACTGGTTTCCAGCACTGTAATTTAAATATTTTGACTGCTCAATTAAAAGGGAGTAGGGGGAAAAACTCTTTGGAGCTCCCCCCCTGCCCCTTTCTGTCTAGACAGCATAAACCAAGTTTGGAATGATTTCACCCCCTTGCTTTTAGTCTCACATACTCTGCAGTCAGCACATGTGTTGTCAATGAGGCCCCTGGAGAGAAAACTTTCTGCAACAGTCTGACTCTCCCCCCACTACAAAAGGTGAGTCATCACAAGCTCCCTTGTAGTGTACTTATACAATCCTTGTCTCACTTCATTCACAGTGAGGTCTTGGCTGGGTTTGTGCGAGGGAGAACGGCTTTAGTGGATTGCCAGACATTTGCAGTTCTTCTCAGGTTTCACCGATAGGCGACCCCTGGAAGCTGGGGTTTTCAGGGTAGCGTACTGAATAGTAATTAAATTCGGTCACTATGTAGGCTAGCCTGCCTCCGAGCCAAAAATTTGGATCACCAGATGCTGAGATGTGTTTGCTTTACAGATTACTCTACTGTGGAGCTGATCTTTTATCCCAGCCCTTGTTCTGTGGAAAGGATGGCTGCATCAGTGACTATACTCCTGATTACATAAAATGCTATGCCATTTTGTACAATAATATTGTACAATAACATAAGGGAAAAATTACTGTTTGAAAGTACTTTACTTCTGTGCACAATTTAGCGGTATTATGTTCATTAAAAAAAACGTTCCAAACATTCTAATAATGGATCAGCGTGGAAACCTCCATGCTGTTACGGTGTCCATAATAGATTTACTTTGTCACGTGTGTCCAAAGCTAAGGCTGAGGGGATTCATGAAAACGTTGACTCCAGAGATGTGTGCAAACATCTGCATCTACCACTCACAGGCAGACCTGACATAAATTTAGGAACAAAAGTGTTTTACTGGGAATACTCTGACTACATGAAGAAAGGATTTATGGAAGCACAGCTGCCCAAGCTGAGGTTCATAAGACGCACCAAGGTAAATCTCAGGCCTGTGGCCCCTCCCCTGTCCCTGAGTACGACTCCCTTAGGGGGAGGTCATGATAGGTCCAAAATGTACAGTTATGGCCACCAACACTGAACAATGTTTTTAATAGAAATCAATGAGCAACTAGAGAACCAAATAACCATACATTTAACACACTGTCTGGGACCTTTTTTACAAACAATTTTTACAGCAAAGTCACTGCACTGTAATTCTGAGTGATTGACGTGTTCCGCCCACCAAACCTGTCAGTACTAGCACAGAAACTTTACACAGCTTGAGGCCAGATTGGACTACTTTGAGCACATCAAGACATTTTAAAGCAAGTGGACATTTTTCTTCAGATAATAAACATTCTTTTTCATAGTCAAGCTCAAGTGGCATTTTTCTTTCAGAAATTAGCATTTGGCATGAGTTCATTTATGAAGGGAATGTTCTGCTTTTTTCTAGTATTTCATTCATAACTTCTATTCTTGGGTCCTGTGGGTGTCTTATGCATAATTACAACAATGAGAAATTCAAATAGAGCCATTTTTGCCATCTTTGCCTATAGGAAGAGCACACTGCGTGGTACATTTTGACACTAAGTACTTCAATTCAAACACAAAAATTCTTGTTTCCATTATATGTCTTCTTTAAAGGCACAGCATTTCAACTTGGTCAAGCCTGTCTTTGCGTGAAGATTCAATGAATATGGTGTGAAACAAATCTTGTCCAAATAGTCAGCTGTGAGACAGATTTGGAAGAGCTGAGATTCAGCAATCAGTTTGCCAAATACTCACCAGGTGGTCCGGGTAATCCTCTCTGTCCCCGGGTGCTAACGCCTGGACTTCCTCTCTCACCCTTCTCTCCTGGCATCCCTGTAACATTTCAGCATGTCAGGGAGGTACCTTAACCAATCAGTGATATGCACCCAAAAACAACTATCATGTGTAAACAGATGTGCAATCAGAAAAACACTGGAACTACAGCAAAATCACCTCCTAGAAATTATTCAGGAAAAGGAATATGTGGATGATATAAAAATGGATTTCAGTGGAGATATAAAAATGGATTTCAAATGGACTTCAGTGTGAATAGCTGCTCGGAACAGATTGTTTTTATAGAACGGTTATTGGACCCTTTATGTATATTGCAACTGTAGTGCAATTCTAATTAACCAACCAACCTGGTCCAAATTGGGTATTACACAAAGGAGAGGCACCAAATGTGGTAGATCAGTTTTCATAGAACAATGCCTTTTTCTTTCCTTTCACACTGCATATACATAATGATTCACAGACCTATAACATAAACAAAACTGGGTAGCAATAAATCACTTTACACCTATAAAATCTCTAGGCACTAAGATGTGTTCTGTACAATGAAACACTGTAACTTAAGAACCCCTCCTCTTGCAGCCTTTAGACTTAACTTCAGCATTAAGTCCCATCATAAACCATCACTTAACTGTACTTACTGCATGTCTAAAGAATCCAGACCATAGAAAATGTCATCAGAGATGACACATCAGTCAGTATGGTCCACAGAGGTATGTTGGGACATGTATTAAGGAACGGTAATAAAACCTACATTTTTGCAGTACCTGAAGAGTTATTTTTACCTCTTTCTCCTTGAGGCCCTGGCATACCAGGGTTTCCTGGGAATCCACTGCGGCCAGCCTGGCCAGGTTCTCCACGAGGTCCCTGGGATCCAGGAGGTCCCGGAGGCCCAGCAGGCCCAGGATTGTTGTTACGGTATCCGCTGGGGATCTGGTTTAGCATCATGTCGATTCTGCTCATTTGTCCTATAGGCAAATAAAACACATTGCAATGCCCCCTTACATAACCAGTTCCATTAATAACTTATCAAAAAAAATGTTCAAACGTTTGGATAACTCACTATTAACTATTTGTTCACAGACTTGTCTCGCGATGGATCTCATCATATTTTGAGAAGACATATCTCCCTAAAGAATAAAGACAAGGCAAAATAAATACAAATGCAAATATCATGACCATAAGTAACTGTTTTGTGTTAATGTAAATGACAGGGGCACATACCCTTTCCCCCTTTTCTCCTTTTATGCCAACAGGTCCCTTTAATGACAAGATGTACATGAGTACAGTGAACGAGGTAAATCATTTATATTACTTTCTACACAGTTGATGCTCAGCTTTACCCTTCAAATAATTTGACATAATATACATTTGACATTATACATATTCAAAAAATGATACACATACTTTGAATAATACATATTCTACTATACTGATTTACATACTGGAAGTCCTGGGTCTCCAGGTTTCCCAGGTTTTCCAGTGATTCCAGGCATTCCAGGGGTTCCTGGGGTTCCCTAAAAAGATAAAACTACCATATAACCACCATACTCATGCTCATACAATCATATACACTGAATCGCCCATCACATGTGAAGGCATTTTGGTTGTCTTATTGTATATGAGGAGAGATTTATATAGAATACAATGTGCAGATCAGTAATTCAAGCTTTATCCTGCCCACAGGCATATGAGAAAGAGGATATCTAGATAGGGGCTGGAGAATTTTCAGTTTGTACAACTGAAAAACGTACGTGAATGTAGTTCTGGCAAAATGCCCAATAGCACTGTGGGTTCATTAAATGGAGTCAAGGGGAACCCGCAGAATAGAAAATTAGCTGCATGTGCAGTTTATAGAATGAGTGCCCTGGATCTTTCATCTTTTTTTATTGCAGATGGTGCTGCTGAATCCTGGGGCAAGTTACAACAGTTTTACATGCATTCGAAATGAAAACTATTTCTGAATAGAAACAGAATAGAAAAACAATGTTTCACTGTTACACACCATTTGTCCTGTTGGGCCTCTAGGTCCAGACGGGCCTTCTGGTCCTGGTGGTCCCTGTATAGATAACACAGGCCAATGCAAACGATGCAAAACATACGTGGAAACAACTCTAAGAACAGACCACCTAGTCAGGCGGAGCATTTGAACATATCCCTGAGAAAAGCTTTATCCAACAGTATATTGTAAGTAAAAGAAGCATTACATGTTAATGTTGCGGACAAACTCCAAAATCAAAAATGCTGTGTGTGGGTGTGGGTATGCTGAGCAAGAAATGTAGTTCAGGTGAACTGAAAAGACTGTCTTACTCTTTGTCCACTTGGCCCAATGGGACCAGGAGGGCCTGAAGCACCAACAGGTCCCTTGAATAGAAAGAAGAAATAAAAATTTCATTGTTTTTATCATCTTTATGCTATGAATCTTTTCAAAATATAAACTTGGTTGGAAAAGTTCATGCCGTGAAGTGCTCTATAGCACACACCATTATATGAACTGCATTCAGATGTACTTGTAACTATGGTTTAGTTATCGGAAGTCATATCTGATGTAATATAGTGGCTCAAAACATGTCCAACTATGTAGACAAAGGGCAATAAATGATAGATGGAAATGTTTCCATGCAACCTTATTCCTTTTGGACCTCAAAGACAATAAAATGAAGTGTGGGCACAGTCTACCACTTTTTCTCTCCCCTCCAAAACTTTCCATTTCCTGACTCACTGTGTTCACATGTTTATATAACATCTATTTTTGCGGTATCATAACATATGAACAGTAAATTATCAGCCATTAACAAAGCAATATTGACCCAATAAATTGTAACCTGTAATGCATCAACCATTTATCTGATAAATATAAAATGTTAATAAAAACACGCCACGTGGAAGACCTCCAGAGTTCAGTATGAGATGATGTAAAACCTTTTCCTACGCAAGACTAACAATCAAAATTAGCTAAAAAGAAGGAGGCACTTACTCTCTGGCCAGGTGCTCCTGGGTCACCGGGATCTCCCTTTGGTCCTGGTCGTCCCTAAGAAATGATAGAAAAGAATTCAACTTGTACACTGGAATTACAAATCAGCTCCAGCAAACCTGAAACACTTTCCTCGATTTTGAGAGGATAACAAAATAAAATAAATGGGTCTGTAGTTTGGTGATTTGGGCCATAAATCAGGCCCATGCACTGCAGTGTAGCTAGGCTCATATTTTAAACCAGCGCACAGCATGCAAGTCCTCCTGAGAGAGAAATGAAAAAGCTAATAAAAAAAATCTGGGAAAAGTGGGAAAAGTTCATGAACTAGGACTGGCACGGCGTGAACATGCAGTTAGCAAAACTCACAGGTTCTCCAGGAAGAGAAAGACCGTTGGGGCCTTGTGGACCCGGTGGTCCCGTCGGTCCAGGAGGACCTAGCTCTCCACGCTGGCCCATTGGACCCTGGATTGAAAAAAAAAAAAAAGATGTAGTCAGAGAGTTCGCACTCACAGCATTAATCATCTCTTGGAGGGCGCCCACAGGGCATGATAAGATTGAGTGCAGGTGGTCTTATTTAAACGACCTACAGGAATTAAAGTGGATGGAGCTGGTTAAGAAACTGAGGAAGTGGATACTGATTATTTATTTGGTTCAGGATCAGTACTAAGGTGACAAAAGCATGAAGTCAAAACAGAAGTGGCTGGACTTACCGGTGAGCCTGATTCTCCTCTATCACCACGTGGGCCTTTTGTACCAGGATTTCCCTGGAAAATAAAAAAGAAACATTTTTTTTCAAAGGCTCTCTTCTAGGTTTCTTCTCTTTGGCTCCTGCAGGATATCTTATGATACATCCGTAAGCTGCTACTCCCGAGCCCACACTTTTATGCTTATGAACATCACCAACATACTAACTTTTATCCACGAATAATAACAAAGAGGTGTCCCCTCTTTCTTAGGCCTAGATTTAATGCAAAGAGCAGAGCAGCAATTACTGCACAGGGAAGGGAAATGCCTCTCCATCCCTGAAATGCTACACTTTTCTGTCTTCATCATCAGAGGCGAGATTTGCAGTGCTAGCATAATGACTTCAGAGACTGAGGGAAGGCGATGAGGAACTAATGGGTTTACCTGAGGACCAGCAGGCCCTGGAGGGCCTATGCTGTCCTGAGCACATGTGCAGGAGTGGGGAAGAGCCGGACATTTGGCTTCATCTCTCTGCGAAGAAAAAAACAGTCATATGCTGACAAATCTACTTTATACATTGTTTAAAGAGAATGAAAGACTCACAGACAGGAAAGGTAGCTGCTATAACAACCTCATAGACTAATGCTCTAAAGGCAAGACGCCACTGGGTAACATGTGATCATGAAGCTTATGGGTCAAAGCACTAGTAATGAGGGGTGGAATATAACTGAGTACAGCAAACAGGAAAGTAAAGCTGTATACCTGCCTTTAACTTAAGAGAAACAGGCATTTCTCGTTCTTTAATGCTGAAGCAATTGCTTGCGCTAAAATTAACAACATGGACATAAGTTTTACAGTCAGTTACCATATTGCCTTGAAGTGTGTTAGTTACTTGGTGTAGAAACAGTTTCTGAGAGGTTCATACAACAAATGTTGAAATATTTTCAAGAAACAGGCAACAGGAGTAGTATAGTGTCCGGTCTCCAGATGACCAGAGTGAGATCTTGTGGTCATGCAGTAAAATATAGTCACAATGAGCCAAGCTTCACAAAATAAACCCTGCAGTGACCCTTATTCAAAATTGCCATAATATCAAGAAAGCTTATCTGTGATTACATAATTATTAAGGAATATGACACATGTTTTTCATTATGGGATCTCTATATAGCGTCTTAACCCTTAAGGTCATATAAACCACATTCCACAGGCAAAAACTACATATGATCTTGCTGCCAGAATGTTTTTGAAAAGTCTGTGCACTCTGGCAATAAATCAAAATGTATTGTATTTCACAGACAAGAACTGAATATACAAAAAAAAATGCATCATATAATAGAAAATGGCGAAATGGAGACCAGCGCTACTTTTCCATATAGCTGTAGCTGATGTATGAACAGTGGCAACAGTACAGAAGCATTTCATTTAAGTTTTTACGCCTCATTGCACAGCCTGTCTCCCCGAATAGCTTTACTGACAACTTGAATCTGCACATGTGCAGCGGTTTACAGTGTTTGCACGATATGTGATTAAAGCTTTACGTTCCCAAATATGCAACCCACTGAGCTGGATGGAGGTTGATTGATTGAGCCTATAGTGTAAGAGCTACTACAGAACACAATAACACTCAGCCATATGCAAACAACAAAAGGAGACAAACACAAGACATAGAAAAGTGAACCTCCTTGTGGTCAGTCTATCCTAAATATTCTCTTACCGTTGCTGGCAGGTCACAACATTTGTCTCGACTTGTCCAGCCCAAGCTGCACACAATATCAAACATCTGGAGCTGGAACTACAAGAGAGAAAAAGAGGAACAGAAACGGATGTTACAGATGGCTTCTATTGACTCCCAGGATTTAGAAACAAAAAAAAAAAAAAAAAAATGCCCACATGCACAGCACCCACAGCGAGCTAGAAAAGAACATAAACGAGCACAGAACAGCTCAACCATCAGCAGGAACTGCTCCATTCATAAGGGCTTATAGTTGTGATACAGAGAAGTCTTGGGACAGCAACATCCAGATTTTATTATTCTATACAGATGTTCAGCAAGTCTCCACACTGGTTTATGACCACTCACTCCAAAGGCAGCAAAGATTAGAACCAAAACAAATGTTTGGTGTGTGTCCTCAGTCAATGCAAATATAAGTAAAATAAAAACAATTCTGCTAATTTTCCTGTCTTATGTTTGCTGAAAATTGGGGCTTATTTAAAAAAAAAAACCGCTTGTTAGAGAACCATCCATGGACAAAAGTGGTGCTTCTACAGCATCTACCCCTTTCTAGCGCCTCCATGTTCATGTTCAACTTGCACTTACTGTGGCTGATTGTCTCCTTCCACCCCCAGACTTTGCCATTTTACCAAGGACCTCGTAGCCCTCTGTGGTGATGTTGTTGGCCTCTTTGATCTCTTTCTCTGCGATCTCCTGGCAGTCAATGTTCAGCTTGACGTTTTTCGGTGAGATGGAGATGTGAAGCTGATGTGAAGTAAAAGAACATTGGTGAGTATACACTATATATCTCAGTTCAGACACGTTTAGATGTAAACATGTGCAGATTATGAAGGAATACCATGCCATACTATAAAGTCCTTCATGGTAAGAGAAATAAGAAGGAAATAGTCAAATAAATCAACTGGTCGAAACAGTTTATCAAATCTGTTTTATTTCCCATGTGATCTCACCCTAGAAATCTAATCAGCAAACAATAACATGTAACTAGATCTTTTCCGTTCAAATCTGGAACCCATTCGCATACTGACGCAGCCGTTTTAGTCTGTGATCACATAACATTTCTAAACCCACACCGCCCTCAACCCGTTTATAAAGAACATGATGAACTTGCATCCCCAGTGATCTATATTTAGAAACATGTCCAAATTATAAGAAATCCTGCCAATAACAATATTTCATCCTTGTAATTATGTTAATTATAGATTGTCCTTGTTACATCTAACACTGCTCTAGCGATCGAAAACACATGGGAAACTCTGTCAGTGGCACTAATTATATTCTAAAACCTTTTCCATTTGCATGTACCATACATGAGTCTCATTATGTGGCCCAGCCTCCCAGATGCCTTTTCCATGCTGTACATCCTGAGGTGTAGTTGTTTTTTTCTGCACACAATTACTGTCCAGAGTAGCATAACCACATCTTGATATTATGTCATTTTGTCATTCTTTGGCTGGCCATCACAGGTCCCCTCGTTTCCCAACTTTCCTGGGCTTGTTGCATTTTTTCAGTTAAAAAGTCTGGCAAGCGGTTACCGAGCTAAAATTCTTAGTTTGCATCAAAGAGCACCGACCCACAAGCTGGGTCATACGTCTTGGCAAACACAAGCTACACTGTGGTCAACATCTCTGGCAGGCAAACCCACTCTTTAACTGCCCACTGTGGGGAAGGGTCTGAGGTTCGGACTTGGATACAGACATCATGATGCACTTAGTGGCCTTTTAAACAGCAAGTTTAATGACATACCAAGAGCTGATAATAAGACAGATATAATCCAAAAAAAAAAAAGCTGTGGTCTATAAATGTGTAATTAGGCATTATCTAGGCAAACTCTAGACGCAATTTCACCAATTAGACAATCTAATGTTTAAGGGTGGTCCAAACAATATGTTTGATATATTGGTATTAGCATACGGTATATATTGGTATTTCCATATTCAGCATTCGGACAGAAACTGAATCCACTTTAAACGGTGCAGCAGTCAGAAAGTAACATTGTACCATTTAAGGAGGATTCCGTTTCTATCTGATTGCTAAATATGGTTTAGCAGCTTAACTGACAATGAAATCATTAAGAGAGGTCTTGAACACACTTTTGTAAAATCACTGCTATCTGGGTAAGCAAAACTCCAACTGTTTCCTTATGTGACAGAACGTTCATTTACATAATATAGGCTAATATTACTCTCTGCATCTTTATAGGTGTAAAACCTTTAAACTAGGTAAACATACTCAAATTTTGATTATGAATTAGAAATTAATATAATTACTATTAAGAGTGGTATTGGACATTTGGACACTTGTTTCAAATCATCAACAAGTATTTGAAGCCTGAAAAATGCTATTCGGACGAGCCTTAGTAATGTATGTCTGTGCTTAAGTGAGACTTGATGCAAAATATTTTAACGCATGAAGATTTATGCCAAAGCAGAATGCAGATGTGTAGTTACGCTTTGTTCCACGCTCTCACACTTTTTTTTAACGCTCCCAACTTGGCTTCTATGAGTGCTTGTATGCAACTCATTTGCAGTTTTATTTTGGCTGTGTTTCTTGCCCCATGACTCTTTCCCGAAAGTTTCACAATATCTGTCTGCCTCCATCTCATACTTGCTGGTCAGACTATCTACTTTCTCCTTCCGTTTCCTTACTAGAGCATTTGTGATAACTGAATCAAAATACTCCATGTTCACTACCAGTCACCAAGTCCATTCTCTCTCAGGTTCCAAGAAGGAATGAAGGTCACAGCCAAGAATGCAAAAGGTCTCAAGCAAACGTCTCTTCCTGATGTGTAATGAGTAAAATTACAGATGAATGACCCCGGTATCTACAGATCATGCAGCTTGGGGCTGAATTCATTCTTGGGTCATCAGAGGAGATGCCATTTTAGTGGTTTTACAAGTGGATGGTCTTGACATGTTTGCAGAAAAACATTTTATTCTTCCTTTGTTTCTTTAAGCAGTTTCATGAGTCATCCAACCCACTGTTAACTTCATATAAACAGAGGGATTTATAAAAGGGCACTGAATGGAACACGGTCAAGTTAAAGAAGAGAAATGTGCTGTGCTCTGAAGTACTGGGCCGGGCCCATCAAAGAGGGCCTTTAAAAGCTGCATTGAAAAGGATGTGAATACTGGCTGAGTCTGTGATTCAGATCTATGAATGGAAAAGTTGAAGGCTTGAAACCTCACTCCAGATAATAATGCAGCAACTGTAAGACTGGTTTGGGAAAACATACTGAATAAGGCGGCCAACTACTGAAACTCCACAATTCATGAGGGAAACAAAACCAGCAGTCTGGGTCAGCTCTATGTTAAAGGGAATAATATCTGAGCTCAGGATTTTACTGGCTCGGTGGAAAAAGTCAACCCCGCATTAGTGGTGTAAGCAAAACCATAGCCAACAGCTACAATGCTGCGGGGATGTCTTCTGGCTGAAGAACAAGAAGTACCCTAAAAAACCGCCCTGTGGAATTCCAAGTGAAGCCCCAACGGTGAAAGTTTTATTTTTTTTTAAGGGGCTTCAATCTCATTGCTGATTCCTACAAAACTCCTCCAAGGGGAAACTCAAGGTAAAACAGTCTGGACTCTCTAACATAGCCTGCTTGTAATTTATGGTGAGCACTCTGCACAATTCACTGGCCTTGGCAGAGGCATGGTGGAAATAAGAACAGAGTCTTCAGTGCCCTAACATTACAGAAACAAATGGACATTCATGGTACCTGGGACTGCATGTTTTGGAAGAAAAAAAAAAAGAAAAACAGATCACTTTTTAAAATGTACACATATATTATGGTTCTGCCACAACCAGGAGGTTTCACCACAGTTTAACCAATATGTAATCTTTTGACCATGTTGGTCCATTGAATACATGCATCTCTCTAGTTTCTCAGTGCTTCAGTCTCCTGCAAAGCCTGTGGTTGTAGCTGAGGAAGTCACTGAGTACACAGTAGACCACAGTAGCAAACCAAAGGCCTTCAATTCCAAGCACTGTAAGCTTCAATGCTGGACCACAGCCTGATGACCAAAAGCTAAGTCACAATCCAGACTGCAATCAGTCACCACAAGCTGAAAACCCTACTTCAGTACTGTCCACATCTATGAGGTAACATACTGGACTTACTGTTAATAAGCTCAGCAGCCAAGAATGTACTTTACCACTACTGAATATAATCATTAATGAGAAACTTCTGTTCCAACAGATTTAGGTTATTGATCCTGGCATGAGGGATTCCAGTACTACTCTGTAGGAGTTTGTTCAGTGGCAGAAATTTTGCTTTATACACATATATTTCATTTTAGTGTCTTTGACACTTGTTAGGGACATAAGATAAGACATCTCAGCACAAATAAAATAGTTCAAAAGCCTGGCCCTCAGGGTAAAATTTACCAGTCGCTACTCGCTACAAGTTAATTAACAAAATCTTCTACTCTAAACACTGAAAGCTCACGCAATGAAACACACCCAAGACAAATTATTACTTTCTGAGTGTTCTGGAAGTGGAACATAATCCACGATGACTAATTATAGTCTGACACAAAATAAGTCTCCACTTGAATCCTTCACAAAGCAAAAGTCACCTATAATCTATACAATACTAGATGTATGGCTACAGACACCATTCCAAATCTCTGGTAAGAGAAAGTGTAACGAAATTAGATTAGATTCCCACCTAATTTTGTGTAACTCGTGGCTTAGAGAAATTATGATGTGTCTAAACTTATCACATTATCCTCATGTCCGTGCCATATGTTGAACAACCTGAGCCATGTTTGCCATTAGTGCCCATCACTTCATCTTTTACCTTGTGTAAAACACGGTAAATCCCCTTTATGATATATGTAAAAGAGTTCTTACTTTGTGGAAGCTTCCATGAAAGATCTTCTTGACATGGTCATTACTAAAGGTAACTTTCTGGAGTTCTCCTCTCGTGTCCTTGTTGTAGAATGTGATGGTTCTACTGGAAGCTGAAAACGAAGAAGAAAAAACATTGACATGGCCCAGCGATATCAGTGTACACAGATATGACACAAGAAAAGGAGTATAAAATATAACAACATTATGACAGATAAGAGAGGAATGTGCGTGCTTTCTGATTGAAAATCCATGTCTAAGCAATTCCCCTAAGAGGTCAGTCCCACCATAAACACTAATCCATTAGAATGGTCATAAGTTCATTCACGCTGATATGCTGGTATTTACAAAAATTGGAAGTGTATACACTTTTCAAAATGCAGCTGGCAGACAGGACAGGCCAGCTTCACACATGCAAAAAATAATGATTAAAAATGAAGAAAATGGCTCTTACGATCAAGTGTAAGTCCTACTTCAGGGTTGTCATTCTTATCAGCAATCTGCCACAGATCAAATGCATCCTTAGGAGTGTCAGGGAGGAGCCGGAAGAGAAGTATAAGGGTGTAGGAGGGAGGCAGTCCATCCGGGTGTATTTCCCTTGAAAGGAAACACTCATTAATATGATGTCAGTATCAGCTATGAAACCAAAAACATTATAAATGGGCCATGTCCTAAACTTTCTTGTATTTTTTAAAACCCTGATTTTTTATTTGCAAAAAAATTGTTAATATTCAAATTCAGGCCATGTTCTACTCTCTCTATATCACTTAAAATTAAGCTTGCAGTTTTTGTTATTGTGCCACTGCACTAAAATAAACCGATCAGCCAACATTAAAACCACCTGGCTAATGAAGCGTAGGTCCCCCTCGTGCTGCCAAAACAGCTTTGACCAATCTAGCAATGGACTCCACAAGACCTCTTAAGCAGCAGATCCTATAAGTCCTGTAACTTCAGAGGTGGGGCCTCCATGGCCTGGACTAATTTGTTCAGCAGATCACACAGATGTTAAATCGACATTGAAATCTAATGTTCATTAAACCGTTTCTGAACTATTTTTGCAGTGTGGCAGGGAGCATTATCGTACTGAAACAAGCCACCACCATTAGGGAATACTGCTGCCATGAAGGGTTGTACAACAATGTTTAGGTGGGTGGAACATGTCAAACTAACATCCACATGAATGCCGGGGCGCAAGGTTTCCCAGCAGAACACTGCCCACAGCCTCTCATAGTGCATCCGGGTGCCATCTCTTCCCAATCAGAATCAGAATCAGAACACTTTATTGATCCCAGAGGAAACTGCTTAAAAAGCAACGCACACACACCTGGCCATATTTGTCATACACGGCCACCTTCCTCATGTGCCTATTATAAGTGTTTTCAGTGGTGGCACATATAATTTGGGCAGAAATTTTTCCATAATTACATCAAACTTATTTAAAAATTGGCAAAGTTCCATTTTCCATGATATGGCCCCTTAAAACATATCAAAACACAAACAAACAGCCGCATCTAGTTGTGCTGTTTATGTCAAGCTAATCCCAGCGAACAGAGTATGACAGAGTATGACGGATTGTTCCATATGTCTGCTAAAAGTTATGTAAGAAAAGGAGACCGCATGGTGCCTAATCTCTTGTGGTACTGAAACAGACAAAAGGCTGAGAGTGGAGAGGGGAGGGGGGAGAAAGGCTCTCAAACTATCTTTCAAGCAAGACAGAGAGGAAAAAAAAGCTCTCACTCTTAAAAAATTGCAACATATTGAAAGTATTTTCCCCTTCATCCTCTGCTGCTAGAAAGGTTTCCATTTGGACAGTCGTCTACCCACACACAAATACCAAACATTATGGACAAATTAATGGATCATGCTTTGGCCAGGAACCTTTGGACATAATTCTCAAGTGGATTCTCGACGGCCTGAAGACTTTCTGACCTCAGGGTGCTCCCACAGTGATATATGTAGTACGGCTGATCATGAGAACTTTCTTTGAAAGCACAACAACAGTCATTTTCTCCACCTGGTACTTCATTTCCACAAGCTGCAAACAGGGCCTGCGAAGCATTTTAAAAAGTGCACCAAACAGGCAAAACCTTCAAAGATCGTTAAAAATAATTGTGATTGCTTGGAAACCATTACAGCGGGCAGGGTAGCTGAGTGCTCCGAAGTGAAAGGGGGAGAGAGAGAGCAAGAGAGAGAGAGAGAGAGAGAGAGAGAGAGAGAGAGAGAGAGAGAGAGAGAGAGAGAGAGAGAG
>JBBIGA010000001.1:33915244-33939618 GCA_037576975.1 Alestes dentex | reverse complement strand
CTGTTCACATGCATTTGTGTGATGTAGAGGCTGCGAATAGAGTGTGAACAGAAGTGCCTAGTAAATTTAATTGCTAATCATGGAAATGGCCTTTTCAGTGCAGTGGGTAGGGCTGCGCTGGTGGGCTCGCTCAGAGTATGCCCTAAAAGAGTGCTAGGATCTTGCAGTCCCTTTATTGGGCTTCTCTAGAGGACTGCCAGATTTAATTTACATCTGTATGCAGGGCGGACTCAGTATACACACCGGGCAAAGTTATTGCAAAGTTATTTCTCGGGGAGTTAAAATATTGGGCCGAGTTGTTAACAGAACAAAGTAGAACTTTCTCCTTGATTATGTCAAAGGAATGCCATGCCCAAACTTTGAAATATATCCCACTCCTTCACAGGTGCCACCGTAATGATATAATCAAATTTATTCATGTCACCTGTCAGTGGTTTCAAGGTTCTAGCTGATTGGTGGACAACAAATGTGTTTTTGCTTCTAAAAACACCAAAACACCATTAAAAAATGTAAACAGTAAACAAATATTAATGCAGTAAAGTTCAGTTGCCCTTTCTATTGTGTGAACATTTTTGGTAAAGAACCTAATAGAAATATTCCAAAATCATATGGATTAAATTATATGAAATGCCATTCATATGGTCTAACTCATTTGGTTCAAGAAAACCTTTGTACACGCACATCTGAAATGTGATTATGAGGTGATTTACCGATTGAGTTCTGCCTCCTGCTACAGGCACATATGTGATTCTGTAATTCTGCACTTTGCCTGTGGCATGATCCCATTTCACAGTCAGCGAGGTGGTGGTAGCGTTGTACACTTGCAGATTCTGAGGGGGCTCCGGGGAAGCTATATAGGAAAGGAGTCGGATTAGTTCTTGCTCATCGTACGATGATCACAGCCTCGCATTATAATAAATGCGTGAGGTCAAAATACTCACGAGTTGAAATTATCTTGGATACTAAGGGAAGCAGAGGAAATAGAGAAAGAAAACTTTTGTTAACTTGACTCTGGCTTTTTCACATAAAAACACAAAGTTTAGACAGGGACTTCACAGTTCTTCTGCAGATGAATGTGTTTAGTAACAAAATTATGGCACATGAAGTAACATTATTTGTATATATTTTTATGAATCTTTGCAAGAAAAGTTTCATTGGAATTGTCTTACATGTGCGCTGGCTTCCGATTAGGTCCTCGCTCTCCGATTCATCTGGATAAATAGCAGTGACAGAAACATCATACAGGGTGTCTGGCTCTAAGTTCTCCAAGAGGTGAGTGTTCTCTTCATTGCTCAGGATGTCCTAAGAGAGACAAAAAGAAGAATGTAAGATATCAAATAACATTTACAGAGCTACTATGCTGGAGCTCCTCTAATTTAAGGCCCGTACATAGATGTAGTTCATCTCCCCTGACTTTGTCCATCCAATGCGATAGAGAGCCACATCAGGGGCGCCATGCTCCCAGTGCGCCCTAAAGCTGGTCTGAGTTACTTCAGAGAACCGTAAATTCTTCGGAGCTGGAACAACATCTACAAAATTGAGGCCAAAAGGAGAAAATATGTTAACAAACAGGAAATGTGCCAAAATTAAGAAATAATTACTGACATGTAGCATCATAATTACTAAAAAGAGGACAAACTTTTTTGGAAATGTAGATTTACTCTTTTCACTGTAAAAAGCCCATTTCAATAGTAATAGTACTGTTTAACTAGTGCTACTACAACCGTGGCCTTCACCTGTGGTAGCTTGGTTGAGCATTGGACTGGCAGTTCCAGAGTCATACACTGGAGTGACAGCCACGTCATACTCAGTCTGGGACCTGAGGTTATCCAGGCCCGTTGTCGTCACATCTCCATTTACTTCAAGCTAAAAATGAAAAGAAATTTAAAACAAAAGATTTTATTTGATTTGCTACAAGTTTTTTTTTTTTTTTTTTAAACAAAAAGGTTCAATTCAGTTTGTAAACATGAATTTTCAATATGTACCACTCCACGATCCATTACTTCCATGCATGGAAGCTCCAGAAACATTTACACAAATCAGTTGATCAGTATTAAAACAAAACAGGCACTTTAACCCCTTAAAGCTTATTGAATTATTAAGCTTAAAAGTGATAATTTAGTAACCATTCTAAAATGATCATTAATTACTGACAAACTATTGTTTTATTACACAGTTCTGAGCCTGAGGAATACAAATACAAGTTTGAGCCCAAGCTGTAAATGCAATTTGTGTATTTTATACATGTCGTCATTCCATGCCAGGTGTAGCTCTGTAAGTATCTTTCAGACTCAGCCAATTAACTAGGTATAAATGGTTCTGAGAAAAATGTGGCAGACATTAATCCAAAGCTGCAGCCTGAGGGTGAAAAAGCATGTCCTGTCCCTGCATAATTAGCCTGAACTCTTTGTGCAATTATGTTCTACCATCTATCACGTAAGAGGAGCTGTTGCTGTACGAAGGCTGATTGTGCTTTCTCAGGCCCCAGTCCACCTGTGCCTCAGCCTGTGTGGGGGTGTTTACTTCATCTCTTCGTCCCAGTGCTAAGAGTTACGAGCAACACGGTGCTCAGATTTATGCCTCAGGATGTAGCGCTTCTCTGGCCAGGACCGACCCTGCCAGCTCTACCAAACAAAAAATAAAGGATCGAGCAATAAAACACAATAAAAATCTAAAAGCACTGGTGCTCTGAGACTGACATGGCTGCTGCATGCCAGTCAAAAATTCACAAGCTAAAGATCCACAACCATCCTCATGCGGTGGCGTCTGTTCTATCCATCTTCTGCTGGTAGCACGATCCTCTCTTTGTCCCCGTCTTTGACTCCAAAAACGAAGGCCCTGGAGATCCACTGCATACCCCTTCTGCAGCTGCTGCTTCCATCGGGTTGTGTAACACATTTGCTGGGGTGATAAGTTAAGGGACTCGTATCTATCAAGAAGTGTCTCCTTGTTTGGTCATACGTCTGGTATATTGCACAAACAGACAAGGATCTTTCCAGATGAAGTACTGACAGAGCCATGACCCAGCGAGGCGTACTATGTCGGGACATACGTACAAAGGCGACGATTCATGACTTTGGCCCCAGAGAGTTGGTAAGTCCTCCATCAACCTCTTCCTGCCAACAGGAATCCGGCTACTGTTCAGCATAAGCAGGCATTTTGCAAGTGTATTAGCTTTGGCCTCCATATAGGTAGCTTCTTCACACCCTACCATTTAAAAGTTTGCAATCAATGTCTTCAATACAAACTTAATATATTTACAGTGATTGTAGAGCAAAATATGTTAGCACTGTGTAATAATCTAATAATCTATGATAATGTTTAGAATGAGGAAATGCACTGTAGATTAATCTAAATTGATTGAGAAACCTGTAAAATATCACAACGGAGTGATGTTTTTAACATAAGAAAATTCATTTCAAATACTACAAACAAATCTTGAGGTAGATAAATCAATAAAACATATTGTAAACAGACATTGTTTACAATTATAATTTCATATCTTTTCTGTTGACTCCAAACTTTGAATCCGGGCAAATCAGATACCAAGAATAATGATCAATCTATTCTCTGCAGAAAATGCTAGATGAGATATCGAAGAGAAAAAAGAATAAATCTGACCCTATCCTGTTACAAATCTAGCCTGAATACCACGCACACTCGCGCTGTGTGACGTCATATTCTCAGTTTTCGCCAAGTGCTTCAATTACAACAACGTTTTTAATATATTTTAGCAATTTGAATTTTGTTAAGCAACAGATACAAATCAAGAAAGAGTACAAACCAACAACTTTATGGAAATAATTTCCAGAAAGATATCACAGCTTTTTTTTTACTTTATACTTAAGCTCCACCCAGCACATCAATCCCACCCTTTCCATACTGAGAAGGAGGGAAAAGTAGTGCATAAAGTTACAGTACAAGGCCTAATTATGAAACACTGAGGATGTGAAGGTTTGGCAGACTAGAAGAAAAGGAAAGAAATGCCATATGTTTAAAGTTTTGTGTCTGGCTTTAGAGAGTATGTCTGATTTTTCCTAAAAGTAGGACGTGCATAACATTCTTTAGCCAGTACGTCTATTAGAACAAGCTGTCCAGCCAGTAATGTGCAAAAAGCTAGCACATCAGAATAAGAAGATGAGAGTGGGGATATTACTGGGAGACATTTTGAAAAAAAGACAATAAGTGACAGGGTTCTGAATCAGTGGCCAAAACTGAGGAAAAACAATCATATATGCATCTCTAGGACTGAGCAGAATGAGCATATGAGACAAAGTAGGAGGAGCTTGATGACACTCATTGCAGTTAGTTTCGGCATGTTTAACAGGATATATATATTTTGACTGGATAATACTGAAAATAGCTGATTTTGGCTTTAGAGGCGTCCACTGTAAAAATAGCAGACCATTATTGGCTGACACTCAAGGTTTCAATATCAGCGTTGGCACTGAAGAAGAAATATCTGCATCCTTCCATCTCTGCCCAAAATACAGAAAATAATAAAACAAAACTCAAAACAACTTATAAATGAAACCGAATATACCTTCCAGAGTCTTGTTTACATTGTAAGTAAGAATATTGTACAGAAAAACTAAATTATTAATAAGACAAATGGTTCTGAACGGTAGTATATGCTGTCTCTGTCACTGTCACTGTCACTGCTCACCTCTTTCAGCTCTCCGTCCTCAGGTTTGTAAGTAATCATATATTTGCGCACAGGGCCTGGCGCTGCATCCCAGTCCAGCAACATGGAACTGTGGGTCACATCCGTTATCCTCAGCTCTCCAGCCGGCGGCAGTGGCACTGCAGATCAGGGGGGATAAACACAAACACAAGCAAATGAACAGTGAGGCTCTTCAGGCCATGGCAAGCGTCCCTGCTTGGGGTAGCATGTTCTAACACCACCTACGGGTCACCCCCTGATTAGTGAGAGGGTCACTGGTCGACTCGCCGTGCAGGGCGAAGACGGTGACGGCATAGGCTGTGTTGGGGAGGAGGTTCTTCAGCTGGACGTCTGTGATCTTGGATTTCACACGCATCTGTGAAAGTTAACCATAACCAACAGTCAAAGCTTGATGTGGACTTACACCATAATCGCGGGATCACTCCGGGGGAATCAGTTTAGAGTGTCAAACTGCATTTATTGTGGGTCACAGCACTGAAGAGTTTACCATTTTCTAGTAGTGAACCATGCCGATATGAGCTAGGTCTTCAGTTCAGAGTGTAAATATTAATTTCAGCTAGTGTCCCTATGGGACTCCAGTAGTATTTTAGTGCTGAGCAACAGTATTGCACATGAACATTTGTAGCTGCTCTGGATAAAATATGAACATCTGAAACTTGCACAACTTTTAGACACTCTAGACCTGATGTACTGCATTAGCGTCAGTTTCAGATGCAATTTGGATGCATTCTACCTGCTTGTTATGTTTTGGTGTTTCTCTTCCTGATGTGTATGAATTAAAGGGCAACCTGCGCCAAATATGAGACAATTGTGCAACAAGTAGGTGGGGATATTGTGTGTGCAGCTGGTTACCTCCAAAACTGGCCCCACCCATCGTAAATCAAAATCTGACTGGTTGAATAGTCTGTTACTTCCTAATAATGTTGATAGTTAATGTAACCAACACTTTAGGACTCTATACCTACCTAGGGACCTCAGAGAAAAGATTCCTAATGGGAAAATTATATATTGGTCGTTCAAAAATCTTGCTTGATTGTTTCCAGCAAAGAGTTCATAATAAAGTATGTGCCTGAGAGTTCCCCCTGCTGTTTTTCCAACTCAAACACACTTGAATCAACACATAAAGAGCTCAAGAATTACACTTATGGGTTTAGTCATGCATGTGTTATTCAGTAAAATCTGTAGTGCTTTGGCCCTCCAAGAATGCAGTCTGACACGTGTCTTGAGAATAAGGCTGTATTTTCCAAATGTATTGTAAGTACTGCATTCTAAATGAGGAGACATATTTAGGATAAGATCTTTTCCAAGGATCATGGCGAAAATATTGTTTGCATTGCATCTACATAAGATGGAAAATATGCTTGTATAATGGGAGAGGAATGTGTGTGATCAGTTCATTTCCCTACCACAGTTTTACTCAACTGAACAGTTTCTAGACACACAAGACCTCCATAATAATGCTACTACCTACTACCTTTAAAATACTAACATGTTCTCAAACATAAACCAAAAATTATTTGTAGTCCACTAGAGCTCAGAGGCATTTACATGATCTTGAGCACGGCTGGCAATGGCTTCCTATGCAAATTACTTATTAAGCAAATACACAATACTGTACTTCCACCAAATTGACTGCTATTCTGACAGATATTTTGACGTGTTCAGCTAGCTTATGGAACCAACCACAGCGGATGTTGAAGATATGACGTTGGCCACCAGCACTAGAGTGGCAGCAGCACTGAAAGGGAGAGCTGAAGCACTGATCGTACCTCTTGCTCGGTGGTGGCCTGAGTGGCGTTTATAGCGCCGTATAGCAGCAGATAGCCCGTAGCTCCTTCAGCGGGCCCCCATTTCACCCTCATGGAGGTGGAGCGCTCTTTGTAGATGGTCATACTCCTTGCAGCGTTAAGAGGCACTATAGAGGGGAACATGTCTTTTCTCTCTTACGTTAGTTTATGCTGTCTATCTGCCTATACTCTGAGGCTTGCAGAGGCGTGGATAGATGAATGCGCGTAATGGAATATGGGCAAGATGAAGGATGGAGGACGACTGATGGATGGCAATGGATTTCATACATCCACAATGATGGGTAATGAATGATGATGACAGACAAACACAGCACATAGATATGGCGACAAAACCACACAGGCCGCACATCCGTGCATAGAAAAAAACAGCAATGATATAACAGCAATGATACAAACAATGAAGGCATGAATAAACCAATGACACTTTGGCGCTGTGCCATGCTGCATCATGCTGACAACATTCACGTCATTCATGGCTCTGTGAAGGAAATTATGATGGTTATGTTTAAGCTGAGATTCAAACATAACATCACATACAGCGATAGCAATTCACTCAATCCGTGCAGCTTTTTAAAAGTTGTCTCTACTCTTAACACCATAAGCTGCTGTAGCAAACCCTTTCGAAGAAACAAGGTGCTCAAATTGAGCTGATGCTCCAATTAAAAAAAAAAGTTGTTCCCATCAGACTAACTACTATATAGTTTCTAAGGACTCATCTACAGCTGGTATTAACATCAGTGTCCTCCTATGCATTTCTATCTTGCATTGAAATGCATACAAATGTGTCCTTGTCGTGAACAACATAATCAGATTTTTGTTTTCCTCTCCACATTTCTACAGGATCCAAAATGGTTCTTCGATGGGATCGTGCAAAGAACTTGTTCAGGTACGTTCACATTTAGTGGACATCTGGTGATGTTAAAAATCTAAACAGGGACACATTTTAATATCACCTGCAAGGGGTCCTTAGTTTATTTTCCCAAACAGTGAAACAAATCGTATATGAAATTTCTGCTACTGTCCTCTGGAAATAAGGCACAGCATGAGAACATCAGGCCAGGATTGGTTCTGCAGTTGAGGCAACGCTAATAAAAAGGATTTGCTACATCAACAAACATTCCAAAGTCAAAAGAAAAAGGAACCTGAGTCAAAGCCTCATTAGGGAATTTAAATCTGTAAAGTAATAAGGCAAGATTAACAAATGACTAGAATCTACAAAGATTTATTAAAAAAAATAATAGTGACATTTTTGTAATCTGCTGTTCTTAGAAATAACAATGTTCTCATTAAAAAGGGAAAATAATAGTTTTAATGGGAACAGTATTGAGGCTTTGGCTCGGTTTTTATTAAGACACTTGCGGTAGAGATGAAATTGGCCCTTACGTGTGGTCTCTGAGCCTCTCAATGGCTCACTGCTTTCCTCGCCAACCACAGAGTAAACGCTCACTGTGTACTCAGTCAATGGATCCAGACCTTGCAGCACCACCGTGGTCACGGTGCCATCCACGAATAACTATAACAGGAGACACAAAAGGGGTAAATCTAAAGCAGAGTACTGTACATACTGTGAGTGCTGTCTGATGACTTTCGGTTCAGTACCAGAAAAAGAAACTGCGTGGTTTTCAAGGCAACTGTTTTCAATCTAACCACTTACAGTATCAGTGCCGAAAAAGAGTCTACTGCAGGCTGGCCGGTCATGCATATGAAAATGTTCAGGCAGGAGTCAGAACTCTACACACGCTGTGCATACCGCAAAGGCAAGATTAACTAAATCATCTCAAACTGAAAGTTGGCGCTGAACCACAGCAGCCCCTCAGAGTCTGTGGCCAGATTTCTGCTGCTCATTTAAGAGCCGCCCCATACGAAAAGAGAACCAGAGCACTCATGTGGACAAGTGGAAACTCTTTTACTTTTATCTCTCCTGTTTTTGGCCACTCCATATACATGCTCTCGTAAAAGTAGAGGGTTTTTACCATAATTCATATCATTTTTAATGGGATATAATGAGATGACCTATCATAAAACTGAGATCAGAAGTAATGGCATGCAAATTGTTCAGATAAAATAACAGTTGGACTTAGTTTCGTATCTAAGCATTAGATGCAACCAAAACAAAATGGAACCATAGTGTTAGGGTAGTGAGTGACGTCTGCATTTGTCACTTTAGTTTACATTTACGCCATTAAGTAGATTGCACTTATCTAGACCGCCATGCAGAAGAACCCTAATGAATAAGAAGCCCCACACAGCTCACCCGTGTGAGGTCTCTGATAAAGTAGCTCTAGGTGGTCCAGAAGAACTCATGCAGCAAATAACCCACATAATAGTAACCTGGGAATTGTCTGCTCTCTCTTGTAAACCCATATACTGGCCTGGCTACCTCACAGAGTGATTCCAACAAGGGTGATGTTGACTGAATTCAGAGTGAATTTGAGCTTAAGATACACTTCCTCAAACAACCTGATACCAGTTACAGCTAGCTTAAGAAGACATACTTCGAGGCTGAAGAGAACAATACCTGCTGAGCTTGGCCTCCGGCTACAGGCACATACTCCACACGATACTTTTCAACAGGACCCTCAGGACCGACCCAGGTGACACGGAAAGAATAGTGGGTTGGCTCAGAGGTCACCAGGTCAGTGGGTGCTGCCACTCCTCCTCCTAAAAGAGATAAACGCAGCAGTTTAACATTTGACCTTTTAATAGCCTTTCTTACATAGAAGGGAGTCCCTCACACATAGTGTTCTATGTTTTGCTTAAATGCAATTGGGGCAGAACATTCCTCCAAGCTTAGCTTCATGACATCTCACTTATTGCCTCAGTCAGACTCCCACAATAAAAGCACACTGCTGCTGACGAATCCCAGCTCAGTTACCCAAGAGACACTGACAGAAAAGGAATCCCTGCTTTTTTCATGAGAAGAAAACTTGCTTAATCCAAAGGTATTTGATCATGACTTCAAAAATTATGAAGCATCCTTATGAGACTGGAAGCTTGGCTGCAGGGCAGTCTCTCAGATTTCCTCCCTCAGTGAGGCAGACAGACTTACTCAACACTCACTGCTATTACGAAAACTAATAAAAACTATCAGAACATCTCAGGTTGAATATCTGACCTAGCCATCAGGCTTTCTTTCCTCAGCGCTTCGTAAACACATGAAAAGCTGCTATTTAGCCCCAGGGGGTTTTCTAGGTTTGTGCCAAGACTGAGATTAATATATCACAGTCCTTTCATTACACTGGCCATTAGAGCATGCCCTTAGACTTACCATCTCCTTTGACACTCTTACAGAGGTTGTCTGTCAGGTCATCAACAATATCCAGCAGAAAGGAGAAGTCCGCCACATTATACATGTGGGTCTCATCAGGATCAGAGGCAATAGAGCGCAGCTCGTTTTCGTCAGCATTTTTCACACCTGCATACCACAGCGAGCAGACGAGAACATCACTTCTTTCATCCAGACCCATCCTCAACAAAAACCAAATTTATTGCCAAGTTCGGATGTTCAAATAAAACCAAAGCAACTGTAAGATTTGTACTAGTATGACATCTAAAGGCTGCTACCTAAACAATATTCTGTTTATATTAGTATGTTTTATTAAGGTCATTCTACCTATAATGCTCACCAATAGCATAGAGCTCGATGCCCTGGTCACGGAGATTCTGAGAGTTGGCAATAATGTCATCCTGCGATTTGCCATCAGTGACAAGAACACCAATTTTTCGAGAGTTCGGACGCATGCCCACGTTGGCTTTGAAATTGTTCTGAAGGATGTAATTCAAGGCAAGACCTGTGGGAAAGAGAAAGAGCAGCTATAACCCGACTGCAGAAGAGGAAACCTGACCAAATCCAGTCAATTACAGTCAATTATCCAAAGCAAGGCTGCCATTAGACCTTGACATGATGAAATACATATGACTTTATGGTACTCAGATGGTTCAGCACCGACAAGTCAGAACATAACTTTCCATAAAGTACCTGTCAGTGTGTTTCCTCCTTTGTATGGCAGATTGGCAACAGCCTCTAGCAGTGATTCTCTGGTTTTGTGTGCATTCAGATGCCATTCAGTCTTGGGGTCTCCGCTATACTGGGCCAAACCTGTCCACAGAAACAAAACATGAGCTCCAGAACTCGCCTCTGAGCACTGATTTCATCTGCAGCTCAAGTGAACCAAACACGTCCTTACCGATCTGAACCCGATCCGGGCCGATGTCAAAAACTCCCACCATGCGAGCAATGAAGGCCCTGATGGTCTTGAAGTTGAGACGTCCAATACTCCAGGAGCCGTCCACTAGCAGGACAATATCAGCCTGGGCAGTGGTTTTGCACATTACATCTGAGCAAGCAGAAGATAACGGAGTCAGAGAGGAAATAAACAGCATTCCAGTTATTGCTGCTGGCTAGGCTGAAGGAGATTAGGTGTCAAAGGTGTCAGAGGAAAGAATGTATGTTGAGGGGAGGATTTTAAAACAAAAGTACCACACACACACACATGTGAATGTTGGGAATAAATAGACCAGACCAGCAAAGAATAAATAGTAGTTTATTCAAAATCATATCTGCATCATATACTTTACATGTATAAAGTACATGCAACATCAGTAACCAATGATAAGATGACGATGTAGATTCTTTATCATGAGAACAGAGCCACTGTTCATCCCCCAGTCTGCCACTCCTTTCCTTTTCTCTGCAGACACCTGAATGAACATGAGTCCACCGACGTCCATCTGCCCCTGCTCAGAGAGAACGCAGCTGCATGCAGCTAAAAAACAGGACAAGCTCACACAGGCTCAAAACAGATTGCCACCTTTTTTTAATGTATTGACTCGCACGGAGTGGATAGGGGGGAAAAAAACAGCTAAAATTCAAGAGTATGTCGCAAATTTCAAGATCAAAGTTTTTCCGAGATTTTTGTACACACCAACATGTTCTCTTGACACAGCTTTGGTTGAGCTTTTCTGTTACGAATAAAGAGAGTTAGTCAAGGCTATCCAAGAGCTGGAGAAGATGTGCCAGCTAAACAGATGTTTTCCTGCAAATAATGTGCACTGCTTTCAAAATAAATATATTACCCTCCCGAGAGTGCAACTTTAACAATGCATGTAAATCACACAATAAATTTTACATTGTTCTTTAATTACTCGTGTGTGCTAATAATTCCGTAGCTGTCAACAGGATATATGTTAAGGTCATTATTTCTGATTGCTGACAGGCCCCTGTCTGTCATCATCTAATGAACTGACAGATGATAATATGCTGGCATTTGTGACATACACCTACAGACGGGGTTCCATGAGGACTTCCAGGTAGTTTCAGAATGTGCAAACGCATAACCTGCTTTTATCTCTTTCTGACAGCACATAATTTAAATGCCACATAATGTGTGACCAGGTGTTCCCAATTCCAGTCCATGCTGAACAAATATTCATGGTTTCTCCACTCCGTACCCCTGACCCAGAGCACAAAGAGCTTGGATTGGGAACCCCTGCTCTAAACAAGGAAGTTCAGCACAGGTGAGAACCTGTTATGACTATGACTGCTATGCTGATTCTTAAAAAAAGAGAGATATGTGAATATATTTTGTCAGTAGGACTGAATTAAAGTCTTTAGCACTGATTAAATGCTTCAGAAAACTGTATGTATAGTATGCCTTTTACTGCTTTTGACTTATACCTCTCACACATAAACCCTTTAAACTTTAAGGGCCCATATTCTGGCCAGTATTTCATTTCCTCACACTCATAATTAGGTAACATACAAACTAGTCTCTTAGTTGCTGCTGAATCATACAGTACATCTTAAGGTTAACTGAATAAGTCTGAGGTTCAAAGGGTTAAATACATGTACCACCATGGTTCAGCTACAAAGTCGTACTAAGCTAAACACTGCAGGAAATATCAGCCAAAGTGCAAGATTTGCCTCAGTCCATCTTGTCTTCCTCCTTGGCTCCTGCTGCCCAGTGGAGCCCAGTCACTGGATCTGCTCCCAATTAAGGAGCTGCATTCCAGAGCAAGGTCACCAATCTGTGCTCAGAACCTTCACTGTGAAAGTCAGATTTTCCCCTCTTCCCTCTCTGTCTTTCTCACACGCACACTCACATGCACACACACGCACTTCCCTCACCAGGTTGTAAAACATTGATAATTCTGAACAGATAAGGTTTTTGTCACGTCTGCTCTTCAACCCAACAGCATTTTGAGATGAAGTCACAGTTTTAGCAGTCAGGGATGAAACCACTGAATGGAATAGTCATTGCTTTCTGCTCTTTCATGACAAAATTAGCCAAGAGGAAAGGCACGTGCTGTTACACCACTGTCTGAGAGCTCACAGGGACTCGGATATTTTATTTAGTCTATATATTCAGTAACATGTTTTTTTAATAGATTCTGACTTTGTCATTGGAACCCAACTCAGTGATTGACCCGCACTATAAAGAGTATCTGCAAATATTTTACTGATAACCGGCGGTGTCACAATTCACAAGTCACTTTTACATCTGAAACGATGCAGCGTTGTCTTAATTCATTTTTTTTAAAAAGTAAAAATATGGAATGGCAGGAAATGTGCCCACTATGTTATTTTGACTATGTAAAAATACAGTATCTCAAGCAAAAATTGTGCTTTATAGTGTCTAACAAGCTAGGAGCAAGCTAATATGTTAGCTGTAAAAGCTAATATGCTAGCCACAAGCTCACATGCAAGTCACGATACAATAATAGGATATAATTCGATACATTATTGTACTGATGACTGTATTGTTATATTCTTGCTAATTAGATTCTTGACTGCAGCATCAGGGGGATTTTATTGTTATGTGTCACTAAATCTAAAATACAAACACAGTTATATCGGAAATGGTATTTTTAGCCCCTTAAAATCGTTATTGGAATCAGACACAATTTTTTATACTGGTTGTGCCCTATTTACATTCTACTGCTATTTAAGTAATTATTAACATCACTTTTTGTTATTATTAACACATCCTGACCCTAAAGATAATACTCAATCTAAGCTTAACCCTAGCTTGGTTCAAATTCTAACACTATTGACAATCAACTTTAACCACTGGAGCGTCTGTAGACCATCTATAAGTGACTATACAAAACAGCTGGACCATATAGGCTATTATTTCTTTTCTAATGGATTCACAATGCCAACGATATGGGATTTCCAGTGTACATGAATATAGGGTTTCTACTGTATTTACAATTTATGGCCCATGATCTTTGAACTACCGCACTCCTGTAGAAAGTTAGTGTGCTGTAAGGTCACACTACCTGGAGGCGCAATAGGAGGAGCAGCAGGCTCATCAGAGAGAGTGGTCTTCTCCTCTCCAGCCAAGGGCATACTCTCTCCGCCATCAAACACGCCAAACACACTCACGGAGTACTTGGTGCCAGCTCTGTGGTGAAAGAGATAGAAAGTTCTTAGCTTTCAGTCCAGTCATCATCTCTTGTCTTTCAGTCTAGTCATCTCTTTTTCATCGGCTAACTAAATTAAGAAAAGAATGGCTGAATGAAAGATGTGGGGACACTACAGAAAACTGTAAGTACGGGTAGAAGGGCACAAATTAACTTGGAGTATGGCCTACCTGAGCTCCTCCAGCACTACTGTGTTGTCAAAGGGACCAACTATCAGCTGTCCCAAGTCCACCTCATTCTCAGTAGGATGGAAGGTCACTTTATAGCCCTTTACATCTCCAGGTGCTGGGTCCCATGACACCCTGAAACTGGTCTTAGTTGGTTCAGAGGTTTGCAAGTTTCTTGGAGATTTGAAAGGTGTCACTGGAAAAAATGGATGAAAGACACGTCAGCGCCAAATACCCTTGATAATACATGCTAATAGATATGGAGAGGTTAGAAATGGTTGTAAAAAATATAATATTACTCTCTTTCAGTGGTTCCCAAATCGGTCCAGGAGGACCTCCTGCCCTGCACATTTTTGTGTTTACACACCCTCTTCAAATCAAGAACAGCTGGGCGAGCATGGTGAGAGCAAGGAAAACACTAAAATGTGCACGGCAGGGGGTCCTCCGGGACTGGTTTGGGAACCACTGCTCTATTTGTCACATAAACCTACAAAACATCGTCAAGGGAACTTAGGGGAAAAATAAAATTCATAAAAATGTACGATATGGCCCCTCAAAGCCAAAATCATATTTAAAACCAATAACAATAAAAGTTAGAGAATCTGTAAATTTCTACCCACGCCGGTATCAAAACGAAGTATTTGAATGAATACTTATTGGCAAACGTACATGTGGTTCCCGTTCCTTGTCTTTGTTTTCCATCTCCATGCTTGTACACAGGAATCACAACGATATCGTAGGTGGTAACAGGCTGTAGTCGCCGCAAGACAATGGTTGTGCTGCCGGCAGGTGATTTGGTGACCATCGGTCGTGCACCATCATGAGGCTTGTAAGTCACTCTGTAATTAACAACGTTGCCGGGCGCCGGTTGCCAGGTGGCCCGCATGCTTCTCTCTGTCTCCTCGGTTACAGTAATGGCTCTGGTTGAAGCTGAAACTGTGTGGGGAAATGAATGAGAGTGAATTAGCATTAAATGCTGTGATGACTGTTGCCAAATCTGTTTCTAAGCCATAATTTCAGAAACACTCAGTACAATACAAGAGAGTCTATTTATGTAAAAAAAAAAAAAAAAAAAGGAGAGATTTCATCTTCAGCTGTTGGTAAACACCCTCTGGAAAACCCAACCATATTGCTGGTGAAAGCACATCTGCCAAAACGCTCTCCCTGCAGCTGAAAAGACTCTGTCCAGGCCCCAGTGAGAACAGACATATTGGTTTGCACTTCAAGCCAAACATTCTGAGTCTGCCCACAATGTTCTCTTTCCATACCGTGACTCCAGGGTGCTTTTGGTGCAGGAAGAAGCCGAATGAATCGTCAGGGCTTTAAATGATCCACGGAACACTTTCAGACGCTGAAGTCTTTTTTCAAAGTGGGGGTTTAATGGGTGGAAAATATCACTTCCAAGTTTCTGAAAATGTGGCCTGACCCAAGCGGACACAACATATTGCTGGGAAGGCGCTGGTTTATTGAAGGTGGTCTAGGGAATGGAATGACTAAGGGCATAAAACACACTGCCCCCAGTGCAGCCTGAGGCTTGTTTTCGACTCAAATGGCACCCGGAACAGTTGCCAGAGTTAATAAACAAATGGGTGAACGGCACGTTTTTCCATTCAGACATTTGGTTTTTGTAGCCATTGGTTCGAATTCTTAGAAATCGGAGTACATTTTCCTCCAGATGCTTTTCTCATTTTGCTCTGATCAGATAACTCAGTCGGGGAGACCCTATCCAGCACTGATATGTTTTAAGCCCTACATCCTCCTTTTAACATAGAGCAGGTGTGACACAGTACATCAACAATTCACACACCCACTCACCAATAGGCACACACATATAAATTTTACAGATTATGAATGTCAGCAGTATTTCAGAAGGAGCAGACGTGCCAGAAACAATGACGCTATTCTTGAACTTGTGAAAGAAGTCGTAACTCTTTTTTTCCCACTTTTTCCAGTTCAGGCCGGAGGACCGGACTGAAGGTTCTATGTTAAAATCTTTGTTTCTGACATAACACTGGGCCCACTGTCAATGCTTCTTAAGACAAACACTGTATCTCCCGAAAATCGTAACTTCATAGGAAAAAGAAAAACCTGTTCCTACGTGTGAATTAATGTAACAAGACTAACTATTCCAAGTAATTTGGGACCAGTTCTGTTGGTTCATTCATCATGAAATGTTCATATAATGTAAAGATGCAGTTACATGGTTTTTATGTGACAGCAACTACACACACACACATACACACATAGGAGGTCTGTGTGTGTGTGTGTGTGTGCATGTGAGAGAGTGTTTAAGACAAATTAATTAAAAAAAAACCCCGCTCCAGGTATATAAGTGACCACCCCAGATGTTTTTGTCCCACTTTAACTTTAAATTGCAATGAGAATTAATTTTATATAGTAAAAAATAAACATTCAGCATCATTGATGCAAAGCATTGCTCTTTTCCATGTGGTTATCTCCACTCCCTAAACCTTTACTTTAAAACAAGACTTTGTTTATGCAGTTTCGAATGTTACAATAACACTGATTTTCACTGGGCTCTTCTCAGACGGGGCGAAAGAAAGGAGGGTTCACTGTTCTGGTAGATGCATTACACAGGTGGGAAAAGACTTACTGTCTGTAGTCTCTTCTCCCACCAGTGGCTCTCCCTCTCCACGGCCATAAGCTGCATACACAGAGACCTTGTAGCGTGTCTCTGGAGTCAGCCCGTCCAGCATGGTGGTTGTGACATCACCCGGGACTGTCTTCTCCCCAGCCTCCTCAGTGAATAGAGATTTCCAAGCAACTCGATAACCACGCACATTGCCAGGTGCCGCCGTCCAAGAAGCAACAAAGCTGCTTTCGGTGACATCCTTAGTGACCAGGTCCTTAGGAGAGCCAAGTACTGGGTAAGAAGAGAAGGTGAAAATGTCAAAAACAAATCAGCAGATCAGATATGGCTTTCATTGAGCTGCAAGAAAAAAAAGGTTTTCTTCCAAGCTACTAACATCAAAGGTAGGCACGTTATATAACATCGACCCATATCTCATCCATACCCATTTCATTCCTCATAAACTTCTTTCGGGGCTACAAAAGCAAAATTACAGTGCAGGCCATGATCCACTCAAATCAAGCAAAGTTTATTGTCACTACGTGTCTGTAAATCATGATAATGTGGCAGGCAGACAAGTTCACCCAGAAACAGTCTGTGTTGTCTTACGGAGAAAAAGAACAGTTATTCCATGAACATCTCACTAAATCTAAAGCAGTCTTCGGGTTCTTTTAGCTTAACCCTTTGGGTGCTTTTGATCAAAGTGATATGGTCTGTTAATAACACGTCATCCCTGTGAAAGCTCTGCAAAACCATTCACTGTGTGTGTGTGTGTGTCTGTGTGTGTGTGTGTGTGTGTGTGGATCTGAGCCTGTCACCACTTTTATTTTCCATCCAAGAAGAAACTCGATCCATTAAATGCTCTTCACTAAAATTGCAGATGCTGCTTTCTTTTCAACCTCACATCCTAACTCACCTCTCCCCCCCCTCCCCTCTCTGTCTCTCTCTCTCTACCTCTCTCTCTCTCTCTCTCTCTCTCTGTCTCTCTCTCTCTCTGTCCCCCCCGTCTTTCCTGTTGGAACCTATGCCGAGAGGCCGGCAGGGGAGGGGAAAGAGGGAAAAGAGAAATGATGGGAGAGTGATTTGCGGGAGTGTTGACGTGTCGCCAGTGAATATTTGGCTGTGTGCGGTGCCCTCACTGTGAAGGCCTCTGGCTCTGCACCCTGTGAGCCTCGCTGACCACACGGTGGCTACCTAACTCCCACGGTCCCTCACAACCACCCACTGAGCTCTGCTCTGTTCATTCCGGCCTTGCATGCCGGTATATTAAAAAACTAGATAAAGGCTAAGCTTATGGACTAATTATGTCTCTCTGTATGAGCATGAGAAAACACTTTAAAAAAATTAATAGTGTTCAGATAAATGAAAGAGTAAAGTTTCAATTTATGAGATTAATGGCTTGTGAAAACAATTCCTCATTCTTTTGTTAGGTGAATGAACCTAAATTGTTGGTGGGTGTACCGGCAATCACAGTACTTCAGCCGGTTGCTTTTCAGCTTGAGGTTAATTTGCTCACTGGGGGGGTTAGGTTTACTGCAAGAGATAATCCAGGCATGAGAAGTAATGAGTTCTACAAGGAACGGGCTTTTCAAATTAATGTACCATGGCAACTACAGCTGCCAAGATGACTTGATCCAAAGTAGGCCTTCACATCCCAGCTCAGACATCTACCTCTCTTTACCAGAGTCCAGCAGGGACCAGGACACAGGCTAATGACTCTTGCAGACAATGCTCCTCTTTTCACCATTAATATAGCTAAGGAGCTAACGCACATGTCCATTTGAGTTACACACACAAGAGGAACTTTTTTCAGTCTCTTCAAAAAGGAAACTAGACATGCAGTGAAGCTCCTAATCACATTCATGCAATGCTCATATAATCCTGCAAAATACAATCACCTCAGCATTTTCAGAATACAACCATCTGTGCACTCTAAAAATCAACCATCTCTGGATTTCTTTGCTTGAAAACAATTTCTTTGCTTGAAAACTCGAATGGTTCTCAGCTGAGGAGAAAAATGCTGTTGGCCCTGATCAGGAACGAGGTGACTCCTTTTGGAGCACTTTGAGTGACCAGTGGGAAGCAGCATGGAGCATTTGTTTTATTGTCTGGCTCAACCCTTCCCCCACAAAACAGTAAAAGCAGACCACCTCAGACTCATTAAAAACTTCTATCCACCCTGATTTATGGAAACCAGTAACACACTGCATGACATTCAACACTGCAAGCCCCTCCTGCGACATGTCCTAGGCCTTAAAAGGTTAAAGCTCAATCAACCCAAACAAGGAACTGATGCCTATATATTACAACCAGTTTAGTCCACAGACCCTCCTTTAAAACAAGCACAGGCTTCCGCAACAACATCATGGCACTTCAGAAAGCCAGGTAAAACCATCCGGTACTAAAGCGAAGACAGAAAGTCTACAGACGACTGCCAGAATGGCTTATAATTGTTGATCTAAATATTATCAAACATACACATTTTTGGCGAGTTTTGTTTCGAGTTCTGAGAAGGTGGGAACTTTTTGCTGAAAGCTGATAGGAGTCTGTGTAGGAGAAGCCCTGAGTCTGAGGTGAGTGAGGGGTGAAGTGTTTTCCTGGCTCATCTGCTCTGTCTATAGTAGAAAATCAGACAGACAGCTCTGGCCTGCAGGTACACACTCTGGCAAGGGGACAGTGTGCTCAACCACAGCCCAGTTTCCACACAACAAGAGTGTTAGGAGACAAACTGGAATCCAACCTTAACCAAATGTACGTGCTGTTCAGCCACACACGCCTGGATCTCTGCACCTCTCTGTTCAGTTCAGACCAATACGTTAAGCTCACCTTCAGTATGCATACAGTGACCATGTTCACGGAAAACACTGTTCTGTCGTCTACCTTAAAGCGATACAGCAGCAATATTAATTTTATTCTTAACTTAAATGTGGTCACAGAAGTTCATGCTTATGTTGCGCAGGAGCTACTAGACAAATCAATAATGGAAGGTTGAGTCCCAGCAATAAACCCAAATTGCAGGCCAGAATCAATGGCCCATACTTCATAGCACACCAAGCTTTTGAGTAATCGCCAATCAGTCTGCCTATGTCAAAATATGGTCTCTAGAAAACGTATATAATTAGGTTTACATTGCGTAAAAAAAAAAATATTTAAAAGCCTGATTTTAATGCACTTTTTACATAATGATAAAGAGTCATAATTCACAAATAGCAAAATGCAGTATTAAATAATTCATGTGAATCCATGCTCTGTTCATTCATGTTAGGTATGTTAATAGTAAAATGAAAAACAAGAGTAAAATGAATTTTAAAAACAACTGCAAAGTTGTTTAAAAATGTTCTATAATAAAACTATAAACGCAAAGACAGTGATCCCAGACCTTGTCGAATGTACTTCTTTCAGAGAGAAACCAAGACCATTCAGACAACACAGCAGGCAGCATTTGACTACTTTCTATTGAATAACCACTTCCAAATGCCTTGGCTCCACTTCACATTTTAATACATCAACCTTCTGAATATGCCCCAGGCATTTAGGTTTGGCTTTTCCTTTCCTCCTTTGTTTCTGACCATTGGCAACTGGAAACAGTGCTCATTTGCAAGAGCTGTCAGTAGAACTCAGAAACGAAACAGGCTAATTATGAATTTTCCACAGGTGGTCTGGGTGGAGACACACTGTCCCCACCCACTTTCGACCCATCCTGGTCGACCCCTGCAGGACCTCTCTCATGGATCTTCCAGATTGTGCTGACTGGGCCCTGCCTTCCACCCAGGATTCCGGGAAGGCATTGCTGTCTAACACAAAGAGAGCTGTGTTTGCCACCATGACGTGGGGCTAAATGAGGCTCGGTCTGGAGACAGCGTGTCATCAGAGAGAAACAAGACTTTTGACCTTGTCTGCGTGGGAGGCATCCGCCACTGAGTCAGCATGTATAGCAGCCGCTGCATTGGACAAACTACTGCTGAAATATGTTCTGTTCTAACCCAAGCAAGGAGAGGGGAAAGAGTCCCTACAAAATTCCATGATCAATACCAAGGGTGAATAGGAGCCATTGAAGTAGAAAAGTGCAACTCTCAGAGTGCCCTTCAATAGGAGAGCATTCTCATTTTCCACAGTGTGGGAGAGAGACAGATGACAGAATTCTTGGGAATTTGGGTCAAATGAGACCACTAGTTAATGTCAGTTCTAAATACTGCACTTCTAGATCGCACGCACCAGACAAAAGCTCCAGACCTTCCACAGCAGCATTTTATGTGATTCTGTGTACATTTCGCTTTGAGGAGAAAGGGCTTGGTTTCTGGCACTAGAGACCTGCATTCACTCAAGTCTTTCATTTAAACTGCTCTGAGCAGTGTGTGTGTGTGTGTGTCGCAATGCCACAGCCCTGAGTCCCTTGGAAATGATCTCTATGTGAAGAAAACTCTTTTTCATTTTCCATTAAAAAGGAATGAGGTAAACGGGTGCTGACAGTCAAAGGCTTATGAAACCATGAAAATGAATTCTGAAAAAAGAAGTGTGTTTATAATAGGTAGTATAATGATATATATTTTTTTTTTTTTCAGAAAAATTGTTACATTATGTCAAAATATGCTTTACTGAGCATGCTGTGGATATCATCAATATTTAAAGAACATTAACCAACTGCATGTTTTATTAAAATTGGATTTTGTGCAGAGTGGTGGGTGCTAAAAAATAAATGTACTTATAAATGAAAGTATTTTTTATGTGGCACTTATCTTGCCCAGTCTAACTTCTCACAAAGGTCAATACTGTGACTCTGTGCGTTGAAAATGCATCTGTCATCTGGCCCGACATCTGAGAACAGTTATCATATTGTTTTTAAATTCCAACTATTCAGCATCGGAGTAGCAAATGCATTAAGAACCGCTAACTCTATCTGAAATCTTAACAATATAGGGCAATGTTTCCTGCCATCACTCATCTGTCCAACTACCAGGAGACCAAAGACTCAGACTGAGTATGTTATGCTGGTCGTCAATATGTAACTTAATGCCATCCTGTGCACATACAACTGCGCAGTCACCCATTGCAACACTCTCTCATTACCTTTTTGCCGTCTCCTCTTATGTCAACTCCAGGTCATCTAATGACATATGTGAACAAGGGTGTGTAACTTAACACCAGCAAAGCTCTCTTCCTCCCCCTACACCACATTCACAGCATGCTGTAGAACATAAAGTCCCAGTAGGGGGAATCCCAGGAGGCACCCGGGGGAAGTCCTTGGTCAGCCAGAGTGATTTAGCCCCCTTAGTTAAAGCTGACTCAAGCATGACAAGTCAGGGGAGATGACGCTCTGCTGTTAGCTTAGACAGAGGCGCTGTTGTTACAATGACAAGGACTGGACCTCGTTTAACCCTGGCCTTAACCTAATGCCACCTAGGGTTTGCCTTATAGCAAAACCAGATGTGCTCAGCACGCACTGCTTAATATTTCAGTCTAGAGGCCGTCCAGTTGCAACCTCTCAAACACAAATAAGCTGGACGAGTTTCACAGCACCACAGACAAGACAAAAGTGTCTTAAATTGGCCCGAGCATTTAAACAGAGGCTTTTCCGAGAGCAGTACAACAGCGAGGAACAAAGGCGTGAGTACGATGAAAGCATGTGTGTTCCTCCTTGCAGTGCATTCCCACTTTTATGAGGCTTCTGCTGCCTCCACCCCTATTTCCTTTAACAACAGCATGTGTGCAAGACAGAAGCACCTGTTGTGTATGGAACACACAAAGCTTGTTACTCGAGCAAAAGGCTTTCCATGACTCCTCTGCACACACCAGCTTAAAGCACCCATAGAAAATGGGCACGGCCCACACAGAATAGTTATCAGTTGCCTACATTGGATATAGAAAAGAATCACCCTTTTCAAAATATCAAAATCACACAAGAAACAGCTGTATTAAGTCAAAAGTGAAAAATAAAAAAAACTATCACTTAGCCGGATAAAGGATCACCCCGATGTCAGTGCTTTGTGGAACCACCTTTTGCTTTAATTACTGCCTTGAGTCTGTTGGGAGACCTCTCTACCACATCTAGACTGTGCAATATTCGCCCACTCTTTTTTACAGATCTGTTCGAACTCAGTCAGACTGGATAGTGACTGTTGGTGCACTGCAATCTTCAAGTTATTCCTCAGATTTTAAATAGGTTTTAAGTTTTCAGCAACTGTGTGGTCAACTTTGTTGTGTGCTTTGGGTTATTGTCTGGTTGGAGGGTGAACCGTCTTTTCATTGACAACTTTCTGGCACAGGGGCAGCAGATTTTCCTCAAGAATGTAACAGGATTTCGGCCCATCAGTTTTTCTATACTAGCAACTACCTCAGTCATCACTATAGAGAAACATCCTCAGAACAGGCTGCTGCCACCTCCATGCTTTACTCTAGTCAATGTATTCTTTGAATGGTGAGTTGTACTGGCTTTCTGCCAGTTGTACCGCTTGGTACGCTGGTAAAATAGTTCAATTTTGGTTTTAACTGACTATAACACCATTTTCAAGTTGGCCTCAGAATCTTCAAAGTGTGTTTTGGGAAAGATAAATTGAGACTTAATGTAGCCTCTCTTGAGGAGTGGCTTTCTTCTTGCAACCTTTGACTTATGCCTGTCCACAGCTTTATCCCTGAGATCTTTTGACAGTGCCTTGCCACCCATAGTTGACAGTTTGTTTTCAGTTGCACTACCAAGCACTGGAATGCTCCAGGAAAAGCTGTTTTTATGCTGAACTGATCAAAAATGATTACAACTGATCTCAGGTGGAAGCTGATTATTTTGGTGTGCAGTGAGGAACCAATGGGTGTATATTCAGGAGGTGGATGATCCTTTATTCATGTTTTTATTTTTTCTAAGCTGCTGCTATCATGTCTTACACTTGGATTAGTTGCATTGGAATTTTTTGCATGTGTATCTTTATTTCAGACTGCAAATGGACAAAATAAGAATATTCTGAAGGGGTGATTCTTTTCTATCCACTGTAGTGGTCCCTCACTAAATAACTCAGTAAATATCCAACCACGCAATGACCAGTGTAAACCACAAACTTTGCTCATGGTCTTCAGAAATAGACAGCAAGTCATCTCTTACCTTCTAATGTGGTGCCTTTTCCCAGAAGAGGATTTCCAAGGCCAGATGAGTAGCGGGCACTAACGAAAAGCTCATATTCCGTGCCCGGCAACAGATTTTTGAGCATGGCAACTGTGGAGTCTCCCTTAACGGCAATCTCTTTCCTCTCTCCGCCCTCGGGTTTGTAGGCTATGCGATACTGAAGCACTTTTCCAGGAGCAGCTTGCCATGAGAGCCTCATGGTGGACTCGGTCTCATCGAACACTCTCAGATCGCGTGGGGAGCCCAAAGCTGAAAGAAGATTTATATTTACGTACTTTGTTGATACTTTTGGCAGCAAATTATTTCATAAAGGCTCAATATGACTCTGGTTTTCCATCATATATGAGAAATGAACATGAATCCAATCCCTTTAAGATTTAGGTCTAATTAACATCTTAAACTACAGTCTTATTATTAAGTTATTAATCTTTATATGTAAACACTTTCTAGTCACTCTTGTCTGTTATAATGACAATATTACTGTCACTTGTAATAATACTTCTTTTAACAGATACAAACCGGATTCCAAAAAAGTTGGGACACTATACAAATCGTGAATAAAAACTGAATGCAATGATGTGGAGGTGCC
>JBBIGA010000001.1:33899014-33915144 GCA_037576975.1 Alestes dentex | reverse complement strand
ACCTCCACATCATTGCATTCAGTTTTTATTCACGATTTGTATAGTGTCCCAACTTTTTTGGAATCCGGTTTGTACATTCATTAAACCCTACATTCACGGATTTACTTTCCATCATTACAGTTTAAGGGGTTAGTTAAGCTTCAATATCAGCTTTTCATCATCCAAAGCTGTACGACGATAGCAATTTGGTCTAAGGAATTTTCGACATTGCAAAACATAAACACTGCACATGCTGACCTTCTTTGGTGGTGCCGAGCGTGTCCATTGGGGGCCCCATGCCAGATGCATACTCAGCAGAAACAGTCACACGGTAGGTGGTGATGGGAAACAGCTCCTGCAGCACAATGGTGGTCTCGCTGCCTTCAGTCTGTGCCTCCAGTTTGTCCCCACCATTCACAGGTTCATAGAACAGCCTATAGCGCAGAACAGACCCTGGAGCTCGCTGCCACGACACCCGGAAACTGTCGGTGGTCTCCTCCGTCACCCTGAGGTTCCGTACAGTTCCTTGCTCTGTAGTGGGAAAGGTGGCGTCAAAGTCTTACATGCCAAGCAAAAACCTGCTCCATATTTATTAAAATACATCTATAACACTAAATTCCCTGTTTCTTCTATACTTTTGTTTTTGACCAACAAGTAATGAAATAATTTCATGATATAAGGAGCTGATTGACTGGAATGAAACCAAACAAGTTTAATTGTTCTTGTTCTTTCAGTAAAATGTTTTTTATTTAGCTATACTCGGGCCCATACCTTCCAAAGTGGTCTCTTCTCCCGTTAATGGAAAACTGTCCCCTCTGTCATACTGGGCATAGACGTTAACCTCGTAGGTAGTAAAAGGGGTGAGATGAGGCAAGATGGCAGTGGTGGTGTCAGCAGGGACAGCCAGAGAGATGTAGTCTGCGGTTGTTTCAGCGGCTGGACGGAAACGCACCAGGAAAGACAGGACATTTGCAGCATCAGAGACCCAAGTGGCCCGGAAGCTCCTGGATGTCACCTCAGAGAATGTTAAGGACTTTGGTGGAACCAAATCTGCAAGGAAAGAATATGCCCTTGAGTGATGATACCACTGGATGACACTGGTATCATTTTCAGACAGTTTACTGCAGTGCTGAAAGGTAATGGGGGGGTATGCAGAATATTACACAAGACAATAAAGAGGCAATCTTTATCATTCATTTTCTCTCTAAAAAGGAACTCCACAATAACCACCGCAAAATGAACCATGTAGCTCCTCCAGTGCTATAATTAACGAGCCAGGGATGAAGTGGGCCTCCAGTTAGAAAAAGGTTATAAAAACACAGACCCTGCTGTTGCCATTGTGTTTGTGAGTGATAACATATGCTGTAGCAGGGTCCTCTGAGTTACAGGCATGTGTTTCTCTGGTATTCAGAGGCATGCTCTGGTAGGAGACTTAAAACAATCAAAGCCTCTCTAGTGTGGGCTGGACAATCACTTGGACACACTGATACATTTCCAAAACTGTCTTAAGATCTATGCTGAAATTTGCTTTCAGTTGTTAACTTCGCAGGTCAAAATATAATCATAAAAGCACAGGGACTGGTTTCCCTTCATATTTCACTGTCTGGTGGTTTAGGTTAATTTAAATCAGCATAATTATCATATTTGTTGAGACCCTTTTCCTTCCTGATTACTCTATTTTCATAAGCCAGATTTTTTGCCTTTTAATGGTTTGCATTTTTCAATGATTCAATGATATGTATACAATTCTTGGACTATAAGAAAAACAACTTTTTTTTATTAGAAGAAAGCTTTGGCTGAAGGTTTTACTTCTTATTTTGATGTTAAGGAGCTCCTGCTCGATCCTGAGACAGATGGACTGGGTCAGCTCTTTGGAGATCCTCTCGAAGGCATCAAAGTCCTCAACCTCGAACACATGGTTGTCAGCAGGGGGGTTAGCAATGGCCTCCAGCTCAGATCGCACAGCGTCCTTCACACCCACAGCGAAGATCTCCACATCTGCATTCTTCAGTCTGTTTGCAGGGTCTTTGAAAGAGTCAGAGGACTTGCCATCAGTGATGAGCACCATGACTCGTGGCACGTTGTCACGGGCACCACGGCTTGTCACAAAGATTTTCTCCCTCACGTAGGTCATGGCCTTGCCGGTGTTGGTGGAGCCTCCTCTGTAAGGAAAAGTGCGAATGGCCTTCACCACCGCAGCACTGTCGTGGTGCTTGTTGAGGGCAAACTCAGTGTGAGGGTCCCTGCTGTACTGCACCAAGCTGATCTGAACCTTGTTGGGCGCAATGTCAAAGGAATTCACCAGCACTTCCAGGAAAGACCTCACTTTAGCAAAATTAGCCAGTCCAATGCTGTATGAACCATCAACCAGCAGGACAACATCGGCTTGAACGTCCACTCCAAGAGAACACTCTGTGAAAGAAAAGCACATTTCAGAATCCACAGAAGGACCTTTCCGATGGGAAAAAACAGTTACTGAGCAAATAATATTGGATGGTAAAAAAGCCTTTAAGGGCTTTACTCTTAGTACGTGTTTACCTGTCGACACTTTGACAGGCTGGGTCTTCTCCATGGCCAGAACAGGCTCACTTGGGACAAGACCTTTAAGTGCAAACAAACTGATCTCGTATTCTGTCTCAGGGGACAGGTCCCTGACATTCACAGAGGTGTGCATGGGTCCCGTATACAGCTCTTGTCTCTTGCTGCCAGCAAGCATGGGTATGAGCTGCAGCTTGTAGCCTGTGATATCACCTGGAGATGCATCCCACATCACTCTCATGGACTTGGAGGATATCTCTGTCACTTGGAGGTTTGAGGCTGGCTCAACAACTGCAGAAATAAACAATCCTGTTAAGCAGCTATTTAAACTGCATGTAAGGAAGTCTCAATGAAAATGTAAAACATCCTACTTTTGCCTTGCATTTTATAATTAGTTTTCTCATTTAGGTTTGGATATGATGTTGGTGCAGTTTTATATAAAACACTCATGCATGGTTTAACATGAATTTTTTCTAACTTTTCTTTATTCATTAGAATTAAACAGACTGCTTTTGTTACTCTGCCTTAAGACTGATACACTGTATGTAAATGATCTCCGTTCTGACTGGTTGCAGTGTTTTGTGGTTCATTCAACTCTCCTTGTTAATTCAGCGGGAATGGGTGGAGTCAAATTGCAAGACTAAATACCCGGATATATGTAAATGGGTTGCTTCATGTGACAGTACCTATATGGCGATTTCAAGACAGGCAGGTTTCTTCAGCTTAATTTTCATATATTTATTGCACAGCCGTTGAGTCATACCTTCTTCTCCACTTGCAAGGGAGCTGAGCTGGTCCTCCACGCCAGAACACACCTCTCTGATGAGCTGCCGCTGCACTGTCTTAATTAAATCAAAGTCTAGCACACTGTAAATGTGCTTGCTGTGAGGAGTCGAGGCTATTTCCCTCAGTTCGTCCTCATCAGCACCTTTGATACCTGTATAGTGAACAAAGTAGTATATGAAATATCTGTTCATTGAACATTTACAGCCTTTGCTAAGAACACTACTCGAGAAGTGAAACATACCCAAGACAAAAACTTCCACTCCTATGTTCCTCAGTCTTCTGGCATACTCATCCACGGGATCCTGTGATTTTCCATCTGTGATGATCATGGCCACTTTGGGGAAACTTTTCCTGGCTCCTGCTGCCTCACTGAAAGTGTTTTTCACCAGATAGTCCATGGCTTCACCTGGTATGAAAATTAAGGTGAAAATTAATGATAAGGGATTTGTTATAATGACGAGGCGTGTTCAAACTATTCCTTCTCTAGGCATTAAGGACTAGGAGAGGTTCAGGAGAAAAGAATACAAAGTCATAAATCATGATATTGATAAAGACACCACATGTTGCAATTCATGCTGGACCACTGGTTTAGGCTTTGAGAGCTATGTTTTATATTCTGGGTACTGGAGTTCATACAGACACACGTTCAGAATCACACACCTGTCATGGTGTTGCCCCCTTTGTAGGGCAGGTTTTTGATGGCCCGGAGGAGCTCTGCTCGTCTGAAATACTGGTTGAGGTTGAACTCTGTCCTGGTGTCTGTGCTGTACTGCACCACAGCCACCCTGGTCTTTTCCTCTCCAATATCAAAGGCTCCTGCCATGGCCCCAATGAAACTCCGGATGAATTTGAAATTTTCCCTTCCCACACTCCAGGAGCCATCCACTAAGAAAGCCAGATCCGCCACAGCACCCACTGAGCACTCTGCGCACAGGAGGGGGGAGGAAGAAGAGAAAAGCAGAGAGTGATTGTACAACACCTAACAATAACATAAAATAACATCTCAGACTTGCAGAACGGTCAACTCCGCCTGAAAGGATCAGTGCATCAAAACAATAGTTGTTTCTCTGGGATTTAGGCATTATTCAGACCAGAAATATGCATACATTTTGTTCTTTCTAAAAAGGCAGCAATAAAGTTAAGAATTAATGTTTGTCTTAATGAACCTGTTGCTTTAGCAACGACTCTTCTCCCAGGGGCAAAAACAGACTCAGCATTCTCAAAAGAACGGATATCTTTTACTCTTTATGAATGGCTCTATTGAGGTAATTGGCATGAGTCATTAGTAAATGTGCTGAGGTCAGTCCTATGGGATCTTTTCAACCCATAATCCACAGCTGTCCATGGAAATAAGACCTTCCACTGAATATATTTCTTAAGACAAGAATTACTATGTATCCCAACTCGGACATCCTAAAGCAGGTTTCATCCAGGCTTTTAAACCAGGATAAAAAATGGTTGTCTAACATGCCAGCTGACAGCTTTAGAAAACTTCCCACTCTTCTACAGCTTCTCACTGGACTCAAAGTGCAACGGGTGCGAGAGTTTCAGCATCCGAGCCAGGTTTCAAGGCGGCCCTCTTGGCTCCATCTACTCCAGGAGGAAAGTGTCCTCCTATGTTTTTTGTGATGCGACTGTTAATCAAAACATTATTGTTCCTCTGAATAAACAACACAAAAACACATGTAAGACTATACTATGAACTTCCTGTTTACTCCAAAGAGATTTAGGAGGGTCTTTGAAAGCTAAAACAAGAACCACCGGACTATGTTTAAGCCCACTGGAAAGCTGCAGAAGCTGTCCTATGCATAATTATAAATAACAGAAAATAACGTTTTATCATTTTATCATAAAAATACATATTTTGTAATATTCATTTTTCAATTTCACTTCTTCCAATAGCCTTTATTAAGGGTACTGAGAAGCTGTAGCTCTGATTTTGTTAAAAAAAAAAAAAAAAAAAAAATCCATCACCACGAGACTAAATTCCTTTTCGGACAATAACAACGATTTGTGGCAAATAACAACTATGGCAGATGGAGAAAGGGAAAGATATTCCAAAGGAAAAATGTAATACAGTGCTAAACTTTTTTTTTTCCCAGTGGAAATAATAAAAGCCTGCAGGAATCCACTCAGTGGGGAAGGAAAAAGTCTCAGGAGTTTGTTTATAATTACGAATCTGGACACACTTACTGATGACATCTGTAACCACTGGTTGCTTTGGTGTTCCACTCGTGTTGCTGGACTGAACTGAAACGCAGAAGAAAGAGAGGTTTAGTGCAGAAACCACACAGTCTTTCTGCAGCAATGTGTTAGTTTACACTAAGCTCTCTGTCACAATCCCCCGTCAGCAGAATGCAAGGAAAAAAAGATTACACAGACCGTATTCATAGTTGTTTAGGTTCGTCATTGGTTTGGACCAATGTTTTAAAATGAACCACAAAGAATTACACAGAACGTATTCGTAGTTGTTCAGGTTCGTCATTGGTTTGGACCAATGTTTTAAAATGAACCACAAAGAAATGCATAGTGGACATTGCTAATCCATTCTTACTTGTTATTTGGCCAAATATGGGTATGCTTTCCTCTGCACCCACATATGAGTTGATCGACACAGAGTAATCTATGTCTGGAGTGAGGTTTGTGATATCCGTGCTTGTGGCCGAAGCAGGGAGAGTTAAATCCTTTGAATCATCTGGAAGAGAAACCAAATCATTACTGAGATCATAAGAAAAAGTCAGATCAGTGTGTATGAGCAGTCAGTCTGGCGCAGGATTGAACACTCACCTGTGTCCGATACTACTTGTATTCTGAAGCCGTGTACTGGTGATGATGGCAACCTCCATGACATTTGCACTGTGTTTTCATTTAGGATGTTAAATTTCAAGTCTGAGGGAGGTTCCACTGCAAACAGAACAGTCGTATGTTAGCGCAGGTCTCCAGTCAGGCTATAGAAAATGTTAAATCAATGCATATTATCATGAGCAATAGTACAATTGGAGGAATCCCAACAACAAACACTTCGAGGCTGAAGTTGACTCGTTCACTGTTGGGTGGGACGAACAGCAACACAACAACAAAGGAAAAGGTGAGGGAAGCCATTTTTCGGCAAAATGGCCTTTGCTTGAGTTGCCCGACCCAGAAAATCCTTGGTCAGCAGTTCAAGCAGGAAGACATACTTCATTCAGACCCATTCTGAACAGTGTCATCCGACATACCCCAGTGCAGACATTGAGTGGACCATCCAATACATGCTGTATGCAGTCAATCGAAGGCATGCCCATTCAGCCACCAGTAAATTCGAATCAAATGACTATAACTGATTACAAACTCAAGACAATGTCATTTTTTTTCATTCACAAGGTGCTGATTATACAATGGAATCCAAATAGATCATGCCTAATAACGTGAAGGTGGCCCTATCAGAAATCCAAGCCATATGTTATATATACAGTGCATGTATATATACACATATTTAAAAAAAAAAAAAACTTCAGGATTTTCAACTTTTTAAATACAGTCTATCAATCCAGTATATCATCCATTGCAAACCTCATAAAAAGAATACACAGTTTGTCATGAGAGACTCATGTGTACTTCCTTTTCGATGACATTCAACATGGCGCGAAGTGACGAGACAACGTGTGAATGCTCACATGGAGAGTACGGAGGAGAGTGCACATCATAGGAAAAAAAAAAAAGAGATAAGAATAACAAACAACCGACCACATAAGGTGAGGGGTGACAAAAAAAAAAAAAGGAAAAATAAAGAAAGAGAGAAAATACTGTTCCCATGACTGGGTCTCACAGCATCATGCACATGTACATGAAAAAAGTTGTTGAGGAACAACTTCATAAATTTGACAAAAGTTTCCATGTACATAAGGGACCACACATACAGAGAGCATAATATATTTCACAATGATATTCTTCTACAGAGACGCTTTACATGCAGTCTAAACTAATGGAAAGTATTCTGCCAGATGTATACCTCGGGCCTAACATCCAAGGCAACATCTGTATGAGAGCTGGACATGCTTAAGCATGTCTCAACAGAATAGCATCCTATGAGAATGAAGGGAAAAGAGGGGGGGGGATAATCTATTACATAACACTAATCGAGAAGATATTAGAAAATGTGTGACACTAAGGAAAGGTCTAGTAGATGTTAGGAGACTATAATGGGGACTGGTGGGGTAGTGTGTAGTCCCCTGAGAGATAATGCTAATGTAACTATTCTATATATTGTTGCAGCCAGAATAAAACCTCATATCTCCATTTTTGTTCCTGTTTATTGTGTTTTATTTTGGTGTTTTATGTTATTATTATTATTTCATTTATTTATTTATTTTACATAATCTAAAATTGCACTCGAGCAGTACAAAAAAATCTATGATGAATAGGCCAGTAGAAATCAGCCAGAACTACTTCGAATCACTTCTTTTTACATTTTCCACAAAAAAATGACATTTCCATACTCTTTGGAGATATGACATTTTATACAAAGTACTGGTCTTGTACGCTTTATTATAAATTATACAACAGTTAGCACCAAGTATTTAGTGTGACTGGTTTATTTGTGTTGATATAACAGTGTTTTCCATCACACTTTTACCCTTTCACTATCTACTGGTTGCTAAGTTTCAAGTGGCCTTCCTCTAAGCTGCCAGAAGGCCTTTTTTGGCAAAAGAAATTGCCAGGATTAAAAAAAGCATCATAAAAAGATTTGGGTATATTTATCTGACTTACTTCTTGCCCTCGCAGAACTGTTGTATAACAGCAGTAGAACACTCTGAGTTGCGTGCAATGGCGAATAACATCATGGGTGTGATGATCCACAGGATCCGCCTGCGACCAACTCACACCTACAGTATTATTCCCAGTAACACACTCATTCTTATGTTCTATTGCTCTAAGTCTGTACCAGCATTCCCAGATATGACTGCCTCTCCTGTTATGCAACAGGTACATCTCCATGAAGATGATATGCTAAATTCCATGCAAAGACGAGTGGAGGGATGGGGGTAGCAATACAGGAGCATGCAGGCCACTGAAAGGTGGGCAAGGGGGTATAATCTTAGAATATCATTCTAAAATACATGGTGGGGAAAGCCACAGCTTACATAACATCAAGTGCACAGGCAGATGACAAAAAAACACAACCTGAGTGACAAGCGTGGGATCATGGAGGCTGGAAAGGTGGCTCACCAACCTGGCGCATCAACCTCAAAAGGCCTGAGCAGATTCCCCTCGTGTCCGAACAGGCCCCATCTCCAAACCATGAGTCTTCACTCACTCACTCTCAGAAACCAAGCTGAGTGTTCTTGCGTGAAGGTGGCAAGGCACCAGTGTGGAAACGCTGTCTAAAAACTATCTAAGATGTCTAATGACGATGGCAGGGAGAAAGGGACTGGTTGCTCCATTTGAATTGATGTGAGAGTACAGTGGTGGATCCAAGTGGTCTAGAAGGTAAGCAGGCAGGTAAGGTGCGTCACATGACCAGCACGCCTCTTCCATTCCTCAGGGAGAGCCTGGCCCGTGTCAATAACTTCTGTCTCCACCCTGCCAGGCATTCTTTCTGGCTCGCTTCGTTGCCAGGCAGCTCAGAAAAAGAGGCTGGAGACTCCCGGAGAAGTCGACCAGATGCCAAAGTAATTCCACAACATGTGCTGACATTAAACACTCCCGCGTATTAACTTTCCATATGGCTTGCAACTCAGCATTTTCGAAAATGGCCGCAAAGGAACCTAAAAAGGCTCTTTGTCTTTGTGCTGTCTGAGGACTAATTTGGCCCTCTCTTATTACATCTTTCCATTCTGTTAGCAAAGATACATCGGTGAAGGTATTGGATGACCGCAAAAAAAAAAGAAAGAAAAAAAAAAAAGAAAACGTTTTTCAAAGGAAAGAATTAGAAGTTTCCATACTGAAGCTCCAAATGAATGAAGAATGTTTTTTAATGTTTTTCTTTTTCTCTTTACATCATTTCATTTTCCGCTCAAACAGTTTCCAGCACGCTTAAATGACACTGTGCGGTAACGTAAGTGGCATATTCATCTTTAGATAAAACAACTCACAGTCGTATGGTGGAAGATAGTCATCTTTTTTTCTGGATATAACTGATGCAGTGTTGGGAAGGAATATATTTTCACTTGGGCGTATCGTTCTAGCCATTCTGCAGCATCTCTATAATACCTGTTTATTGCAACTGCAGTTAAAATATCTATGGGTTAGTGTCACCTGAATGTATTAATAATCAGACGCATTTTTGTTTGTTTGTTGATAGTTATTGCATGAACTTGAACTTAGATTAAATGAAGAATTGCTGTATTGTACAAAAAAGAGAAAAAAAAAACACTTTAAAGTAGATCTAAGCCATAGATTAATGTGGGAAACGAGTATTTATGTTGAAATTAATTTTTTTTTTTTTTTTACCTTTTGATATTTTAGCAGGGAAGAGATCCCTCTGGGCAGCCAGAAGCATCTAGCCCAGATCGTTCCACTTACTCATTAGACAAGAACCGACTTGTAAGTGGAGACAATTACCAGCCCAAAGAAATGACCTCACCTCTAAAGCATTTCTTAAAACCATATGTGACATGCTCTTACCCTCACCCTTACCCTCACAAAATCAAGGGTTTTTATCTTTTCAAAATCTTTTTAATTCATTCCTTGTCATTACTGTAATTTATGTAACATTTTAATTGTCCGTTCTCATATTCAGTTTTGTATCCAACTGAACTTGATATGCAGGACAAAAAGAAGAAGGGAAACAGAGAGAGAGAGAGAGAGAGAGAGAGAGAGAGAGAGAGAGAGAGAGAGAGAGAGAGAGAGAGAGAGAGAGAGAAATAGAACATTTTACATACCTTGTTATTTAAGTGTGCCCCCATGTCTATGGGGTTTATGTAATCTGAATTTAATAAAAATCAAACACTGAACATGAGGTGTTATTTCTCATTACAGCGGAAATACAGGAGTATAATTCAGTCTTTTCATTAGGTGGAAATCAAAAGAACAGTGAGGAGAGATGAAGGGAGACAGAGGAGGAATGAAAGGAGGAAGGAGGGTGAGAAAAGTGGAAAGAAAAGTGGGAGAGAGAGTGATGGGATGTGGCGGTCATACCTTGAGCCTCCACTGTATTCAGTAATATTGTAAGGAGGGCCGCAGCGGCCACTGACAGCCTGGTCTTCATGTTTCAGATGGAGGGGCAGCGCATGAATTAATCTGGAAAGACAAAACCTTTCATTCAGCTCCACATTCAGGCTGTGAGGAGTCCTGAAATGTTTGAGGACCAGTACAGATCAGTGCAGACCCGGCGCTCAACATGATAACAGGACCTTGCATTAAAAGTGTGTGATGAAGACAAACCGGCTAATAAAAGTGACAAAAATAAATCACCAAACGATGTGACACTTATGAATGACACCCAGCCTTGCTTAATTAATTCAATCTAACGGCTCTAAACGCTTTAGGGCGCTAGAGCAGCTCTATAGCGCCTCCTTGTGGACCTCGAGGAAACAAAAGTTCCTAAAATTCCTCAAAGTCTAACACCAGTTGCTTGAGAAAAATCCACAATCATACCAGCACCAATCGATCACTGCAGAAATTATATCCATTGAAGCACTGCTAGTATATGAAATAATATCATCCATTCATAAGTCTATCATACCTTGAAAGCATCCAAATTAAAATAATTGGTATAGATTTAATCTCAGTATAGCTGAGGTGGTCCTCGTTTAGATTTCTACAAGAATGTAGAATTAGAATGTAGAATTGTCATTCTACATCTTATAAGTCAATAGCCAGTGCAACTGTTTAATTAAAAGCAAAGGTTTTTTATAGAAAGAAAGAAAAAGTAAAAGAAGTCTGACCTGTTGGTGTGCAGTGGAGAGAGTTTATGATGAACAGACTCCTCTCTCTCTCTCTCTCTCTCTCTCTCTCTCGGAGCAGGAGGAGGCGAGCTCAGACAGTGAAAGCTGCTCTGCCCATGTCTTTAAGGGAAAGCCTCTGTGGAAGGGGGAGGTATCTGAGCTCAACCTGCTACTTAATAGGGGGCTGTTCCCCACATACTTTTAAACCGGAGACCCTTACGAAAGTCTCCAAGAATGGCACCCCCAGCATTTTAAGTGCTTTCTAAGTGCTACCGAGATCCGGAGCAGGGAGCCAAAAGGACTGAGCTCACTTTTCTTGGGTCAGTTTCAAAAGGCTTGGCCTTTACTGCTCATGTTTGATTAGACTGCCATATTAGCATTCGGTTTTGGGTGTTTGCTATTAACTCAACCCCAGAGAAATGAAACTCACTGAACCTTCTCATTTTTTCACCTCGTTTCATTTGGACCATCCCCTGTGTAAAAGCGACAAACTTTAGTACTGGCTATGGGCTAGTTATATTTGTGATTGCTGCCCCCTAGAGGACAGTTTAGGCAGGCGCTTGTGCCTTCTTTCACAAATTTAAAAGGTTACGTGTAAAGCGTGCATTTGTCACACCACAGCACAGCACAGTGTGAACAATGTGAAATTCCTTCTCTGTATTTAAGCCACTCTCCAAGTGAAGCAGCAGGTAATCAGTAACACAGCGCCCAGGGAGCAGTGTGTGGGGATGGTACCTTGCTCCAAAGATACCTCTGTGGAGCCACCAGCAGACCTTCTGTTCAGACTTTCTGTTCACAGGAGCAACTCCCTAACCACTAGGCTGCCTGCAGCCCCTACAGTTAGTGTGCATGTTAAAATGTGCCCCCTTATAGCAGGGGTGCCCAGACCCATTCCTGGAGGGCAGATGTCCAGCAGTTTGGAGAATTTCCTGCTGAAACCTGGTTCACCTCACCTTGTGAGTGCGTTTGAGGAGGGGAACCACTGTACTGGACATCTGCCCTCCAGGACTGCCTGATAGTCATGCATGAACAGACCACTGCACAGCACACAGTGTGAACAATGTGAAATTCTTTCTCTGCATTTAACCCATTCACCTAATGAAGCAGTGGGCAGCCAGCTACGCAGTACCCAGGGAGCAGTGTGTGGAGACGGTACCTTGCTCAAGGGTACCTCAGAGGTGCCACTGGCCGCCCTGGGATTCAAACCCATGACCTCACCATCGCAGGGGCAACTCCCTGACCACCAAGCCACCAGCTCCCCCATACAGATGCAAAATGTGTTTACATATGATACGCTGATATTCAAGATGCAAATCAAAGCTGTACCACCATCATTTAACAATCAAAACACTACGTATAGGTAAAGTGAACACTTTATTACATAAGGTTGATCCAGAGAACAATCAATAAATATTGATCCCATGTATGCAAAAAAAGAGAGAGAAATCTTCACAACTGGATACGGGTCATTTTACATGTGGAAAAAGGAGCATCTTCAGTCCTTCTTCTTGGGCATTGCTGCGGCAACCAACTCGTATATGACGAACCCGCTTCCTAAAGAGACAGGAATGATCACAGTTAGAAGTTACATACTGACATCTGAACCACTGAGAACCACTGCATTTAATGCTATCTTTCAAATATGAATAAAAATTTCAAAGCATTATTTATTGAAAAATGTCAATTCAAAATCTCACCATGTAACATTTCTGATAAAAAAAAAAAAAAACACACTACAGGCTATAGTGTGTTTGCATTTAATTGTGAAGATCCTCGAGATACCAATACTATTATATAAATGCGTAAATGGGACACAGAACTTCCCAGTACATGAGTTAATAGCAGGATAGAATAGATAAAATATTTTACACGGTCAAAAAAAAAAAAAAAAAAAAAAGCAACTCACCAAAGACTGTGAGGGCCATTGTTGCACGGTACAAAAGAGCATCTTTGGTGCCGCCCTTCAAGTGAACAGGAATATCATTGTCCTCCTGTAAACCCAAAGAGTGTTTATTATCTCATACTACATCAGAGCTCACCACTAATGAACAATGGCCTCTGTACATATGTTCACATGCAAACAAAGAGAAGGCTCTTAACTGGTAATGACAGGAAATGAGATTTCAATCTTAAAATCCAGTATCTCATTTTTGGATCCTAATAATTAAATACTTAGGACAGCACTTGTCCTCATTTCCTTATTCTTCCATGTTTACTGCTGATACTGCTTGGTCATTTCAATTTCCAACAAAACTACATTTGAAATAGATTGAGCTTTTTTTTACTTCAGTAAAGCCACAAAGACATAAATGACAGCCATCTCTCTCAGCACTGGTCCAAAAGAAGCAGCGTGTGTCAGAATTTAAAATATTACTGCAGTCATAGACCAGCGAGTGAAGCTTCAGGCTGATTATTTTACTGGCTCTTCTTTTAAGCATCACATCGCATGCAATTAGTAAATCCAGCCCACTCTAGCAGTGAAACCCCTACAAGCAAATTCACTGTATACTTATCTGATTTCCTACAAAAAGGAAAAAGACAAATCAGTTGAGGCACTGGAAAAAAGTCTGTAAGAAACATCTACGTATTTTAAAAAACCCACATTTCGCTGCAACCACAAGGTTAGGGTGACTGCGGCGCCAAAACATTTCCGTCCCCACTCATCGTGTTCGTCCTCACGCATTGACGGCATCAATTGTGATCGGTTCCTAAGATCAGCCAAGTTTACCGATCGAGTCATGAAATGTGATTATCGGCCGATACCAATAACCAATAAACTAAAAGACCGGTAATGTCTGAGCATGAGAGCACTTTAAATAAATCAGACAATAAAAAAGCTGAGCATAAAATTTAGAGTAAGTGGTGTGTATGAAGGCATGACAATCTCTTAGCAATACATATATGAGTATTCTACCATTAATCTCTGGTGGGGTACCTAAACCTGGAACTTCGATCCTGGTCGGATGAGTTCTGGCAGTGGATAAGGAGGGGAGATGATAAACAAAACTATCCTTTCCATCTACTTGGCTCATCAAAGCTCTATTTGAACAAGTTAACATCACTGTTCCTACAGCAACATATAGTGCACAAGTGGTACTTTAATACAATGCAACCTACTGGACAAATGTTTTGATTATTTTATTTTGGTGGTGATTAAGTAAAGTACAGTGACCCTTTATGGTCACAAGCGAACACACCACAGCACACAATGTGAACAAGGTGAAGTTCTTTCTCTGCATTTAACCCATCCACCAACTGAAGCAGACGCAACAGGGGGGCATCTCAGGAGCAGTATTGGGGGACAGTATCCTGCTTATGGGTACCTAAATTGTGACACTATCAGTCCTGGGATTCAAACCCACAACATTCTGATCGCAGGGACAACTCCCTAATCACCAGGCCACCAGATGAGAATACGTATTCAAGTACTTGTTCAGAATTATTAACAAATATTCAAACCTTATAAAATGCAGCATATTCAGGCTAGCCCTAGCAATTACACTTGTGAGATTTGAAAAATAAACAGTACGAAAAACCTCTGATGCCTTCAGAAACCGGCCTGGGCAGGTTTATTTATAATGTTCTAAATAATTAGCATTCAAGAAATAGTCTCATAATGTTGACTTAGTGTACGGCACAAGACATATTGACCTGCATCCTCATGGAGTTGAAGAGCATGAAGTTCACCTACATTAGTGATCACAAGTGCTTACCTGAAACAACTTTTGCTTGAGTGGCACTTTATTTTCAACCTGCCTGCGAGCACTACTAGAGAATGTTCGACTGCACACCTGCCTGAGAGCCTGAGAAGTACATGGAGGAAAGATCGGTTAGGGGAAAAAAAATAATAATACTAACATGCACTGGGAAAAAAGTGTCAAAGAGTAAGTTGCATCATAACAGTTGTTACCTCTGGGTCTTTTCACCCATTAATCTCGCTAATAAAATATGTGTAAAGTGTCCTTTTGTCATACGTCAACAGCCCAAAGCACACAGTGTGAACAGCACCAAAGAAGTTCTCTGCATCTAAACCATTCACGACCTTCTGATCACAGGGGCAACTCCATAACCACTATGCCACCTGCAAATTGTTCTATAAACCGACAGAGCTACAGCTGACAACTATTTCCTGCTCTGCTAAGTGTGGCTAACAGTTAGCCAGAAGTGAAACCTGTCCAGAGAAGGAGGAAACTGGTCATAAAGTTATTTTAACACAATTTAACACTGACATTGTGACATTTTTATTTATGTCGGGGCTTGTTATTAAAGCTCTGAACAGCAGTTTCTTTCAGAACGGTCTTGTCAAAGAGTGAAAGTAAGTAGCACAGGTAGCATTAGCCGCCTAGCTAAGGTCAGGCTAATGAACTCAGGTCTATAAAATAAAAACAGAGCAACAAATCAACAAGACTAGCTGGAGAAAGTCATGTACAACAAACTGAGTATTATGAAGCAGTATACCACACTTACCATGACGTGCCTCAACATGATGGAGAGCTGAAACTTCACTCACAGCAGCAGCACAAGGACACACTGCTAACGTCCTGAATCAGTAATCCGGTTCCGGCTGGACCTGTCAGGATGAGGCGCCGTGTCTCCACCTAGAGGCACAAGACCCTTATCCTACACGTGTCCTGTTTTATTTATTTCACAGATTTAAAAAATCATGTAAAAATAATTATTAAATGCATATTTTGCATACACTGCAAAAGCACATAGCTCTATTACAAACATTTTAGTTTTAGAATAATCATGTATTAGTCCCACTGGGAAATTTGCTTCGTTGCTGCAGCAAGTGGTCAAAACAAAAGAAGAAAGTAAGAGTAGAATAACCAATAAAATAAAAGCTATACAACACATTATAATATAAAAATACTCTATATGTGTAATAAATACTCTGTATATTATATATATATATATATATATATATATATAGAGAGAGAGAGAGAGAGAGAGAGAGAG
>JBBIGA010000001.1:33867406-33896692 GCA_037576975.1 Alestes dentex | reverse complement strand
ATATACACACACATATATACACACATATATACATACATATTATATAAATTATTAGTATTAGAATTCTTTGCTACAAATTTTAAAATGATACATTAGTCACATTTAATAATTTTTTTAAAATAGCTAATTCATTTTTATTTCATAGATATTTCTTTTATGTTATACTGTGTGTGACACCTGTTGAGCCTGTTTTTAATTTCAGTTAAGGAAATACAAGTTACAGCTTGTAGTGGTTTGGTTTGTTGTTTATTACATGGTGTCACCTTGTTCTGTGTGTATGGACTAAATATTAATCTTAGTTTTTAATACATATTATTCCACAATTTTAAACTTTTCAACTACTAGCCTTAGAAAATGATAAAGCAGGTCTGGGGCTAATCCTACCTGAAATAGGTTTGGGGGGATTATAGCAAAATGGATTCTAAAATAACTAGAAGTATATAGAGTGAAATAATTCATTCATTCATTCATTCATTAAGCAGTTTGGTGTGATCATGAGATCATGTTCCCACTTCAGCCAAATTTCAAACATCAACTTTATCATTACTGTTCTGTCATGTTGACTTCTTCAAGCCAATGGTTGGTCTGATTTTTCCTCTCAACACTTGAAAGTGACACTGAATCCAAATACAAGCATACAAATATTACCACTTGGTTGATTTATTTTCAATAGACTATATTCAGTGAACAAGTGACAGTGAGGTACACTTTCAGGAAGCCTTGCTGAAGAAGTTCTGCAAATTGCAGAACATCTACTACTGCTGCACAACAAAGCTGGGGCACTTTAGGGCCCTACAGATCCCAGTAGCATCTGACAAATAATTACAAAAAAAGAAATCATACGGATATCTATAGCCCTTACTATACAAAGGACAAAAAAAATCATTACTTTGGTCACACAACAGGGAATGTATGCCTGTTTGACTGGATTGACAGAACTTTACACAGCAGACTTTCGGTGCGAACTGTCACACCTTTACAAAACTCTATGAAGTTTAAATAAATCTCAAACACTGCCTCAAAATTGAAAAGTTTCATCATGTGCTTTTCCTTCCAACCAAAGAAGTAAGAAAAAAAAATGTATGGGCACTGAAAAACAATGCTGTAAATAATTTAAAGACTGGATATGGAAATAAAATTAGATTTAGGTGAGACAGAAAAAGTGAAAATGAAATGTAAAAGCAAGTTTCCAACATTCAAAAGGTAAAAATGAGAAGTAGCAATGGCTTCGCACAAGCACTGTGAAGCCTAACAGCAAGCCCATACAAGTCCATTCACACAATCACAAAAAGCTAGTAAAAGCCAAGCATTAAAGCCATGAGTGCTAAAACTGTTAAATAGTCATTTAGGGCATAGCTTTGGTCAAAGTGGACTCATATACAGCACAATCCTGAATGAGGACAGGAGTTTTGTGCCACTGCATCTCCTTAAGAATATTCTACATGCATAACCAAGCAGCTGATTATGTTCACAAACATCCTTCATTCCCAGGCTATTCTCAAGTGAGCATCTGAAATGTAGAGACACTCATGTATCAATCACTTACACGTATAATGCAAACACCATGTTAGTTTAAACAAGTTCATTCAAATGCAAATTATCTGTGGGATGTGCAAAATTATGCTTACAGCCTGCAAAATGTACTGGAAACACACTGGAAGGTTCAGAAAATACTTTTTTTGTACATGGAAGATGTAATGACTTTCATATCCCTTCAACGCATCTGGCCAGGTGTTGTAAATGATAGGCTGTAAACAATCAAATCGTTTACAACAAATGCCTCAGCACCATTTTTTGTTATTTCAGGATCTCAGGGCTTCACTGTCACTTCACAATACTGCACCGTTAGTGCATAATATTTCATCTGACATGGGAACTGAACTTGAGGAACTTCATCATGTTTTTGCACAATGACCTTAGAGGAAAATATATAAATACTATAACCATACTGCAGATGCTTAAATACCAGTGCGTGAACATGAAATCAGCGTACTGTCCTTTAAGACAAATGTGTATGCACACACGATCATCTGGCATGAGATAACTGATATCAGGTTTTGTGCAACAGTGTGACAAATACTAAATCTCATGGCAGTAAGCTGGTCCAAAACAGCAGCAGTCTTGAGGCTCTAGTTGGGGATGTCAGCATTGTTGCTGCGGTTGCCATATTTGTGGTGGATGACCAGTAGGACCACACCTAGAAAAAAACAGACAGAACCCACAGTGATGTAGGCAATGCCCAGGAATGGGTTCTTCCCACCCATCCAGGAGATTGTGCTGAGGATCATGCGTTTGCGGCCGTCAAAGCTTCGAACCGGATAGTCTGGGATTATACCATTAAGGAATATTGGTGTTGACTTTTCCACTTTAGGGTCTTAGACTTGTCGACTATAAAGTAACCTGCAGATTAGACTTTCTCATTTCTTGTATGTATATGTGGAACGGTTCCTCAAAACACCCCTAGACGGTTCTGATTTTTGTGTCAACCTAACTTTCAAGACAAAGAGAGAGTAGGGGTGTAACGGTTCAGAAAGGTCACGGTTCGGTTCACACTACGGTTCTGACTTGAGGGTTCGGTACGGTTCCGATACAGCGAAGTTAAGTAACAAAAAATTCTAAAGCATGAGGCTTGGTTTGTTTTTGTTTATTTTAAATAACTTAAATAAATCTTGTGTTATTAATAGAAATTAGTAATAAATATTAGTCTTACCTAATAGAAAATAAGTGAAATGGCAGGTATGGCATTCTTTTAGGTATGGCATTCTCTTTTTTACAAAAATACGGCACAAGTACATTTTCATCCTCTATGTAGTGAAAACAGCAAACAAACTCACAGTGAAAACATGCACTGACTAATTATCTAGAGGCTGTTTAAAAACTGCCGGGAGCAGCACGTTGGACAGCATGTTGGGTTTTTTTTTTTGCCTCGCTCCGGTGGTTTTTTTAACATCTGGGTGTTGCCGTCCAAGATGCGTTATCAAATTTGATGTGTTTCCGCACACATACCCTACAGGTGCCGAGTAACGCCGACATGCCGTCTTTGTCCGATCTACGATTCGCTCTCCATTGCCGTCGTAATTCACTGGGAACCCAAAATAATCACACGCTCAATTTAAAAGACGCAGACGGGTCTTCCAGCTCATCTGTGCCGTTTTCAGTAGCCGTGTTATGAGGCTTGCATGAGACGCGAATCAGCTTGAAGCTAAACTTTTTTAAAGGTCACTGTTTAATGTTTCGTATGAAACTCACGCTTGTAAATTTAGTTCCGCATTACTTTAATCGCGTCTTCTCCGTCGTACCGTGTATTCTCCGTACGACATCATGTACCGTGATGGTTCGGAACGAATACATGTTACAGCCTAAGAGACAGCAAAAAAGAGGACACTCTGGGGGTCTGACAACTTACCTGAAAATAACAATAACTGATTTCCTGCCAAGGCTTAATAATGATCAAAATAACAATTAACCCCTAGTATCTTCCCAACACCTGAAATACACAACCCAAATGTAATAGCTTTGGCACAGTCTGGAAGGATACTGTAAGCAATTTCCAGGCTGTAGTTCCCACGGGGCAATGTTGGAGTCAGGTTGTCTTTGCTCTTGTGGATGATACGGTACAGTTTTCTGAAGGTGGGCAGAGCAGCTGTTCTCATCCACACAATGAAGTCCTCATTGATGAAACCATTGTTGTCAGGATCAGTAGGATCTAGCTCATAGACAGGCTTGTGCCAGTTCACAGGTTTGGTATTATCTGTAATAAAAGGTTACCTGATCTCACTCCTTAAAGTATTAAAAAGACTTTCAATAGAACAGCTTCACAATTAAATGTCACTGACTAGCAAAATCCAAAGGGACTGATCTTACTGTTCTAGTTACAGATAGTGATACAGAGAAAAGCAGGAACAAAAATTTAGCACACACTCAGATGAAAAAACAAAAAATGTTTTCAAATAAAAGTAATACATGGAGTAATACATGAAGAAAATGAAGACACAATACTTTTATAATTAAATCTGTGCTTTCAAAAAGTGAAAACAAAACTGATAAATAATAAAAACATTTTCTTAAATGAACCTGTTACTTTATATACAGTATGTGCCACTGGAATCCAGTGTCATCTCCAACAGATAATAGCTAGTCATCCAAGGTAATAATTTTTTTTTAGTTATACTTTAGCACAGCCGTTTCTGATGTCTTTTCGTCATTTTCAAAACACTGAATATAAAGCAGGAAGCTAAACTTTCATATGGTCTCAAGTTTTAAGTGTTGGACTACTTGTTGAAAACTGGCTTCAAATTACTTCTACGTCTGAAGTCCCTCATGAAACTCTGAAATAGTTCCATACTGTTTATCTGCGGTCACTCAAACTGTTTGAACGCATCTGCACTTGAGACACATGAAGCGCAAACACTTTTAATAATTATATCTTAGTTTCAGTAGATTTAATGAACAATTTGGAATGGGCAATCTTCTCTTTGAATCAGTTTTTGAATTTTTATCAAGCAATTACGAATACCTTTGAATGTTACTGTGAGGTTGTCATTGTTTCCTGAAGGATTCCTGAACTTCACATGCTTGTCAGTCCACCAAGCAATTCCCTTCTTCACAAGCGGAATTGAAGTTCTGGTACCATTTGGGTAAATATAAAACAGTTCCAAAGTGTCTGAAAACACAGGAGTTACAAGAGACAGGAAGTTACAAGAGACCTTAAGAGTCTAAGCTTAAGGTCACGCAGTAGATTATTCAGTACAAAATGTATTTTATAGTGTTATTACCATTAAAAAGACTGTTGGCAATAGCACCACAGGGTGCTATAGGCAGCTTGTCATTCATGCGGTATGGCTCACACTCTTTGCTGGGATTCTGTTCCAACACACAAAACATACAGAAAAAACAAATGTATCCAAAATGTGTTTTTTAGCCACATGGTAAGATACACCAAACTTTTGCAATCCACTTACAGTTAAAGAGCTTTTGTCTCCATTCAGCTGACTGTCATCCCTTGACTTGACATAACGTCTGTGGTTCTGATAGAAGTTAGATAGTCCGTAGTACATAAAAACATTGCTCTAAGAGAGAAAGAACATCCAAGTGAACAGCTTGTCATCACATTTAAAATGCATCTCCAAAATTCCAGTCTATTTTAAATATCCAGTTCAATACAAAAAGAAAGGACGTGTTCATGCTAATATTGTTCACTGAACAATCAAATCTCCGACCATGTGAGTGATCAATAATACAGCCTCGAAAATGCAACTGAATAATGAATGAAATCTGAGGCCAAGGCCTTGATGCTTCTGTTCTGTTCACTTTAAAGCACTTTTTATTGATTTCAAGAAATGGACCAGTGACTAAACATACACAGCTATAAATAAGCAATTTGGCTGTTGATTTTGTTGCCGCCTCTATGACTGCAGACAGCGTACCTCGAATGGCTGTTCAAGAGTGAAAGGCACAGAGCATCTGCAGGAGTCATTCCAGTAGGTATGCGAGCATTTGGAGCATGGACTGCTCGAGTCAGCACCTGTGTAATCAATCTACAACAAAGCAAAGGCAAAATTTTAAAAAAGACCTGGACAAATAGGTAAATGCAGAGAAAGTTTTCCACACATAGATGAAGCCAAAACCCTCGTTAAAGACCATTTTCAATGGTGATTCACCTTTGGCAAGGCAGTTTATTCTAAGATTTGGCTGAATCCACATCTGCAAAACTGGCCCATAATGTTTAACTGATTTTGCGCAGAACACCTTCAGTTTTCATGTTTGGCATATTAATCAATGACTTATTGACAAAAATATTGGGACGCCTGACCATTATACCACTGACTTAAATGACATTGCATTCAAATACATAGGCTTCAATTTGGAGCTGTTACCCCTTTGCAACGATATCAGCTTCCACTCATCTTGGAAGGCTTTCCATACGTTTTTGGAGAGTTTTGTGGGAATTTGTGTCCATTCACTCTGTATATCGTTTATGAGCTCAGGTACTGACGTTGGAGGAGAAGGCCTGGCTTGCAATCTCCGTTCCAGTTCATCCCGAAGGTGTTGTATGGCGTTGAGGTCAGGGCTCTGTACGGGCCAGCCAAGTTCTTCCGCACCGAACTCACCCAAACATGTCTTTATGGACACTGTTTTGTATCTTCCCCAAACTGTGTCCACAAAGTTGGAAGCATGGCGTTAAGACTAAGATTAAGCCCTTCGTTGCAAGTAAGTCCTATTAGTCCATCTTTGTCCAAATCCTGTCCCAATACTTTTGTCCTTACAGCCTATTTGGCCTGTGAGGAAACTGGCAACCACTGCAAAAAGGCCTGGGAGCAAACAACTCGTTTTGCACATAAATACTTATTAACTCTAGAACGACTTATTAACTCTATAAAGTAATGTTACCTCGAACTCTTTGATGTTATTCGAGGTCACGTAAAGGCCGATGCCGATGGGGATGAAGATGAGCCCGATGACGAAGAAGGCAGGCAGCACGGTGCCGGCGGTGAGGATGGGCTGCCAGGCGGGCAGGCGCTGCTGTTTAAAAGCTGTGTTGTCCGGCTTCTTGCTTTTCCCAGCACCGGGGCCTCCTGCAGCGGCTGATCCTGAGTGGTGCCCGTCCTCCTCCTTCGCACTGTAGCTGGACGCCATCATGTCTGCTTGACTGAGGGCTCATAAACTATTAGCAACCGGGGTAGCTCTCGTACAAGCGGACCAAAAGACACAAAACGACTTCCAACACCTCCCCTTTACTGTTTATCCGCGTTGTTAAATTAATTTGAATTCCCACAGCTCATCTAAAACACACAAAAAAACCCAACTTCACCGAGAGATAATCCCTCTATTCATGAACTGGTACTATTGACAAGGCGGTAAACAAGGAAGTGGAAGATACGCAGATACGCGTCAGCCAATAGGCTGCTCGTTACCATTGACTACGTCATGACGTATGAATATTTAATAAGCTAGTCTTGTCCATAATATTTATCCATGTTTTTTTATGTTTTTTTTTTTTTTTTTTTTGCTCATTAATATCTGAAAATCGTAAAATATGTGAAAATAAAGCCTGATCTAGTAGAGGTTAAATGCATAATCTAATGCAATTTTATGTGCAGTTCTCTAGTCTGTAGCAAAAGTGAACTGGGAGAATCCAAAGGCATCACAAGAAAAAGAAAACAAAACACTTTATTTCAGTGATCTTATAAACAATAGTAAAAACATTTGTTACACACAAAGAAGCTTGGCCTCAGTAATAACATTAACACACATAACACTGAATGAATCAAGCCCACTATGTGAGCTAATAATTAAATCCCTTAAATGGTTCATAGTAACAGCACCGCAAACAAAATTACCACCCTTGCTCTCTGAAATATTCTGCAGGATGCCTAAAGCTGACCCTAACAGTTTACAGAGGAAAGCCAGGCTCAGGTTTGTTACTGGTCAGCAGTTTAACTCAAGACAGTATGATCCTTTAGTTTAAAAAAAGAAGAGAGAAAGAAAAGAAAAATGAACAACAGTAACAACAAAGACATTTTCTGTATTTACAGTTGTAGGTGTATTGTCCATTCACCTATGACTAACTGTTCTGACCTGATTTGGAAACAGAACTATACTGGCAGTTCCCTTCAGCCATCCAAAGAGAAGGGGCCATCTTCAAGAAGTCTTCTCATCATATTGGCTCTGACAGTTTACGAGCCCTAAATTAAAATATTTTTATTTTTTAATCATGCACTCTTTCAGCCTTTCCCACCGCTCTGAAACGTGGCGCTGCCATTAGTTGATTTCTTCACCTCAATACGCATGGACTGGCTCTCTGCTTTTGATTCCATCTTCACACCGGTGGTGATACCCAGAGCTCCAAGGACAGCCTTTCCAGTCTTCATACCCCGAGACATAGGAATGCGAGTGAGCCCGGACCGGGATGACTGGGGGTCCATAACAGGCTGCTGTGGACAGAAAATGACATAAATAAAAAGTGGAAAGTATCAAAAACATCAATTTCATTCTTGTATACCTAGCCAGATAACCTGTTACTGTATGCTACATTCATTGTACAATTCTTGTCCATTCAATCAGTCACAAGAAAGTTAAAAATTACAAACTGTATCCCATCTGTTGCTCTGCACAACTTTACCCTGTTCATCAGTAATCAGGACCAACCAGTGAGCAAGTATGATTTGGATGGTGGAACATTCTCAGTACAGCAGAGACACTGACATGCTATAGTGTGTGCATGTGTGTGTGTGTGTGTGTGTGTGTGTGTGTGTGTTTGTGTGTGAGGCACCCAGAGTGGATCACACACAGCAGTGTTTGCTGATAAATCATACCATAGATCATCAGTTTATATGGATACATGTGCATGTGATCTTGATTTTATTTCTTTGCGAGCACCAAAAGTCCTAGTAATGATATGAATACCAAAATATTCCAGTATTGCTTCAGTGATATGCTTTAGCCACACATGTTCTTAGTACTACATACTTCTGAAACTTCATAATAACTTCTATGAGCTAAAGATAGCAAGTCAGCTTTAATTAAATGTTACATATATACTGAGTGAAACATAAAGGAATCACGGAAAAGATCAGAGAACTTGCATTTTGGTGAATTATACACAATCACTTGACAGTTAGTTACTTAACTGCTCATTGGTCAATAATGTGACACTTGCATGTTGCTGCAAAACAGATGTTGCAGGAGGACTAAAGTTACTGGAGAAGTGACACTTTCATTTGTGTTGCTGTTTCACAACATGAAGACCAAAGGAGTGTCGGTGCCAGTAAAGTATCCCATGATGACACTGACAAATTAGAATGAAGAATTCTACCAAAGATTAATTTGAACTGGTCAGATTTTTCATGGTATCTTGAAAAGGGGAAACATGTATAAAAATGCATCCTGCATGGTTCACATAATACAGATGGAATCCTTGGATTCAGGTGACATTCAGCATGTCATAGTCAATTTAATAATGTTTCAAGCATGGCAAAACACCGTATCACTTTCCAATTACTTCTGGACTGAACTGTAACAGTTCCATCAACATTGAACTCTTTGTCCTTCGTAACTGTTGTAATGTAACAGACTCATACATACATTAAGTACATTATGGGTGCTATGTAAGGTTTCATTCATCTAATTTCATGATGTTTTCTTTATTTGTCACATTGTACAATTATTTCAAGCCTTCTAAGTATACACACTGTAGTTCACTGCATTAATACTTACCAAATCCAAATTAGTCTTAATAATAAATAACTATAATATTAGTATCTCTCTTACCACAGAAAGTGTTGGTCTGGCTGGTGCTGCAGTGACCTGTGTGATGGTGAGGCTGCTTGTTACTTTGTTTGATGCCGTTTTACTGATGGTGCCATGGCGTGGTGAGCGTAGCACAGTGCCTGTAGAAAGTTCCTTGCTCTCAGCTGCTACAGCAACAGGTTTGACCATGACAATAGAGCTGTTGTTTTCGGAGGGCTTTCTGAACTGCGGGCCTAAGTGGATGTGTATTTTGTTGTCATCTGTGGTGATGATATTAGCATTTGAGTTAGACTTTTTAATGGGTGTTGGGACCATTCTTTTCTCAGGAGTCACTTTAAATACAGCCCTGCCTGTGATCATTTCCTGTGGCTCTGGAGAGCTCGACATGTCTGACAACGTAGAGGTGCTAAGTGACACAAGGGGTACGGGCGAAGTCGGTCTGTCAATGGAGGGCACTCTCATAATCTCTGGGGACTTGGCTCTAGAGATAGTTGTGATGGTCAAAGGAGATTTGGCTCTCTCAGGACATCTCACCTCTCTGGATCTCTCATTTGGCGAAACAGCTGTGGAAGGAATGATTGTTATCCGTGGCTTCTGAACCCCCGGCGAGGGTGTGACTATGGCAGTGCTGAAGATGCTCTCTGCTGAAGGACTGCTAATCTGTAAGGTTGCCTTACTGTTCTGGTGGTCAGGAGTCACACGAATGTGTAATGGCTGACCTTGCTTTTGGGTCATTTTAAACTCTCCATTTATATTCACTGACTTATCTGAAGCACTCTGAGCATGACTGTCTTTCTTCCTCATCCACGGGATCCAGGATTTCTTCAGAGTAAGGTCACCAGCTGTTGGAGGGTAGAGTTCACGGACTGGTGGTCTTTCAGCGGGCTTCTTAAGGCTTCTCTGCCTAAGGCTGCTCATGATGTGGTTCTCTTCTTGGACAGACTTTTTGATGAACACAGCAGGTGTGTCCTCATCGTCATTTGGTTCATTTTCAGCAGCATCAGTCTGCATTCCTGTAGACGTCATTGGAACATCCATCATCCTCCTTCCGTTGCTGCTGGGCCTTAAGGCTCGACTGTAGCGCTTAGTGATCTCAAGTTCTTTGGTAAGATTTAGAACCTCGTTGCTCATGCTCTTTTTCTTGTTCTCCTCCTCGAGGAACCTCTGTTGTAGGACGGAGTAGTCCACCTGAAGCTGTGAAAGCTGGTCCTCCTTGTTCATGAGCTCATGGATCTTTTCTTTGAGAGCTTGAACATCTGCTTGCAGGTCTCTGTTTTTGGCCTCTTCTGACTTGCACCGCCGCCGTAACTCTGTCTCTTGACTGACGGCTTCTCCTCTTTCTATTCCCTTGTTTAGAGCAATCTGACTCCTCATTTCCTCTACCTGCTGTGAGAGGGAAATAGCCTTTTCTTGCTCACTCTTAAACTTCTTCTCCAACATGTCATACTCATCCTCGGTCTTGATCAGATCTCCCTCAAGAACCTCAAGCTGCTTGAGACGATTTCTCAACCTTTCAATTTCCACAGTTAGTTCTACTACTTTGTTTTCATCCTTTCTGCTTGAATTTGAAAGGACTCCCACTTCTTTGCTCAATGGTTTCTTTACAGATTCATTTCCTTCTTCCCTCAATCCATCATTTGTGTGTTTCGTCACACAAAGCTTTGAGCTCAAGTCTTTACATTTGCTTTCCTCAGCGGTAAGTCTGACCTTAAGCTCATCTTTCTCTTTGACCAAGGTGGTTATTTTCGCCTCCATCTCTGATTTCAACTTTAGGAGTTTTTTACTCTCTTCTATCAATCTCTCTGTGACCTCCGTAACCTTCTCCTGCTCTGCCTTAAACAGTACTTCCAGCTCCTCTCTCTTCTTTTCCTCAGACCTTATCCTTTCTGCCATGTTCTTACGCTCATTAACCATTATTACAGTGACTGACTTGAGCTTCATCAGCTCCTCTTTCAGAACCAACTCTGCTTTCTCTAGTTTCAACTCAGATGTCTCCAGTTCCTTCATGCGGATCTTAACTGCGACCAGTTCATCTGCCAGTTCTTTTGTCAGGCTTTTTTCTTTCTCCAGAGCATTCTGTAGCTGAGCACATTCAGTCCTGCCCATACTGAAGTCTGCTTCCAGCTTCTCTAGCTCTGACATCCTCTTTTGTAGCTTTTCCACCTCCGACTTTATCCCCTTGCTGTGGACCTCCTCAGTCTGGAGTTTCTTCTTCAGCTCAGTGCACTGAGTCTCGGCTTTGGTGATCTCTTCATCCTTGCCCTCCATCTCCAGGACTCTCTTACGTAAGTTCTCCAGCTCCGCCATCAGGTTTGAGTTGCCGCACTCCCTCTTGCTGATTTTGTCTCGCAGCTCCTGTAGCTCTGCTGCTGATTTCTGCAGAACAGCATTAGTCCCTTCCAGCTCCTCAGTTTTCTGTGTTAGAGTTGCCTGTTTCTGGCACAGCTGCCTATACAGAGTGTCTTGGCTGGCTAGTTTAGCTGTCATCTCGTCATGCTGTCGTGCAAACTTGGAAGTCCTGACCTCTAGCTCAACCTCAAGGTTTAAGAGCTTTTGGCTGTCTTCTTTTGCTTTGGCCTCAACCTCACTCAGCCTCTTGTCTTTCTCTTGGAGTTTTTGGAGAAGTTCTTGAATCTTCTGACTTTGCTGGTCAATCTGCTCCAGGTGGAGTTGCTGTTCATCGACAAGCATGAGTGCAAAAGACTTCAACTTGATCAGCTCTCCACGAACTTTCTGCAGTCGTCTAGAGTGTTCCTTTTCTTTTCGTACTTGTTGCGCTTTCTCTTGCTTCAGCAATAGCTTTAACCTGATGAAGAGAGACAAATAACAAACTTACTTATTTAAACAATTTCAAAAATAGCCAGTATACTATGAATTACTGCAAATAGTAATGTGTCCAATTTATGCTTCTTTTCTTTTCTTTTTTAATTTGCTCACATATTTTCATATATTTTTTTCAGAATTTACTTTTCTGCTTATACATCATGATGTGTTTCATAATACTGTTAATCTAGACCTGAACCAGCGATTATAATGTGAGAATTCCTATTGGATTCTTGTGGGTTTTTTTAGCATGCTTCTCACACTTGAATGAGCTGGAGACCCCCACCAGCACAAATAAGCAGCTTTACCAGACAAAAGCACTCACACTGTTTCCACCCTTGGTGCTGGAACCGTGACCAAAAACTCAAAGTACGAGTGAATGTTTAACCAAGCACCCAGGCTTGGTTGTGTTCCCAATTCTCTGCTTCTCACACTGTCTTCCCATAAAACTCCTCCTCAGCTTGCATCTAATTGCCCCATAAAATATCACATTTCTGTGTGGTTGCACTGTAATTTACATACAAAATTCACAATTATGTAAAATGTAACAGTGCATATCACTATACTAGCAAGGTGTAATCAAAACTTACCCTGTCGTTTTGATGTCCCCAAGGAGTACTCATGCTTTTAATTTTTTAAAAACTGTCATGCATCTAGGTTTGCAGCCATCGGCCAGGCCTATTACTCTGTGGGGAACAGCCCATCACATTCCATGCATGCTATCACGACAATGATAGGTGAAAATTGTGCAAAGCTCTCCCAGAACAGGCTGGCTGATGATGTCATGTTGCCCATATATGGCACAGATTTGTGAAGCTCTGCACTGAGCACTGATGGGTGGGTCTTTTCCTTCAAATTTTCAATTTTGTAACAATCAGTGTTTGCAACATATGAGTGGAGGAATCATTTCCATAAGCAGTGTTATGTCTGTAGTCAAAGTTATTGCTCGATTAGCAATGCCATGTTTGTAGTCAAAGTAACTGTCCATGAAAGTCATGCAGTGTGAACTGCATGCAAATTGTTGGGGCAGGGGGGGAGTCCTTCCAGGGCCCTTATTCCTGCTCACCCTGCTGGACAGCATCAGTTACTATGAATGGCACAGTGATCTGAGAGCTCATGTACTATGATTTAGATACATAGTTACTACTACTCACTTAGAAACTCTACACTTAAGGATAAAGGAAAACACTGAAATGATCCTATGAGTTCAGACCGGCTTTATATATATAGGAATGACACACCACTGTAAAAAGATTATTTAATTATTTTGGTGGGTCATTAAAAACTCGGATTAATGAATATTACAAAGGTTATCGAGTTTTTGTGTATACAGATATGTATGTATGTCTGTATGTGTGCGCGCACGCGTGTGGGTGTGTGTACACATGCCATATCGTCTGTATTTTTGGGTTTTGTTATAGTTAATCAGCCTATGGAAATGTAAAAGAGAGGCTATAGGCTACTCTTTGACACACAGAATTCAGGGGATTTCACGTTTCTCTTCATCACCTCTGCTGTTCTCTCGTGGCATGAAAAACAGGTGTGAATGTTGGAGACGGGCACATATTTTCCACCTACACATGTTGACTGACACAGACTCTTTATCTGCGTGTGTGTGTGTATGTGTGTTTGTTTTTGTGTGTGGGGGTGCGTGTGTGTGTATGTGGTACTGTACATATACACCCCCCACACATGTTGACTGAAATAGACTCTTTATGTGTTTGTGTGTGTGGGTGTGTGTGTATGTGGTAGTGTACATATACCCCCCTCCACTTACAAACACAGTTTGAAAGTGCTGCATGTGAGTGTTGGCATATGCATGGTTGTGTGTGAGGCTGCATGTGTGTGTGCAGGGTGCAGATACTACACTGAAAAGTATCTTTACTGGAGAAGGTTCATAATCGTGGTTCAGTGAGGGCACAAGATATCACCTGGCATGGTGGGCTGATTTGATGTCCATAAACTGCTGCCCACTTTTCCTTTCAAAGGTCAGGCTTCTCAAATTTGAATTCTGCGGTCTACATAAACAACCCATTTATTCAGTAAACACAGTTTTGCACTTGTGCAACGTGCTGCCATTCTCCCTGTCAAACTGGGGCTCCTGAGTGGCACCAACGTTATCAGGAGATCACTAGCGCAAAAGTAAGAGACCACCCTTTCATTCATTTCATTTCTAGTAAAACAGCTGTTAAGTACAAGTTATTCCTTTTCAGTGTCAGGAAAAAAGCAATGACTACATAAAATTCCAAAATGTTCAGTATTTAGCGTGTCCACTCTTTGCCTTCATTACAGCATCCATTCTTCTCATTAGACCTGCTTTCAGAAATCAGCAGAGAGTTTTCCAATGCTGCTTGTAAAGACCTCCAGTCTTGGAGGCTGGTGCATTTTCTGCTTCTCACGGTTCAAGTAATCCCAATTACAATTTTACTCTCATCAGCCCATAAAACCTTTCTTACCTCACAATTTATCCCGAATCAAGCACTGACAGATTTGATGTTATACTTGGAGGGTTGGAGGGGATTGTGTACTTTTCTTTAAATATACATTTCCTCATTTTCCTCATTTGCTGCTGAAAAATAATTACTGTGAACTTGGTGGCTGCTTTGAATGGAAATGAAATAAACAAAAGTGTGACCTCTGACTTTTTATAATTCTGTATTTTCTTAAGTAAAAAAAACACACATGATAGTGTAATATGTGTAAATGTATATAATCACTCCAATGATGTACGGTTCCATTGATAGTTTAATCTTGATTTGGCATCATTCACTCGTTCGCTCTGTGTTTAAGTGCCTAAGAACATGATCTCACAGAATGCAGTATCTTAAATAGCAAAGTGAGTCACTGGTTCACTTTGACAACTGAACTTTTGAAAGTCTTCTCTTCACCTATGAATTTTCATGCAAAGGTCAAGGTCTGAGCCATGGCAAACCGCACACATAAGTTGTGTGAGGGTAGCTGCTGTGAGACTGAATAGCTTGTGGGACAAAGCTGGGGCCTTTACTCATTCTGATGTCCTGACTAATGGGTAGTGGCTCCTCAAAATTACCCCTTGTCTGTCTTGATCTGTCAGCTAGTTAGAGCTGCGCAGGTCCAGAACTACTCAACATGAGGCCTGGCCTGGACATAAATTCAACAGGACTTGGAGAGTCATGTGGAAAAATAGCCAAACAAATGGAGCTAACAGAAATTTGAAGAAATCACAGTGGCTGAATATGTATTTGTGGTATATATGGAAGTGCCAATACTCTTTTTTTTACCTTTACCATACATATGTGTTTGACTTTTTCTGTCCTGAGAATATAATACATATTTCTGTGGTGAAATTATAAGGGTAGACCAAGGTCATGCCTTGGATCCTTAGTACTCGTTTGATCACAGTCAGCAATCAGATATAAGCTCCATGACTGCTGTGTGACCACACAGAGACCACACATGGCCTCTGTCTGACCCTCCTGACCCCTTCAAAGTGTGTTCTCCACCCTGATTCCTGCATGCAACAAATGTTGCTCACTCTGGTCTCCACACCCTTCTGAACAGTGAATTATTTTATTCAAATATTCCTAACCTCATAGTTGAGCGCTCTCCAAATTTTAGAACAAAACTGAATCAAAATATGGAAATATATAATTATTACATACGCATTACTTAGCATTAAATATGCAGCATTAAATGTCTCTGCTCATACTGTTTGTGGCTGGTTTTGGTACTTGGCTCAAATTCTCCAACCCTAGAAGACATCCACATCAATCTTTACCTTTCTCTCTCTTGTTCCAGAAGGTTGGTAAAGTCATCGCTTTTGTTCATGTAGTCGATGTGCTTGCGTTTCTCTATGTCCAGCTCATGAACGGTGCGTCGATGGCATTTCTCGGCCAGTAGCAGCTGCTCCAGCATGCGGCGGTATGTCTCTCTGTGCTTATCCTGAAGTCTGTCCAACTGTGTGACAAATAAAGGAAAGATGACCACTCGACACATTAGTACAAGAACAAGTGGCATACATGTATATCAACATGTTGCAGGCTGTATAAGAAATATATGTGTATTTAATATATATTTATGTGTATATTTTTATATGTACACATGTATAATTTGTTATTTATCTTAATTGATGTATATTAACAATACACACGTTTATTATGTATGTTGTTCCACAAAACTTGAAAATTTTTCCAAAAAGTTGCAGTTTCTAACTCATTAGCAAGTGTAGGAAGGATGAGAGATCTCCCAGTGTCTGTGCACTACCTCTGCCAAAGGCTTTTCATACACGTCATCATGGTGTGTGTGGTTGTTGATGAGGAGCCCGTCTCTCTGCAGGGCCTGGAGGGGTCTGGTGGGCCCTGCTGAGCCATAACGAGACTCCAGCACCTCTGGGCGACTGAGTGCGGATCTCAGAAGCTGTATCACATCCTCTCGAGCCTGAGGAAGTGGCATGGAACACAATAATTAAAGTGCTGTCTGCTCATGTCATATTATCCCAGCCCAGCAGTAGCTGTGCATTGCATATTTTGGTATTTTCCTTGCTCTAACACACCAGAACCAACTAATCATTTTAATTAAAAAGCCTTTCTTGTTCAATTTGCATGTTGTTTGCAGCAATGATTGGATCCCCGTAGCTGTCATCCTTGGCATTCGGTTGAGTTTAATCTCAGCGAGGAGAAAAAAGAAACACTAGATGGAGCCAAATGACCCTGAAGTGTCTTGTTAAATGGGAAAAGGTATTGACGTTTTAAAACTGGTGTGATCACTAATCTCAAATCTACACAAGGAATTGTTTGGGTCAGACACACAAACGGGATTGTGAAGACCTGCAAAAAAAAAAGTGTTGTTAGAAGGTGAATATATTTCCCAAGACATGCTTACTCGAAGACTCAAGAAAGCATGAGCAATAGGTGCCAAAAAGAAATGCCAGCGAAATATGCATCAGTCCAATGTCATCAGTCTACTGTCATCGGTCCCTTTTTTCTCAGCTTTAGTGTACAAGTCTGAGGAGTGACTTGCACCGCTTGACTTGCTGTGTTCACACTCTGTTCTCATTTCCTCCGTAGCAAAATAAAGGTTAGCTCCACAGGGATGCTATTGTGTGATGAGGTGTTAATGGCTCTCTGTCAGGTCCTGAGGGCAAGCAAGCTCGCACAGAGCCAAACGCTGACTCGGCCTGGAGACTGAGCGGCCGAAAGAAAGAGAGAAGGTTCAAGACTGGAGCCCACTGCGCTCCTACAGGGAGTTCTTTCCTCATGCAAAACACACCATAAATCCTTCTAATGAGAGGCTTGTCAGTGATATGAAGAACCCCTGCCAGCACATCAGTTGTCAAGTAAATAACAATGTGAACCATTAATATCAAGATGAAACAAAAAAAGATCATTTTGTACTTTGTTATGTATGCTATTAAGTACACAATATCATGTTATGTATAAATAATTCGACATATCCATTTAATAACTGTACTATGAAAAACATGTCCAAAATGGTACATCCACAGGAGAAACATGTTTTAAAATAAAAGTAACAAGGTTTTTTTCCAAGCAATTGCAAACCATTTCAAAAACCGTTCGAGGTGTATCTGATGTACTTAAATGGACTTTGATATGACAGTAATGATATGAACTCTTCCTGAATGTTTACAGTATGATTTTAGAGTATGATAGTCCTTACCTGAATCTCCCCCTCCATGACTCCCAGCAGCTTCAGAAGGTCATCTTTGGACAGGTCCTTTAGACCTAACCTTTGGTCATTTTTCATTGTGGAGTTATCATCAGTTTCTGCCTGAAGCTTCTCTTCATCCTCCCTCTGTTGAACTTTGGTTTTGATGTTCTTCTCAGAAGCCAGCAGTTTGTCCTCACCCTTCTCTTCTTCATTAATCTCATGTATTGCATGGGGGACAACCAGGACCCCATTGGCTGGACTGTCCACTTCTTTGCTTTTGGACCTCATATTGCCTCTATAATTGAAAAATAACACAATATAACTTCCTTGGCAGTTTTGACATCATGACAAAAGGCAGAGGGCACATACTGTATTGCTGATAATAAAAAACAAAATGGATTTTAATATACGAACACAGCCTAATATACAGAGAAATCTGTACTGAAACAACCCACCAGAACATGTTTTACTGTATATAAAACTGTTGGTAGATAAACGAGCTGGAATAAGGATATGCGGTATGGTGTATGCCAGTTATGCCATTATGTTACAGCAAAAATGAGAGGGTAGAAATTCAATTATCCTCCCATTTCTTTCAACAAAACACTTCTGAGTCATAGTCCATCTCCATCATGGGCATAGTGCTGGTCTCCCATGGGCCTGCGAATCTCATGATGTCTCTAGTTACAAGTCTGTCTGCATAGTTGATGGATTAAATAAATGAAAAAACATGACGCCGACAGTGTCTTTTGCAGTAACTCTCGGAAAGTGCATCATGTCATTCTCAAATTAGTTTTAAACACGTTTGGGTAAAACAGGATCTAGTGAAGCCATGTGGCCTGTCACCTCTGAGTCACACAGAGGCCTGTCCTGTACTCCCATATACAGACAGATCAAACAAAGCTCTTCTGCCACACTCTCAGAGGTTTACAGTTTCTGTCAGCTGGAAGTGGGTCACGCTCTTTGTTTGCAGAAAAGTAAAGTTCTCAGCAGGAGACTGTGAGAGGAACTGCGGCCAACTATGACGTACAGCTTCGCTACAAAAACCCTCAGTAGCAAAACTCTGAAGCTGAGTTTTGCTAAATGTACTTTTAAAAATGAAAAAAAAAAGGTGAAAAAGCCTTGCAGATGGGTCATTAATGGACATTTCACTTCCAAACTGAGGAGATTAAACCCAAACATTTAGTTCTGTCTATCTCTCTCTCTCTCTTTCTTTCTCTCTCTCTCTCTCTCTCTGCCACCTCCCTTTCTCTCTCCCTCTCTCTATTTATCTAATTTTCTCTCTCGCTCTGTCTCTCTCTCTCTAAATGAGCTGATAAAAGAGGACTTGAATGGCATTTTATCCATCTTCTCTAATCTCTGCTGGCCTCAGAAAAACGTTCCAGGTGCTGGCTGACAGGCCTGAGGACCCTCTGAGAGAAGGTTGCTGGAGGTGACATGTTACAGCTCATTGAACTGCTAGGACTGTCTAACGTTAAGTGGTGCCTTCATATCAGAAGCACAATGAGAACCTCACAGAGGAGCGGGATAACAAGGGCAATGTTAACTGGAGGTGCTGACCTGCAGTGGTGTACAGGAGAAACAAGGAATTTTTAAACGTCTCTGTATCTGATTAATAAAATTTTAAAACATATTGAAAGCAAACATGGACAGATACAGCTTAGATCTGTGTTCTTAAAAGGAAAAAAATAACAATTTTCCTTGCTTTTTCAAGTAAAGTATTAGGGTAATGCAGTATGCAGTAAAAACTTTCATTCTTTACTAAACGTAGTAGGTTTTACAATATACTGTTTGATCCTCAGTCCATAATGTTATTCAAGGAAACTAAAATGAAAAACCAGCCTGCTCTGAATTTACCGTTCTTGGGATATCACAAAAAAAAACAACCCATTTACACAAATCCATCTATTCACTCTACAGGAGTTCAGCCCTGTCCTTTCGCACTGAATTTATAAAGGGTCTTTTGTCCTGAACTGCTTTCTAAACAAGGCACAACACAGGACACCCAATCAGAACAGAGCTCATTTACATATATCAGTCTTAAAGGCACAGGAACAACAAAAGCCTTTTTCATACTAAGATATAAAGAGAAGCCATGTGATGATGAACTATGACTGATTTTGGTACAAAAAATACATGAACATTATAAATTCACCTCAGGTGAAATTTGTTGTTAAATTGGTTTTTAAGGGGTTTTGCCCACTGACTGTGTTCCTAAATCATTCTTGCCTTCAGGCTCTTGAAAGGTTTTTGCCTCAAACTTTCTCAAAGGTCATTAAAACACACTTCTCATTTATTAAAATGGTTATTTTAAGTGTATTCCACTGAAAGGCTCTTGAGGGTGCCAAAAGTGGTTCTTATATGACATTGCCTAAAACTCTTATTGGCAACTTTTTTTAAAGACTGTATGGATGCCAGGCCACATCACTTTGGACCTACTTAACTTTGGCATGTTCACTTCTTAACTCAAAAACAACAACAACAGTGTGGCCACTCCACCACAAATATTTGGCACAAAACCTCAAAACTACTCCCTGTCCCACGGACATCTCTGTTACTCCATAGACTTCCGGCTAGCAAAAGTGGAGAGTCCAGCGAGCCGTGCACATAAAAATATCTCTTCAGAGGAGGTGCTAAGTAATCCACTGTAGTCTGATGGCATGCCGTTGTAATTTTCTTCTGTCACTCTAATTTGCACTCAGAGGTATCTGTTTCTGTCTATTGTCCAGGGAGAACTGGCCAGACAAGGCTGAAAATACAACTAGTGTTTATACAGAGAGGGTGTATTAAATATCTGAACCAACCACCAAGGTTAAGACAACGAGTGGACAAGCAAGCCTATGTTTAAGGGCGCCGACATGCTCTGGTAGAGAACTGTTTCACGGGACGGTCACTGTAGAAGCACAGTTTCTCATGATTATATAGGGTAACAATTTTTAATAGGATTTTTTGCAAAGCCTCCAGTCATCCAAACAGCCCGAGTGCACCATCCCTGAGCTAAAATACAGCAGAAACTATGAGAGATGCAATCCATCATCTTCAGTTTCTTGTCCGGGACATGGGTTTGAGCGTAGCTGGCTCGTCTCAAAATTACTGGACTCTAGTTTCAAAAAAATGCTGTGGTTTTTCATCCTATAGCAGAGTGTAACCATCAAAATCAATCTCTATTATGACAGACCAGATATTAAAAAGCTCCAAAAAGAGCTACAAAATCAGAGAGTAAGACTAATGCTCAGTCTCATATGGTATCATACAGTCTCATATGACTCCAGGTCTCACTGTTCGGTTGTGATATTTATAGTTTGGTCCCTACATGTATGTTCATTTGAGAGGGAGAATGATTGATTTATTACCAATCAGCATGTACACATTTATGTTCTATTCATCCAACGTAGTCAGTTACAGTTTTTGCATTGACTGATGATCAGTCCAGGGGAACTGTTAACAGTGTGCATGCTTTTCTAGGTTTGTGATGGTTCCTCACATGTAGCTTGAAGCAACTGACTTTTATAACCTAATGAATCAAAACTATCCCCCTGAATGTTCCAGAAACTGTACTGATCCCAGAGGAAGTTGCTTATGCTTTCAAGATTTTAACAACACCTCTGAGTGTACCGAATGAAGTGGCTCCTCAGTGTATGTATTGGCTTCTACATTGTTCTTTAATGTATATACATGGGACATCTATGCCAAAAACGAACTGATTTCCTTCATTCTGTACATAATATTATACATTCTGTATATTATGTAGTATATCGGCCCTTTAAAGCAATTTTTCTCTTTAGAAGAGAGATGAGTTTCATAGGGTGTTTGTTCTTTCATATGGTGTTTGTTTCTCGTGGGGTTGGGGGTGGTGGGGGCGAGAGGGGGGGTTGATGTCCTGGACTTGCAGCTGGTAGTGCTGTAGTTCTAATTTGGCATCTGAAGTCAGCTCTTGAAGATAACTAAAAGACCGTGCCTGGTGCCAGCAGCTGTCCAAATTCCACATTCCTGTGCCACCACTGAAGAAATTAAAGATTTCAGAGGACTTGTCACGTGGTGACATCAATGTCTCTAAATAAGTGCTTGGAGAATTTGCAATAGCACAGTTCTGGCAAATGGCAAGGCGTGATGTATGAGACTACAGGACGACAGCTCTTTAAGCTTCATCTCATATTGAGGCACTTGACTGTCAGATACCTCTTTGAAAGGAGGGAGTGGTGACTCTAATGTCCAGTACTTTTAGAGGAGAAAAAAAAAAAGTAGATGAATGAATCATTTGGTCAGACTTTAACTTTATCGAAAGCAGATGGCCAAACATTCCCAAAGAAGTTGATTTGTTCAATTTTAACACAGTTTCACAGACAAAGTTATGTGACTAAGCTGTGAAACTTCAAGTCACCTCTTACATGCGGCTGAGGTGTGCCATTTTTGTGACCTCCCATTTTTCTTGTGCGTGCTTAAATATGTTTGAAATCTTCAGGATTCAGTCACTGATTTATAACTATATGAGCAGTCTGGACCATGTACAGCTGGTATTACTGTATATAATACCATGCTTCTATTTATATCAGACATCTGTAACTCTTACATTGACATGTCCACCCCAGGCAGAATGACAGTTTTCATACTGGGTTTCAACCTGTAGTATCCTCCCCCAAGCTCATAAATATAGAACTCAGAGTAGGCACAGATGCTGCAGAATACAGCATAGTTTTGTCCCTTGAATACTAAATTATGTACACACCTTCAAATTGCTCTGCTAACAACACACAGAATACAAAATGTCCACAAATAAATCTATTTAAAAATGGCATATACTTTTGATATCAATTAAACACTGATAACATTCAGGAGTCAAAAATCATGTCACTAAGGATCCATTCAATTTCCCTACTTGTTAACATGCGATTTATGACAATACGGTCACACAGTGTTTGTAAAACCTTTTTTCATTGATATTTGGTCAACAACACCACATACTTAGGCTTCACTCATCTATGTCAAACTTGATTGTAGTCCCACGCTTATACAGAATACAAGATTCGAGTCCACATGTGCGTGTGTACCTTGGTTTTAATGCACCCTGAAGTACAATAAGAACAAAGTCCTTTTTGAGGCAACAGCTTGACAATAGCTGGTTATATAAAGTGTTAAACTTCACAAAATGTGACACACTGCATCACTACCACATTCTTTGGAGGTCCTCCAAATTCCATGACATTTCTTCCATGTGGGGCACTGCAACCACACATTTCAATATCTCAAGACCCGCTTAGGTTAAAAATGTGAAATTTGGTATATTTACCATCGGCTACAGTTTCTTACATCTCCTAAAGTTTTATTTGACTTGCTCAGTGAAATGCCCACCAATCGGCAGTCAAATTTCAGCTGCCAATACATGTCTGTGCGAATGACCAGTCTCATAAAACGATGTAGGCTCATTCATAACGGTGTGTAGAGGCGATTTACCTGGATATAAACAAATCAGCCCTAAGATGTCGCTACAATAATCTACAGCATGTTTTCCTCTGTTCTTCTGACACTGTTTGGTTTGTCTTCAAAACTCATCTTGTTTTTAAATCCTTACTTAAAGCTTACAACACTCAAGTGGCCCTCTTTCACCTGCTGGAGCGTACAAATCATTCAACCTCTTTCTACCTGGGCCAGATCACAGTTTCTGCTTGGACCCTGCTGATCGCTGCTTACTCTCTCCACTTCTGTGGCGGTGATATTACACACTGTAAAGTGGTATGGACAGTCTTTTAATTAAACTATATAATATAGTCCTCAACAGCATTACATCACGGTCAGTGCCAAGAATAAAACTGATATTCACTGGTTCTCTGCCAAACGTCTGCACTGCATTGCAACCCAACTTCCTTAAAGTCCTGAGAAAGCAGAATGGGGTATGTCACTGGTAAACCGAAACCAAATCATTTAGGCTTCTCTGGTTACGTGACATCATCACAGGGCACTTTAAAAGAACCTTTCGAGGGGGTGGGGTCCCAAAAAGAAGTTCACGGTGGAATATTAATAGAAGCCGCAAGTGACACCAGGGCAACGCAGAGCAGGCTGGCAGTCTCCAAACGTGATGGCAGTTGAATTATTCCAGATTACTCCAGAGTTTCAGCAACCACACAAAGATGCAGAGTCTTATCTAACCTACTTATGAACCGGAAGGAACATCCAGTAGTTCTGGCAAAAAAAAAAAACTGCAAATACATGCACAATACTTCGGGTGCTCCCAAGATAACACACTTCTCGCCTCATTCATATTTTGAAGAAATCCTATGTGCTCCTAAATCCCGAATTCTCATACACTGAAGACACAAACACAGCGTGGTGCTCCAGCAGCAGTGTGAAGATCTTCTGTCCCTGGACAGTGGTTGATCAATGCATTGTAACCTAATACTGTCCCACTGTCAACACTCAAATATGATTTTAACAGTACAGCGCAAGAGTCAGAGACCACCCTTTAATTTATTTAATTTCCAGACAAAATGGCACTTACATGACATCAGAAAATAACAGAAAACATTCAACAGAAAATTGCAGGGATACCTCAACAGCTTTCAGTATTCAGTGTGGCCACTGGTGATTTGTGGGTTGGCCTACATGCTGGGTGGGTTCAAGTCCGCTTACTAGAAAATTTAGTGGGGTGGGTCATTAAGTGGCTAAGCTATAAATAACTTCCAGAAATATTGCGGGACTGGTCTGGTCATTGATTGATGAATATTTATGCAGGTCAGAAGGGGCAGGTTGGCTCTAATAATGGCTCAGGCGGGTGTGTGTCAGAAAACCCTGACCTCGCATCACTAGTGCCCATCCGCTGCCTTTTTTTACAGCTTCCATTCTTTTGAGCTTTCAGTCTTGTAAAGCAATGTGCAGGATATTTTTTCTTCATGCTTCATGTAAACTCCTCCAAAGTTCAGTCCTGGAAGCTGGTGCATGTTCTGCGTCACATGATCCAAGTAATCCAAATTATAAATGTACTATCCCTTAAAACTCCATATTGACTGTACAGCCTTAGTGTTTTAGTGCAAATTGTCTTCCTTTTCTCACAGTGGATGGACAAAAAAGCCTGTGGATTTTTTTCACATCTGAAAATTTCTCTCGCAAAGCCCTCAAGTGGCTCAAGTGTTTGAAAAATTGTTCTAACAGATATGTTTCAAAGTCTGCAGTTACCAATGTTATTTTCAAGAAATGGTATAATTTAAAAGGAGTAAAATGGGCCAGAGGTGCCAAGCTGCTGCATGCTCAGACGTGTGTCATATCACATAATAACTCAAAGATGACGAGAGGCAGATGTGAATTGGCTTCATGTCAGACCAGGAGATAAGAGTCTGACTGGACTTTTGCATAGTTAGACAGCAGTGATGATTCAAAAGTACAAGTTAGAAGTTTTTTGTGGTGTGTTTTCACAGAACATTTAGCTGCTTTACTGAATGAAGATTCATGCTCCACTGGTCAAAGTTCAGTTTCATCATGAGTGGGCTAAGTTCAACATGAGAAATATATGCAATATTAATGACTCTGTGTGTTATTTCAATGTTGTATACTAAATTTGTACAAAGTTAAAGCGGTTCATATCATACAGGCATCAGCTTGACCGATTAGCTAGCCTGCTGTCTCTGTTTATCGCTGCCTATTTTGGGCTAAATGCAACTGTGGCATTGTATGAAGTGGACTGGGAAACATGAATAAGAATCTGGGGGGGCAAGAAGCCAACATGAAGCTCACAAGTCACACAAACTAACGTTGTGACAAGTTATGTCATGTTAGAAGTGAAATAAGACTGTCTCTGTCCCACTGATCTCCTTATCAGATTTAGCTTGCATGTCTTAAATACCTCCTTATTGAATTGCTCCAGTCCTACTTACAGACTGCTTTTCATGTTTTACAGAATACACCAGTGATGACTTTGTTTCAGACGAGCCCGACCGCCAGATCTTCCTCAAGGCCAGCTCTTGCTCGCACTGTTGTGAAGTAAACATATTGCAAACTGAAACTGTTTTTTATGCAGATATGATGTCAAAAACGAAAATTATGCCGCACTCAAATTAGGAGACAGCGGCAGATAAATAAATAAAATCTCTCAACAGATAAGATCAACATTCATACTTTCTCTGACAGTTCACAGTAAATTCATCACAAAACTGTAGATAACAAAAGATAATCTTGAAAGTGAGTAGATCTCCCTCTACTTGTGCAACTGCAATGATCCCCATAATACAAAGTTATCAGTAATTGTCAATGTGTCTCTGGTAGGGATATAGACCGATATACACCAAACAATACAGTCCAGTCTTCAATGTCAGTCTCCAGAGACATTACTATGGTCAGTTCACCTCAAGAATGTGGGAGAGGAAAACAGAGAGAGACTGAAAAATAGACAAATTGCCAGTGTCTCAGTATCCCCCTTTAGGGGGTTAACAGACCCTATAACAGCTCGATCAATGGGGAAAAAAAACGGAGTAACTTCCCTGGTGTCAGCTTCTTGGCAGAGAGTTAAGGTCTGCTGTTTCGTGTCAGGCAGTGGAGAACAAAGGTCACCTGGAAGTTGCGGAAAAATTTTGCAGTAACTCACTGATAAATTGGTTTGATACACTAGAGAAGCAGTGTTGCTAAATTCCTGTTATCTGTCAGCTTGGCTGAAGAGTGTTTTCCTGTTACTTACAGACTAATATTTAAGCGTGTTCTTTCAGGTGGCTACAGACAACGAAGCCTTTTTAGGGTATGTGCATGAACACAGGCGTGCTTCTTCGTCAGCGGTGGAAATATGTTGTCATTTTAATATATTTTTTAACTGCCTGTTGGAAAAAAAAAGTACATGAGCACAGTCCTGTCAAAACAACGTGAAACTGTAAGCAACTTCATATGAATCATATGTGACAACTGTTGCTGGGTAAGACCAGGCCTTAGGGAGCTGGTATTGTACGCTCCCTGGCACCATGCAGTCGCTGAGCTTGAGTATCAGCTCTGCAGCTGAAGCCTTCCTCAATGCCCCACTTCCCAAAGCCTCCGCCCCTCCTACCCCTCTGCCCCCCTCCCCTGGATACAGTGTCAAAAGGCTAACGGTTTTACAGTGGAGCCTGGAGTAAGGGAGGGTCATGGTAACTGGTGTGAGCACCACCGGCAAGGGCAAATGACCAAGCTTTTGGTAATTTAATCTCTAACACTGGGACGGAATTGGACGCAACCTGCCTCTTTTGCTACATTACACTCGTTGCATTGTGTTTTGAAGAGATTTGAATGGCAGCACATTAGCGAAACCAGAGACGCCTATGCGTGGTTAGTGCATTCATGTGTTGTGTTCTCTTTGTGGAAAAGAGCTGTTGAGCATTTCTGAATACTATCTTTCATGTCGTCATCCTGGTCACTAGTCAAAACAGAGCAGTGATCTCACTAGTTAGCTATTCATTAATCAGCTCTTTGTTCAGCAAGAATCGTAGTGGTGAAGTGGAAATTCAAGTGTTAAACAGGACATAACATATAAAAATTTACATGTGGAAAAGTAAAGTTGTCTTCCTTGGGTGAACAACTTTAGTGTGCATTCATGTTCCATAACTGAGGATTTGCAAAATATAAGCAAATCAAAGGTGACTGAAATTATACCAGCATTCCAGAAATGTCTTAAATATTCTTTCCTAAAAGTATGTAAAATATTAGGGTAGATTGCATAGTACAACATAAAATGACCTGCTCATGTTTCTTCTGCCAAAGCCTGCCCCTGAAGAAGGATAGTCAAGTTGACACACTTACCTACAATGGTCCCTGAGCCTTCAGTGAGAATAGCCCTTTGATAGAGGTAAGGTCCTGGCCGAACAGATTCCTCCTATCTTCTCATTAGCATTCCATCAGAGCAACAAGCAGAATCAATGGGCTGATGCACAGTGGTTCATCACGGCACTCTCTCCAGTTCAGCAAGTAAAGTCACAAAGGTAATGTAATGTTACACAGGGAAGCAGGTGTCTAAACACATTCACTCTCCCTCTCTCTCCTTCCAGGCCATGAGCTAACCAAAGAGGCAGCAGCTGGGAGGGTAGCAAAGAGCCCTTATCTATGTCTGTGAGAGAGACTGTAAAGAGACTGAGAGCCAGAGGGAGTTACACTCGCTGCCGAGAATGGACAAAATGCAGAGGAGGCAGCAATAGTGTGTCCTGTGAGAAAATTCCAATAATAGAGGTTCTTCAGCTTCATGAAAGATGCAGCTATGGCAGGAGTCCACTGAGCCCTGTGCGCGCCCACTCTGTGATTGTTCTCACTCAGTGAGAACTTGTAGGCTGTGCTGTTCCGCGAAGCTATATTTAACCACTATTCCCTCGCTTATAGCCCTCAGCATGTGAGTGAGTCTGGGGGCAGGCTCTCAGACCTGACAGCTGAGCTTTCCCATTCTCACATGTCCAGTTTCGCCCCAACACCGTCCCGCACGCAGTCCAGGAACTGAGCTTGAGGGCCTGCTCCTCAGCAGCCTGGAGACACAGAAGAGATGATGGATGACTACATCGCAGCCAGTGGTTTTCAAATCATTTGGATCAGTATGATTTAAAGTACATGGCAACCAAAAACAACATGAACCCCGCTCACCACTCTCCATTGGAGGCTTTATGGTCAAGTTTGGTCTTGCATAGTGGCTCTGTGTCCATATCTGCTATGCTGGAAAAAATAACAGCTACACTGCTCGAGCTTAAGGCTGAAAGGGTATCCACTCCCTGTTGCTTTCCTGTGTTTCATCACCGCACCCATAAAAAAAATCCATCCACACACTCTCCCAGTGTTCTGTGAGAGTGGGCTGACACATTTCCCTGATCCCATTTAATGCTGAACATTATTTCCTGTAGGCCTTCACAGTGCTGCTGGAATCCAGTCTGTTTTTTAATCATTGCTGACCCTTGCTTTTTTGGTTTAGCACAAACCTACTTACATTACAGAGTTAATATTTTACTTGAGCATCATGTGTTACTTCATGCCACTTTAGCTGAGACTGTGCAAGTGACCAGCAGATGTTGTTCGGCCTCTGCTCCAGACATTCCCATGGGCATGATGAGGTAACATTAAACTGTGTATTTCCAATATCATGTCATTTATATCCCCACCCAAAAGAAGTTTGGTAGTTTTAAGGGTGTACCATTTCTAGTCTGGAGAATCTGCATGCACAGACTTTTGCTGCTGAATTCCAAAGATTCAGCATATACCGTGTTTATGTTTCTGAAATTACACCATACTTTCCCAAACATAATAAGGGGTTATAGCCCAGATCATGTTGTTGTGAAAACATGACAGGATAGAGTATAACCTAATTAGATATAGGGATATATTATTTTATGTTATTCTTATCATCAGATTCAGTGTTTACACTCCAACTGCACAATTACGCTTAGTTGACAACACATAGGAATCACATTCTGTACACTTCCCAACAGCCCCCTCTAGTGAAACTTCATGGCAGCACAAATTATAAAGGAAAGTGAAAGTAAGTACATTTTCGTGAGTGGTTTTAAACGTGTACATTTGTACATAAATTCTGCCCTCTGTTCCTTTTTCAGAAAATGGTTTGTGACCCTGTCGTACTTCATCCACCTGCCA
>JBBIGA010000001.1:33827914-33845751 GCA_037576975.1 Alestes dentex | reverse complement strand
ACTAATTTACTCATTTAAGACAACCCATTTGAACTATGCGCCAGGTGCGATGTTCACTTTTCCTACAGGCAATATAGCGTTTTGCGCTGGCCCCTCCCCCAAAGACAAATGCGTTTAAGACTTCAGACAATGCACGATCGAACCTGAAAATCAGGCCCCATTTGTCATATTTGCATTCAGTCTTAATTGGTCTCCAGTGGTACTTGGATTTGAATGTCTGACTAAAGTTACCACTTAGTAATCCATCATATGTTTAGGGAAAGCACCTTACAGGCTGTAGCATGTGATGATATACACTTCATCCACCTCAACTCTTTCGCAGCTAACACAGTTTTCCACTTTACCCAAGTGTACGTGATTCCCCAAGTCAGATTTTAGTTGTGTGATGTTAAGATGTCAGGAGCCGCCCATATTGTTTATGCAAATACATCTTCAAAACTTCTCCCTGCCTAATCAAAGCACATTGACAGCTTAAGGATTGAAGTTGTATTTACAGAAAACAATTTTATGTTTAGAACACAGTATGGCTTACTTTGAGCTATAAAGAGGAAAAGTTCATACCTACTGGACAACTTCAGCTTCTTACAGATTTTTGACCATCTTTGTTACGAAGTCTAAATCTAGATACGCGCTCCTGTTAAAACAGATCCTGTTATCTGAAAAGCTTTATTTTTATAGCTCACACACTGACCACACTGACGAGTCAACAATACCTTAAATAAAACCTGGCTGTGGTTTGAGTAGCTTGAGAGAAGCTTTAAGGGGTATGGTATTGACTTGTAGTGTTTATTTGCAAAATAGGCCTCACAACTCCTAGTTCTAAATGAGCGAAACAAAATTTGGACCTAAAACATGTTTTGAATGATCAAGTACACTTGAGGTATTGCATATATTGTATTTTTCACAAAAACATTCCTTTAAGCACATTGTATAGATAGGCTGCGTAAAATGAGCCCACACAAATGCGTCTTGGATTTCACTGAATAAAACATTTAGGCTTGTCTTCTGATGAAACAATGTGAAACCATGTAAATACATATGAGATGTATAAATTGCATCATACTGATATAGCAACAACTGAAAATAACACTTTAGGACAGTTTTATACAGTATTGGCAGTATATGGCCTTAGCCCAACTGCTCCACAAAAACGTAACATTTGTGCATCTGAAAGTCATCTGGATGTTACTGGTATTTGGTGGTCTTTCAGATGTGCTAATATTCCCAGCAAGTGTTTTTAATCAGACTGCTGCAGCAAGCTGTTCATGACATAATGCCCTACAGACAAGGCAGCTGCTAGCTGCTCACGCTGTCTTATTTTCTCTCTTTCTTTCTCACTCTCTCTCACTCTCTCACTCAAACTACTCACCGGATTCTGCCGGTTACAGTTAGTGCTGCCAAGGCCATGTTTTATAAGAACACGTCATGAAACAGAGTGTCATATCGGTGATCTCACCAAAAAGTGATAAAGTGCTGAAGACACGTTTTAAGCACTATTCTAATTTGCTTGGTGATCTGTAGCCCTGCAGGTCCTCTTGGATCAGTCTACTAAAGCCAATTCCCCTCTGAAGGGTCATGAAAGGACAGTGCAGTACCTCCAGAGGCTGGGTGAGTGTGTGACCATTTATAATCATGCATACATTTTCTTTTCAGCATGGAAACACCTCTTTTTTGATGTAGACACCTCTTTTTGGATATGTGTATTCTTTGATGTTTACATGCACTCCTCACCTGTGCTTATATTGTTTTTTCCTCTAAACAGGGGCAGAGAATCTTGGCATCATCTTTGAGTTCTCCCCTTGGGTACTGAAGATTTGCCCGGAGGATGGTCTTAAGGTGAGAACTCAGATAAGTACCCTACTGGTTTTGAATTCATCATACATGGTAAAAAGTTATTTTTGTACAGTTTTGTACAATTTTGCCATGCAGTGTCACATTTTCCATTTCATTAAGGTCACATCGTACCTGCAGTTCCTGTATTTACATTAAGTCAGTTGAATTTGTTTTTAAGTGTCAATATAATGAGGATAATAATAATGGACTCGATATACATATATTGATACAGTGTATATCAATTGTCTATTGCATTTTGGCAACAGATTTTTACAGAGGACCTGCCAGAGGTAGAAATGCTGCCAAGAGACAAGGTGCTGAACTTCCTGAAGGAGGGCTTTAAGGAGCTGGCTGTGCCATATCTGGAGCATATTATCCACGTGTGGGATGAAACAGGCCCTGAGTTCCATAACGTGCTGATTGTGCTCTACCTAGAGAGAGTGCAGACCCTGATGAAGGATTATCTCAATTCCTTGCCTGAAGGTGGGAGTTATGTAGACTCTATACTGTTTGTATAGTAAATATAATTCAAAAACATTTTACACAGAGATGACACAAATATAACACAGCTTTAATTTGTTTAGTGCTTTTCTTTTTTCTTAAGGAACTGTAATATCTAAGGATAGCTGCAAGCAGTGATGAGGGGGCCAAGCAGTTCAACAGCACAGAGTCACCATTGCAACATGACCTGATCATGTTACAAGTGTAACTATAAGCACTGATGATAGGTTTGCTGTCAATCAATCAAAGATCTAGTATAACTGAGATATGCCCTCATTTTCCATTTGGCAACTTTACCTTTGATTTTGAAAAGGCTGTGACAGATGAATGGATGATGATTTCGAAAATCAAAAATCCATCTTTTTTGATTTTTTATAACTTTTCTGAGGCTTGTTCTGAAGATAAGTTCAGTGAAGACTGGTTGAACTTTGTGGCCTGCGAAAATTTTTATAAACAAATAATCCACTATAATTAGGTTTACATGAGAAGTTGCCGTGGACATTTCTCCATGTGGTGTTCTCTGTATTTGTGTTCCTATGTGTGTTTACAATTTGTACTTCACGTCTAGCCAAGTACAGATCAAATACACGGAAGTGTCCTCGATTCATGGGTTGGATCAAGGAGGTGACTTGTGGGGACTTGAGTAGTCAAGTTTCCCAAAATGTATTTTACATGTAGTGGCATTGCCGGCAAAGCATGTAACACTTAACTATTTTTAAGTGACCACCGTCTCACCCATTCTACACATTTTTTTAAATATTGTTCTATTTTAATTTTTTGGTTTTATTCTTCTAAAATAACTATGAACTCCCACAAGCATTTCTTGCTGCTGGCACTTTTATAGGCATACTTTGTGAGTATATATTCTTTTGTTTAATATTTTTATAAAAATACACTGATCAGCCATACCATGTAAACACATCTCCACCTTTGATCCATCTGTAGACCTACAAGTTAGGGACAAGAACCAGGGGACTGCCCCTAACCAGTGTGTCAAATTTCACAACTTTTTACTGTGGGTCTAGACACCCTAACCACAAGTAGTATTAGTTTAATTGGAAGAAACACGTAATTGTGCCTAAGCAGCTTCGCTACTTAGCCTCGAGTGGTAGTGTTTTTGCTTGGCCCCTAGCAGTAGTATATTCAGGTGCAGCCTCTAGCACAAGTACACTTTGCTGATCTCTCCTTCTCCAATTCTCAGAGGTATTCTGCTTTATTATTGTGTGTAGGTGTCTCGGCTGTAGGCGCAGGGAAAGAGGATGGTGAACTTGGAGAGTTTCGAAACAAACTGCTGTATTTCTTGGATATTTCAACCCATTATGAACCAGACAGGCTCATCAGTATCTTCCCATTTGATGGTAAGTCTTCAGTGAGCAATTCAGCTACTGAACTAAGAAATGATGAACACGGCATGTAATCTTTCCTCTTTCTCCTCACCTCAGGTCTGCTGGAGGAGCGAGCTCTGCTTTTGGGTCGGATGGGCAAACACGAGCAAGCCCTCTTCATCTATGTGCACATACTGAAAAACACGTACATGGCAGAGGAGTGAGTATGCAGTAGTGTCCCTGTAGCTCTTTGAGTCTACTTCACTTTAATGGTGGAACATCTTGGTGGATGTGCAGGTCACTTTTCCTCAGTTTTACTTGGCCCTAACTGTGTGTTCCCCCTCTAGGTATTGTCACAGGCACTATGACAAATCAGCAGATGGAAGTAAAGATGTGAGTGTATCCTCATGAAAACGCACATGCTTCACACATTGCTTCGAACTCTGAAGATGTTTTTGCAGCACTCAAGTTTTTGGAGTAGGTTTGGAATGATGTCACCTTTAGCTGTTGCAACAGCCAGCAAACATATTTATTTTCATCTTTTCTTCCCTTGCTATTTGTGGTGCACCAAAATTATACATTTTTAAATAACATGATTGGGATTGAACTTTTTGAACTTAATCTATGAATAGTTTTGTTTAGACCTAGGCGTTTTACTTAAAAAATAAATATACATTTCCTTCGTATGGATACATTTGAGTTGCTTACTTTTAGTAAGTAGGACCATTGCTGCTGTGTCCTCTGTGCAGGTGTATTTGTCTCTGCTGCGCATGTACCTGTCCCCTCCAGATGTGCATTGCCTTGGTCCCATTATGATGGAGCTGTCTGAGCCACAGGCTAACCTCCAGGCTGCCCTGCAGGTCCTTGAGCTGCACCACAGCAAGCTCAACACTACCAAGGTGAGAGTTGTGCTATAGCCAGTCAGACAGCAGATGTCGCAGCCAGGTTTTATTTTTATAAAGCAGTTTGAGAGTGCGTTTCTTACTGTCTTTTAATGTGCATACTTCCTATGCCTCGGTGGCCCATTGTGCTTCCTCATGTTAAGTGTCAGTCTCAAAGTGCAGCTGTCACTGGTACTCTGGCAAGAACATCGATATGAATGCTGTCCTGCTGTCAGGATTTAAACAAACATTATGATAATGCTATATGGGTCGTTTTCAGGCATAATCTCACAAAAGAATCATCCTGTAGGGCTGTTTGAGATTTCCTGACAGAGTACTTTTCACTGGCTCCTGTCTCCTCCCTCTTCACCATGCAGCATAAATGTGGCGTTACAGGACATGACTCCTATAAACATTTAGGTGTTGGAGGCGCCAAATATCTGCAGTGTAGAATACAGAGCATGGGTGTGCTTTGAAAGGCTCTCCTCCCCCTTTCTCCCCCCCCCGTCTTGCTCATTTGTTTTTATGTGATGTTGCTTTCATTTCCCTTGGCTACTGGCCCAAAGCCTTCCATGCCAGGCCGCATGCAGAGAGTCCACGACTAAGGATGTCAGGAAAGTGGAGTGAGTTCAAAAGCGTTGCATGTGGAATATAGTGCTACCCAACTCTTAGCTGCATGCAGCTGATTTAACCCTTTACTCTTCAGGCTTACTGTTCAATTTTTTTTATCTTCATTCTAATATTCAGTAACAATACAGTAAAGCTGAGAGAGCAAGGAATGGAAGTCAGGACTCGCCGGCAGTTTTTGGGAATTTAGTGTGTTGAGCAAAGTCTTTATGCCTTTAAAGCTTTAAAGCTACTAGAGGAGCAAAGAGTTGGAAAACTGCAATAGCATTTTAGGATACTGATTTTTGATTTGAAAAAAGGCCATGTTGTGAAGCATCAGCAGATGTTGAGCATCGGCTAATTTTCTTGACTTGCAGTGTCTTATATACAAAAAGCACGATTAATGATGCAGCTTGTGTCGCATCACAGCAAATTTTAATTGGAAATTTTGTTTTGTTACATGTATATTATTTTGTACATATTCACCTATCACATCCTCTATAGGGAACTCACTTAAATATTGCATTTTAGTTTTTAACATATTGGGGAGAGAAATTAATGAAACATGCCATTTTTTTCCCTTTTTCCTTTTAGTTCAGTTCAGCAAATAAACAGTAATTGTGCATTAAAATATGCAGAAGTGTGGTCTCTGTAAAGAGTATTTCTTGACTATTGCTGTTTAAGCATTTAAACTAGAAATTCTCAAAAACTAGTTGCTCACCCATTTGTAGTTGTTGACGTAACTCATGGATTGTCTGTCATCCTCTTGTTAGGCCATAAATCTCCTCCCAGCAAATACTCAGATCCGGGAAATTCGTGTGTTTCTTGAAAGTGTTTTGGAGGAGAAAGCCCAGAGGAAACGGTTTGACCAGGTCCTCAAGAGCCTGCTGCAGGCTGAATTCCTGCGAGTAAGTTACTGGAGTGGATTAGAGGAACACTTTGCAAAGTATGCATTCAACGATCAGCCATACCATTAAAGCCATCTGGCTAATTTTGTGTTAGTCCTCCTTGTGCTGCCAGAATCGCTTTAACCTGTTGAGGCTTGGACTCCACGAGATGTGTGATGGTGTACAATGGCATGTGGCACCAAGATATTAGTGGTTGATCCTTTAAGTCTTGTAGGTTGGTGGGGCCTCCATGGATCTGGCTAGTTTGTCCAGCATATCCCACAGATGCTGAGTCAGAGTGAGATCTAGAGTATTTTCTACCCACATAAATGTCTTGACCCAAGGTTTCCCAACAGAACACTGTCCAGAACATTACTGCCTCCATTGGCTTGCCTTCTTCCCATAGTGTCTGCTGGTGCCATCTCTTGCCCATCTACGTGACACACACCAGGCCATCCACACAATGTAAAGGAAAATGTGTCTTATCAGACCAAGCCACCTTCTTCCATTGTTTCATGGTCAAGTTTTGATTCTCACCTGCCCAGTGCAGTGGACCAGGGTCAGCATGGGCTGTGGCATTGCAGCCCCTAATACAGCAAGCACTGTGTGTTCTGACACCTTTCTGTCACAGCCAGCATTAATTTTTAAGCAGTTTGTGCTACTGTAGCTCTTCTGAGGGATCAGACGAGACGGGCTAGCTTCACTCCCCATGCACATCAATAAGAGTTGGGCACCCATGGCCCTTTTTGTTATCTCATTACAATGGCACCTGTCAAGGGGTGAGATATATTAGGCGGCAAGTGAACAGTCCGTTCTTGAAGTCGATGTGTTGCAATCAGGGAAATGCAAGAATGAGCACCTGGGAAACTTTTACAAGGGCCCAATGCTCATTCTTGCATTTTCCTGATTCCAACACATCGACTTCAAAAACTGGCTGTTCACTTGCGGCCTAATATATCCCACCCCTTGACAGGTGTCATTGTAATGAGATAATTATTCACTTCACCTTTCAGTGGTTTTAATGTTGTGGCTGATTGGTGTATCGATACATATTCATCCATATCCTGGTTTAACGTTACTTCTGTAATAGTATTATGTTGTCATATTCTCACTCTGTCGTGTGTGCATGCATGTGTGCGTGCGTGCATTAATTCACTCATGTTTTATATGTTTGTAGGTTCAAGAGGAGCGAATCTTTCATCAGCAGGTGAAATGTGTTATTACTGAGGAAAAGACCTGCCGGGTTTGTAAGAAAAAAATTGGAAACAGGTATGTCAATTTTTTTTTATTTTTTTTTATGTAGCACAAAATTCTTTTCTTTCAAATGCAGCATTTTTGAAAAAAGGTTTGCCTTGAGAATAGACTAAAGATTAGAATAAAAAGTCGTATATTAAAAATTGTATTTGTTTTATTTGTGCAGTGCCTTTGCCAGGTATCCGAATGGCGTGGTGGTCCATTACTTCTGCTGTAAGGATCGCAGCGTGTGTCCCACAGAATAATGAGCTCCCCAATCCTCCAACTACTATGAAGACCCTAATGTATGACACTCTGAAAGATGAACTTGCTGCAATATTGAAGGAAATGCCAGGGTGTTCCACTATATTCTGGAGGGGGTGGTGAAGCCACATGTGGCTTGGGTCTAATATTATTGAACCTAGGAGCAATTGCATCTCACCTCTGCGGATGGCTGTGGATGGAGACTCGACTGTATTAGTAAGGTCGATGTCATGTTCTGACTTTGAAGACAATTGTGTCAATGCACAACAAATACTGTAGAATCTTGCTTTCTTTGGAGAAAATCTTTACACTTCTCTTCCACTTGTCCATTGTTATCTTTTATTTTGAGCTACTTTTTTTGTCGAACTTTGTCATACGCCTTCTTTATAAAACTAAATGTGTGTATTTCATGCGTAATGCTTGTTCACTGTTGTGTTCCAGCTCAAGTATGCACAGACTGTTATGCTGAGCCCAGCTTGTGAGTGGGCTCTTTGCTTCACCATATTAGCTTTAGGATGTTCTGGCTGCAGTGCAAGTGGAAACCAGACACCAGCTTAAAAACCTTTTTCTGGCTCTTCTGGTAAGGGCCATCTCTCAGAAAAGCCCTTTGCTTTGGGTGGGCTGCACAAGTAAATAGGTGATGGATGCTTTGTTTCTCCTTTTCTGTCTGTCTGAAATATGTAGCAAGACTATGCTGAACTTGTTAACAGAGTGGATTCCCAGTGTTTTTTTTTTAACCCCAGTGTTGTTCTATCTTTTTGTTGGAGGCTTAATAACGACAGCAACTGTTCACTGATCACAGTAGCATGGCACTTTCTGGCTTCTGTTTAACTTAAGGCTTTAATTTATTCTTGGTGTAGAACTTGATCTAAGAAAACAGAATAACTAATGATTAGAATGACTCTAAGTATTTAATAATTATCCCAGATGGAAAGCAGCCCTTAGGGGGCACCAGCTTGCTGGTTTGTTGTACAAAAGAAATTGCTGTAATCTGTCAGACTAACTGTTGTCAGAGACATGTCTCTTGAAGAATCAGTCAACCCTGTTCCCTTTGATTATATTTGGCCATGAGCTCTAGACTGTTGCTTGAACTGCAGAGCTGACTGATGGTTGCTTATGTTTGTAAGCAGTGTAACATATGGAATGTGTTTGGATTTAAAGAACATTCATGTAAAAATGGTATTTTACATATGAATTGGAAGATATGATAACGCTATTAAACAGGCAACTTGTCATGTGCAATGTGGACTCATGCTTTTTTTTTTTTTTTCTTTAGTTCATACGATTTACAAAAACAGAAATGTACCATGAACATGCATTGACAAGCCACTTTGTTAGGTAGAGCCACTTTGTATCAACACTCTTATTATAAATTTTTAGCTCTGCGTACAATATAGGTGCACTTTTGTTTTCGTTTAGAGGCTGTTGTGCATCTGTGTGTCTGCATGATGTGTTGGTCTTCTTTAACTAATTTGTCAGTTGATTCCAGCAGGACCACCTGAAGACACTGAAATGATATTGGCATGTTATTATTGATAATCATAGTTATCTGAGGATGCACTGTTTGTAACAGTCACCCTCTAGCCCTTCGTCAGCGGTCGGTTTCTGACTACAGGAAGCTAGTGACGGGATATCTTTGGTGGACTCAAAACTCCAAAACTCCAGCAACACTGCTGTGTGCAGTTCACCACTTGCAACACATACATACAAGTCATTGCTGTCCTGGGAATAATCCACCAAATAGACATTACCTGCTCACTGGTGGTCCTGGCCAGTGATAAATGGGATAAAGGTGTCTGACGAATGCAGAGAAGCAGATGGGCTACATATTATGTAACTGTAAACTACAAAGGGCACCTATGTGTTATAACATGGCCAATGAATGTAGACACTGGGTAGGTGTGCTTCATGAAGTGGCTTGTTAGTATACAGATGCCACTATTCACTCTTAAGTAAACTGTGAAATCTTTGTCACACTTTCTGCTCTTTTTCTTGCATGTATTGCCTTCGTTTCAGCTTTGAGATTTTCTCATGCACTGGAAGCCCCATTTTCTCGCCTCTGAGAGCCTGTAGGAGTGAGTTTGAGTCTCCCTAATGGATGTTTGCTTTAATGTGAGCCACAGAAACACAGCTTGCTCCATACTGGAGTTAGTCACTGTGCATTACTCGGTTACAGTGCACTGTGAGTCATGACATGGAGGATCCAGAGAGTAGAGCAGCAGGGAAACAAACCTGGACTTAATTAACCTCGTTCCATCAGAGCAGCTCCTCAAAGAATACATTTAGGTCAAAGTGGCTTTGGCCAGCTGTGACACTGGCTTAACATCACTGGACAGAGGGCCATTCCAGTCAAGAGAGAGATAACTTTTGCCTGTCTGCTTGTATGTTGTGCTTGGAGGCTTCAGTGTCCAGGAATGTCCTTCTTGCTGGGCAGCAGGGGAAGGGATGTGGATTACCCACAGTTTGGCTGGCAGAAGTGGACAGCAGATGATGTGCGATCCTGCTGGGAGGGTCCTTGATCTCTGCTAAAGGCCTACGGGCTTTAAACATTCTCCTAGGGACAGAATTTCAATTTTTACGTGTCAGTATGTATTCTTTTCTGGTTTTTTAACGTTTCTTCTTTAAGCATGTTCTCTTGTTCTCTGCAAATTGTCTGCAAATTCTGGAACGATTACTTGAGTGTAATTCAAGCCATGCATAACAGATCTTGCTTATTTAAAATTTAGGGTTAACCTAATAAATGCTAAGATGGAGATAGATAACATGCAGCATTGTAACTTGAGGACCAAATACTCCGTTCTGATTAAGAAATTTCACATCCGCCGTTGGATTCAAGCACTCTGCCCAAAGGCTGTATCATGACCTTGCCTTGCAACTCCACAATATCGACGCAAGCAGAGTGTTCTGAATCCTCCTCGCATTTATCTGCAGGCTTTATAACACATGCCACTGAGTATCCCATCAACTCGTTGTTCACAAACTGTGGGATGTAGTGAATGTAAGCACACTCAGTATGCTTCTTATTGTCATGTATAGATGCTGTAAATTCTGTCAGCTCTCTGCTCTGTCACTGGTTAACCTCAAGCCCCAGCAGAGTCTTTACAAACTGTCTGCAGAGACACAGTGACCTTTCTGTGCAGGCCCAGACATTCTTCACGTCACACTGCTTCCTTTTCTGTCCTGAAGAGACTAATGCTCAGGCACAAATCTTCATGATGGGTCTCAACATGCTCTAAAAGGGGCTCTGCCCAGGGAATGTGGACTGTGTGGAAATCCAAGGTCGGTTTCAATTAAGCTTGCCTGTCTGTACTTCTCAGGACCTTTTCTCTGTTCTCCAAGTCTTGTGACAGCTGAGATGTTCACTGACCTCTGCTAAAGCTCGGGTGTGCCCACTGTTATCATAGCAGAATTCCATGGAAGCTTGGAATTTGCTTTTCTGCATGAGTGAGAGAGGGAGAGCATAAGAAAGCGTAGGATGTCTGTGAATGTCTTCGTCTCCTTGCCTTCTGGGGAAAACACCATAATGGAAGGAGAATCTGAAATACCAGGAGTGGCTGTGTGAGGGATTAGGGGGTTGGTGTAGTTCATTACAGGGCATGTTGGAGGCTCAGGAAGGGCTTTCTAGGAAAAGTGCCAGCATGAGATGCGGTGTGGCCCAGAGCAAGGCTACAATTCCAGATGTACACTCTGTTGATGTTTCTCATGGCCATTCCTGGTCCTATAGGGATGTTCCTAAAGGCAGGTCAAATACTGCACATGCTCCCAGTGCCTCCCTCTTGGTATCTGCAAGTTCCTGCATCTATGAACTGATGACAGCACACAACTGTTGTAACCAGCAGCATCGGAAGCATTTTTTTCCCCCATGGTTGTAACTGTATTGTAATTATATGGTCTGGAATAAGATGTTTCTTGACATTAAATACAGTCAGTGTTGATACAGTACATTTTTAAGTTGAACCTAAAACTGCATACATGAGAGGAAAATTCAATTTTCAAGTATAGCAACACAATCTCATAACCACAAGATTGAATATGCGTCCATGTATGAGAAACATTTGATGCTGACATTTCATATGAAGTGGATATGGCTTGATGCTTATTTATAGGAATGCAATTTAATACCACATATTGGTTGCACTAATTAAAGTCTTGTATTAAATTAATTATTCATTTCTAAGTACACTGGTCCCTACACTGGACCATGAGTGTAGAGTGTCGATGTCGGTAAAACTGTCCATAAAAAAATGCTTTGTCCTGAGTGGACAGCTGATACTTGGCTGAAGGTCAGAGTCTTCTTGTGATGATGTGATCTTTGAGCTTATGTGGAAGCTGTAATTGGCTTTACCGAGCAAACAGAGCACGCCAGTGCCATTCGCGACAAGAGGGTGACAAAAGTGATCTCTTTACACAGGCTTAGATGGCTCTTTTTCTTTAGGATCCAGTGGAAACAGTGATCCTGTACACAACACGCTCTCATTTCTAAAACAAATCCACTCTGTTGGCTAATATTAAACAAATCAGACCTTTAATATCCATAGAACTGTTTCATCCTCTTCTCCGTTACCTCATACAGTCAGTGTTTAGATTTCATTGTGAAAACCTGGCCAACTTAGTTTAGCGCTGGTGTGGTTGAAACAGCTGCAGGGTATTACAGACTCTTCAGCTCTGTAGGTGGAGTTCGAATGATCTCATCTGAAGAAAAGAAGGAGAAAACCCTTTTGCTGCTACATTTACTTGTCCATAGTTTCTGAAGAGTAAACTGTATTTGTCAGCATTCAGAAGCAGGAGAAAAGGCAAAAATATGACACCATGACTTACAGATGTTTTCCTTATACATATTTTCATTTCGGACTTCTTTCTCAGGCTAGTGAGCAAGTAGAGTCCCACCCATCATGGATTTTGCTCTGGATTTGGTACAGTTTTACTGTGGATTTGAGAAAAGCCAGTGAGACGGACTGCCTGAACCATGCATGAAGGGAGAAGCCAATAAATGCTGCAGTGACTAGAGGAAACTTTTGAAATTGGAAAACATTTCTCCTCTCCAAATGGGACAACTGGCTTTCCCGTGACTCTTCTTCACCAGGCTATATTTGATATACTGGCTTACATGTCCTGTCCACCACCAAGTAAAGCAGAAAATCTGTCCCATGTCCAACCCTGGAAACAGCTATTATTGACAGTCAATATGAATATACGGCAATCACACCCAACATCAAGCTGGCATCCTACTCACCATTAGTCAACAAAATTATCAACACAGCCTGGGTCCTGTTCCATGAAACAGGACTAAGACGAAGTCTGGCATATTTCAAGGGAATGTAAGGGAAAGTAAGCCAGACTTTCCCTTAATCTTGTTTCATGGAACAGGACCCTGGAAACACTGGCACAAAAATATGCAGACTGAGGCCTTCTTTACATCACAATATAATGATATTCAAAATCTGTTATCTGATCAAATGTTATACATTACAGTATTCATTTACTTGAGAATGACTTGGGAGCGACATTCTAAGATCCAGTTTCTGAGGAAAGCAAAAGGTCTCCAGACTGCGTTTTAAGGTGACAAGCATGATAATCTCACAGAAGCCTCACAGGACTGAATGTATGCATGACCTTTTCCTGAAATTGTATTTTGATGTCCAGAATGGCCAGAATGCTAATTCTTACAGTTTACTGTCAGGGAGCTGACGGTATTTGGATTTTGAGAACTTCAGAGGATCTAAAGAATATCTTGGACCTCCTGAAGACCCCTGTATTTTGCACTCAGCTTGGTAGTAAGCTATTGAGCTGAATCTCGTATCTTTAACAAGGCAGAATCAAGAAATCTACAGTGCTGTGGCCTTTGAGGACTGGAGTCCAACACATGCCCTGCCTCATCCATGAATGGAAAGGGACCAGTGAAATTAAATGGGTGGGATTAGTGTCAGCACAGCTGTGACATGTCAGTGTGTTTTGTGTTGGCATGAGTGTATGAAACAAAGTGTTGTTTTTTTTTACACACCTCACTGTCACTGCTGGGTTGAAAATAGTCTGCCAACCAGAAATATGCAGCCAGGCAGTGATCATGTGGTCAAAGACTGACCACTGATGAAGGGCTAGAGGATGACTAATGCAGTTGCATGATCTTAGAAGTTTATAGTTGGTAAGAATTTACAGGCCATTGCAACACTGGCTAGCTTGCCTCTATTCTGTCGGTGCAACTGCTAAATATAAAAAGGGGCATAAGAGATAAGATAAGATAACCCTTTCTTAGTCACACATGTAGGAAATTTACGTTGTTACGGTAGCAAGTATACAGAACAAAAGAAAAAAGTAAAAATCAGCATAACCTATAGAATGCAAATTGTGAAAGACTCAAATAAATATTGAAACTATTCAAATAATAAACTTTTTTGGTGCTCCGCTCATCACAGTGACACCATTAGTGGAGTAAAAAACTCCGGCTTTTCAGAAACCATTCACATTTTTATCCACACATGAATACTGAATGTTGTCCTTAAGCAATAAAATTGAATCACTGTGTTTGACCTGTGATTCAAAGTAAAAAAAAAAAAATCACTATTTACTGAATGTTGTCCTTAAGCAATACAATTGAATCACTGTCTTTGACCTGTGATTCAAAGTAAAAAAAAATCACTATTTACTGGTTTTCATTGTAGAAATAAAATTTTTTAAAAATCATTTGAAACATTTTCTTCAACTCAGACCGAAAACATGATATTGCCCATGCCTGACTTAGGGTGTGTCCCCAAGACTTTTTTGTTTTTATATCAGTAAGAGTCTGTTTGAACCCTTGGGTCCAATACGTGTGACCGTGAGGGAAACTTCTTGTTGAACAAACAAGCAAACCAGCAAACACACCAACGAACGAACGAACGAATGAATGAACAATTAAATAAATAAACATTTGGATGCGTGTGTGGGTGGTGCTGGGGGTTTGCAGTGGGAGGGGTCTGCAGCCTGTGGGAGGCCGACAGGGTCTGCACGGGGATCCGGGGGCACTAGGACCGCGCACTGCCTGCGTGGGGACGCGCGCTCGGTCCGAGCAGCCTGCAGCCACGGCGCGTGCGAGATAAAGCTGCAGCCCGAGACCCGGAGCCCCTCCAGCGCGCAGGAGCTGACACGAGGACCGCCAGCATCGTCCAGGGCCCCCGAGGCCCTCCTTATGGACCCAGCATGCGCAGGATCAGGGCCAACGCCATTGCCATCCTAACCGTCGCCTGGATCCTGGGCACCTTCTATTACCTGTGGCAGGACAACAAGCCCCGCGCGGCCGGCTCTGCCTCGGCGTCCCAGCCTCGGGCAGCGGGGGGAAAGAGCTACGGGGGGAAGACTGGAGCCGGGAGGCTGGAGCTGCACCGGGAGGACAGGACCATCCCTCTGATCGTAAGGGGACCGTTTTGTTTTCCATGAGCTGCAGTGCCGTTATGAGCTGCAGAGTGCGTGTGCGTGTGTATGTGCGTGTGCTTTGCATGCTGATATGGCACGGTGATGCACGGCTCTCGATGCGTCTTGTCATTGCTTTGAGGTGATTTTAGTGGCAAAGGCACGTTCATTTTTGGGGCGCCCGGACCCCAACGGGCTGTCAGCGGCATGTTTGAGCTGCAGCTGGGCTCTGTGGCGTGTTTATCTCCTAAAGACTGAGGCATGTATATCCACGGTAAGAGGCTTTACCTTGCAGGTGCTCTGTCTCCCCTCACCACCCAGACCCAGACAAACAGAGAGGAGGAGACTATCCTTTTCGCGAGCTGACAGAATAGTGTATTTTGGCTCCCCCCTCACTGTTCATGTGGAGCTGTAGACATGAAACATTCGTAAGCAGTTCTGTTTCGTGCCAGTTTGTCTTCAGTATCACCTACACTATATGGACAAAAGTATTGGGACACCTGACCGTTACCCCAACAGAGGCTTTAATGACATTGCATTCAAATACACATACTTGAGTGTGGGGTTGGCCTCCCCTTTGCAGATATGACAGCTTCCAGTCTTCCCAGAAGGCTTTCCACAAGATATTGGAGAGTTTCTGTAAGAATTTGTACACATTTATGAGATCAGGCACTGATGTTGGACAAGAGGGCCTGTGTTCCAGTTCATCCCCAAGGTGTTGGATGGGGTTGAGGTCAGGGCTCTGTGCAGGCCAGACAAGTTCTTCCACATTGAACTCATCCAGCCATGTCTTTATGGACCTTGCTTTGTGCACTGGGGCACAGTCAAGCAGGAATAGAAAAGGTTCTTCCCCAAACTGTGTCCACAAAGTTGGAAGCATGGCATTGTCCACAATGTTTTGGTATCCGGAAGCATTAAGATTAAGCCCTTCACTGGAAGTAAGGGGCCCAGTCCAAACCCTGAAAAACAGGCGTGTCCCAATACTTTTGTCCATGTAGTGTATCTTCAGTACTGCTTAGCCAGCCTGCTTACGACCGAGGCTAGTAATTCATCATCACTTCATCAACCTGAAGGCAAGACATGTCTAACAGTGTTGTTTCCTCAAGTTACCTTAGACTCAGACTAATACTGGCCTCTAAATGAGAAACAAGGTTCACAGACGAGCCATTAAGAGAAGTGCCGAATGAAGTGTGGTCAAACATGAGGCATTATTCCCTTTGTGTAAGGATTTTATTTGCCCAGCATAAGTGTGTCAGCTGTGCTCGAGGACATGACTGACGTTTGGTTGCCGTTTCACAGCTGGGTGCCAAATTCATCAGACTGAGGAGAAAAAAAGATTTTAAAAAAGTTAACACTGCATCTGTACTGACCTTCCCAAAAAGAACAGGGTGTAATGGTTTGTGCCTTTACCACGAAGTGACAAATGAACTCTACATCTGACGCTGTCAGAACGCCTTTTTCAGCCTCTTTCTGTCTATGGGCCTGCTGCTCCTCTGGGATTCATGAGAAGACATTGCCTCTCCATCCTGCTACTAAAAGAATGTCTTAAAGGGGAATCCCACCAATTTTAAATTTTTTTTCTATGCATAATGCAATGGTAAGGATATAAACAGTCCCTCAGAGAGGCTTGATGTAAAATGGTTCATTGTAGAGAACATAGTGATTTGATTTCTGTGCAGTGGTGGTGGTGGGGTCGCAGTGCCGATAAAGCACATATGGCAATTTTATTGACTATCCTAAACAAACAGTGAATCTACAAGTGTTTTCCGGGTATTTATGTGTAATGTTAGTAAAATGTATGTATTATTGGCAGATATTTGGTTATTTTGCTTTACAGCGTCCTGTGCCTGCTTGACTGGGTCCAAAAAAACTAAACCTTATATCCCGGTTACTCATTATGGACAAAAATATTAGGACGCGTTGCCATTACACCAACAGGGACTTTAATGTTATGTTATTCAAATACATGCCTAGCTTTTAATATGGTGTCGGTCCCCCCTTTGCAGCTATAACAGCTTCCACTATTCTTGGAAGGCTTTCCAAAAGATTTTGGAGTGTTTCTGAGGGAATTTGTGCTCATTCATTCTGTAGAGCATTTATGAGGTCAGACACTGATGTTGGACCTGGCTTGCAGTCACTGTTCCAGTTCATCCCAAAGGTGTTGGGTGGGGTTGAGGTCAGGGCTCTGTGTGGGCCAGTCAAGTTCTTCCACACTGAACTCATGCAGCCATGTCTTTATGGACCTTTCTTTGTGCACTGGGGCACAGTCATGCTGAAATAGAAAAGGTGTCTACACCAAAATGTGTTAGTGTGCTGAAGCATTAAGATTAAGCCCTATCACTGTAAGGCCCAACCCTGTAAAACAGGTGTATCACAATACTTTTTTCTGTATAGTGTATCTTAAATCAGTCTTGCGCATCATGCTTGTTTTTAACCCTTTCATATGATAACTTTATGTGATGTAGTTATTAGAGGCATTACAACACTTCAGACAACTGATTTACCAAATGTGAACAGTTCAACCTTTCCTTGAAAATTCTCCTTTAAGATTTTGGAGGCTGCATTATGATTAGAGACTCATTCAGATAGTCTTATTACAGGGGACTCATTTTCAGTATGTCAAAAAACTGCCAGCAGTGGGAGAGATAAGAGAAGGACAAAGCAGTGGAAACATAGAGAGAATAGGGAGAGAAAAAGGATAAAGAGGGAGTGGGAGAGAAAGAATAAGTTTACAGTGAAAGAGAGGAGGGGGGTGAGGGAGAGAAAGAGAGAGAGTGAGAGAGTGAGAGAGTGAGAGAGTGAGAGAGTGAGAGAGTGAGAGAGTGAGAGAGTGAGAGTGAGAAGGTGGATGAGAGAGAGAGAGAGAGAGAGAGAGAGAGAGAGAGAGAGAGAGAGAGAGAGAGAGAGAGAGAGAGAGAGAG
>JBBIGA010000001.1:33815567-33827814 GCA_037576975.1 Alestes dentex | reverse complement strand
AGAGAGAGAGAGAGAGAGAGAGAGAGAGAGAGAGAGAGAGAGAGAGAGAGAGAGAGAGAGAGAGAGAGAGAGAGGGGGGGGGAGAGAGAGAGAGAGAGAGAGAGAGAGAGAGAGAGAGAGAGAGAGAGAGAGAATCAGTTGTAATGAATCTTGTCTCCATGTGCCACAGCCTAGAGCTCCATAGCAACAGAGCAGCAGTGTCCAAAGCACAGCTTCTAATGTCTATTGCTCTGTGCTGCACAGTTGATCCATTAGTCCACCATAAACATATTTGATATTGTTAAAGTTTCAGTGCATACAGTCCATGTATGGAAAGTAGCAAAAACTGCAAGTTTTGTATGAATTGTTTTATGATGTCTTCAAACCAGCATTTATTTTATTCAGACTGCAGCAGTTTTACTCCTGCTGAAGTTGTTACTGTCATAAAGAGTTAAAACAAAAAGCTTTTAAATGAAAGGCCACTAGTCAGAACAGATGATTACAGGCACAGAAACAAAACTGCCTATTTATTTCATAAAGAAAAAGAGATGCATGGGCGTGCATAAAGTAATCCTGACTGTGAATAAATGTCAAAGGTCTGTCCCATAAAGTTTTGACTTCCGCTGAACTTTATGCAGCTTACGTTTCTTCTGACCAACGTAAACAAAACAGTATGGCATGTATTAGGAATGTGTGAAATGTATCATGGATTATCTCCATACAGCACGGCTGGTGCGCTTGTTCTTACAGTGTTTGTGCAGTGCAGTATGTCGCCCTCCCTTGTCATGTGACTTCATTGTGAGCAGCGATCCAGATCAGCATGGCTTCTAGTTTAATAAGAGACGTTTTCACAAGAGCCAAATAGTGCTTGTAACAACCCCCACCTCAAACCCCCACCCCTCCGCCCCCTTTGCTTTACCCTGCTGCTTTGATGTTTGATCTGCCTTTTTAGTTTTGGCTCTGCCTGCATCACACTTAAAATGAAATGACCACTTGCTATCTCCTTCCTGCAGTTTATTCTGGAAACAGGACTGTAATAAGCTGTGTGCTTGGTTAAAGGCATTGTGTTGAAGGATTTTGCAGTGGAGGGGGATTTTCTTTCTTTCTTTCTTTCTTTTTCTTTCTTTCTTTCTTTCTTTCTTGTCTGCCTGAATTCCCCTTTAACTCAGTTCAAAACTTGCACAAGAGATTAACTTAATTTTCTGTTTTGATGTCAGCTGAACTGATGAGGTTCTTTGTTTCTGACTCTGGGTTGTGCGGTAATTTTGGCCTTGGATTTTGGGGTTTTCTCATAGAAAAACACTGATGAACACAAGAGGCAACACTGGAACCTCTTATGCTGTTGCTCTATATGTATACAGGTCCTGTGAACTGTAAAAAGTCATTAACATTAAAATTAATGTAAGATTGATTTATGCCACACAGTTCAACAGAATAAAAAAGCCCTTGTCTGTCCATGATGGGGTATCTGGTGGTCTGGTGGTTAGAGAGTTGCCCCCGTGATCAGAACGGTGTCGGTTCAAATCCCAGAACTGCCAATGGCACCAATGAGGTACCCTTGAGCAAGGTACCGTCACCACACACCGCACCCGGGCACGGTGTAAACGGGTTCAATGTAGAGGACTCAAGTCATTTCCTACAGGATTAGTATAGTATGTAAAACAAAAGTAAATCAGTAAAAGGATCAGTCATTGTGCCTTAAAAAGGTTGTAACATCTTTTTCAACTATGCAGTGAAATGTTTGCTTTTAAATATGGACAAGAAAGAATGTACAGTAACCGGCTACTTACACGCGGATCAGCAGTCGAGGTTTCAGTCCATCGCGGATTCAGTCCTCCCGCCTCTGAGTACAGCTGACTGTTATGTCCGGGCCTCGTGCGCCATTCAGCGGTTTCCAAGGCAATCAGACACCTGAACGGCATGAAGCTCCGCTGCCCCCAAACATAAACAAGCAGCACGAGGACGAGGGAGCGTGGCGCACGAGGCCCGGACGTCACAGTCAGCTGTTCTCAGAGGCAGGAGGTTTGAAAGTAGCCAATCCAAGAATGTTATTTATTTCTCCTCGCTGATGATTGGCTGCTGCCCTGTTATGCTGCAGTCCAGAATTCCCCCCGTGGAGCGTCTCGAGTGTTCTCTTTAAGCCCTGCTTTTTTGTTACTGTAAATTCAATTAATTTATTACTGCATTTACCCTGCCTATACCAAAGAAAACGACAGCGGATACCAAAGAAAATGCCCGTGCATTAATTACAGTGCAGTCTATACATGGGTAACATCGATATTTTACATTCTAGCACTGCTGGAGTTCAGTGTAAACTGTACAGTACAAATACGGGTTTACCTTTACATTTTCTTTAAGGCTAATGAGTTTAAAATAAAATTAAAGTGTTTTGGGAGCATATCTAGGGGGCATATTCAGGGTTTACACTATAAAAATAGGCATTTTCAGGTATTTTTTTTACCACAGCAACACAATTTTTCACTATATGCTCGCAAGGGGTTACTGTATATACTTTCATGCATTTTTTGCATTATGTGGTTCAGTTTTGGCCCATTCCTCTTGACAGACACCTTCAATTCCTCAAGGTGGCAGGAGTCCTTCTTTTGATTTGTAGTTTCGAAAACCCCAGGAATTTTCAATGGGATTCACTTCAGGAGATTAGCTAGGTCAAGCAAGCACTTTCACCCTTTTTTTTTTTTTAGTTATTTTGGCTGCGTGTTTGGAAATAATGTCTTTCATGACACGTGCATCTTTTCCTCTTTCTTTCTACAGCGCTAATCCACAGCTCAAACACATCTCCGACAGTGCCAATGTTCTTCTTTCTCTCTTATCTCCGAGATCATAGGTCCATTCATGTCTGCATACTGTTCTTGGGATGAGACACACAACCTTTCTTTCTCCAAACATAACAAGCTGAATTTTGGTTTTTCATCTGACTAGAGCACTTTGTAATAGAATACAACCATTCTGATTTGTCTAAATGCTTTTTTTTTCACAGATTCTTTCCTATGACAGTGATGTAACTCGAATTTTGGTGTTAGTGGAAACAAACTCTAGCCTAAGTCACTTACCTATCCTAACACAGTTATAAAATCACAATCTAGAACATAAAAACACAACTAAGCCACAGAAAAAGGACATAAATGTACACTGTACTGAAGTAACAGAAACAAATGACCAAAAAAATAATTGTAAAAACACTTTTGACAGTCCAAAATGGCATAGGTAAGCGTACTGGGGGGCGCCAGCTCCCTCACTCATATGCCGTGTTACTGCATGTTCTGCGTATTCTTCCGCCACGCGCAACCAAACTAGTTATGGGAGTGAGCGTCGTAAACTCCAAACGTTGCACGTCGGGGCTGTCGTAACCCGAGGACCCCCTGTATGTATACTGTAAATACTTTTCCCCTGTCGTTTCTTTATGTTTTTGATACATTCTTTTTTTTCGTTCTCATTTATAAGTGCAAAGACTCTTTTTACTCATATATGAGCTATGGACTTAAATAGCCATATGGTTAGCAAATATAAAGTATAAAACACAGTCGTCCTCACGTTTCTCACATTTTTTCTCTTTTTATCTAATTTTGCTTTCTTTTGGCATATTTATCTGTTTTATCTGCATCAGTTTCTCTGGCTGAATTCTTTCCAAACAGGGGAGGAATCTGACCTTAGAACAGCAGTCCTGTTCAGAAACGCTTTGTGAATTTAAGCCCAGGTGTGTACATTGGCTTGAGGAATGCAGTTCTATTCCTAATGATCATGTTATGCTTCACACCAATACAGACATGTAGATACCTGTGAGTGTAACTTGTCGAAGCAAATCTTTTAAAAAGATCTCCTCTCGGCAGGTCTCCGAATGGCCCAATCTGTGCAGAACTCACATGTTCTCACAGGACTGATGGTGCTGGTGTTTTCCCATTTAGAAATTTTTAGACTGTAAATCTCACCTGCTCTCCTCTGGCATTCGATACACCAAATGCTCTTCAGCTCTTTAACTAAATCAAATGTGAGTGAAAATTATTAGTGCGTGAACGCTCGCAATCTGACTCCGCATCTATTATCCGACTCTGCAGATGCTTCTTAACAAGGCTTGGGGGGGGGGATGCATCTCATTATCTCTAGTTTGGAATTCAGAAAGAATTCTGCATTTGCATGGATTTAAAAAGAAAGAAAACCTGCTTCTAGAAGCACATTTTTCCCCGCAGGGAACAACAGAGCATTGCACTTTACATTCTGCTTACAGATACCTGGGGCTGAGCATTTCGGGGAAAATATCTACTTCTGCAGTTTAAATGGATTTATTTTCTATAATTTAAGGTCCAGGCTTGTTTTTTCCCAAGATGACCATCACAGTAATCTAAAGGTATATGGTTTGAATGCTGAATGTAGTGTCCCACACTGCTGGTGTAGGAGCTCTGCATTATTAGGTTAATTTCCCCAATTACAACTTGGGACAACATTGGATAATGTAGCGTATACAGTGCAGTACAGTACTGTGCAAAAAGTCTAAGGCTCCTGTGCAAACTGTTTAAAGCCATTTATCTGAGCAGCGAGGGACTTTCTGCCCACAAACACACAAGTTAACAATAAAGTAAATGCAAACAAACAAGCAAGCATTGAATAATATCAAAATGTGTTTGTAAAAGGTTTTGTGTGCTGGTAAAGAGAACACAGGTCACCTCAGTGCCTCCAGTCTGTGCATGGATTTGTGAAACTCCATCAGCAGCTCACCTGATTTAATCTCATGAAGTATTGATTAAGCTGGACTGGGTCTTTGAGGAATTTGATGAGAACTACAATGTAATACTGGGCTTCCACGAAGAGAAGTCTTGGAATAAGTAAGCAAACACCTAGATATACATAAAATCACTATTTACTGTATTAGGATTACTTGTATAAATTCTGATATTAGCTTTTTAAAAACAAACTGCTCAGCTAAACAGAGTTAAATTTCTCTGGTGTCTAAGACTTTTGCACGGTACTGCACTTAAACTCGCAGTATTTGCAAATTGCACCCGTTTAAATTGCGATAAAAAAAAAAAAGACCCTCCGAGTTAAATTTTCAAAAGTCAAAAGCCTGTAGTAAGGGTGTTCCATTTGTTCCATTTGTATTCGTATGCGAATGTTTTATTATGTCAATAAAATGTATTGGCTCTCTGACATTAAGAGAGACTGACTACTTCAGGATTAAAATTTGGTAGGAAATGACATAGAATGTTTTGATAGTCTGTAATATTGTAGTAAATTGATGTGTATAATAAAAGCAGAATTCTTATACAGAGCCCTAGTAAAAACTAGTTACTTGCACTTGATGAAGATTTTAATGGAAAGCTTCCTTTTCTGAAAAGCCTCCTCTGCATGTCTATGTGTTACTCATTACTTATGATCTACTGCTTTGGCACTTCAACTCAAATTGTTTTAGAAAGGCTCTTTTATTTCATAACCTTTACTGAACATAGGCTTAGGCTGCTCTGCCGTTACTATATAGTGCTTTTAAACCAGTGTGGCTGTATTATTACCAAAGCCAATGTCTGAGCAGATTTGCACTGTGCTGGAAATGATGCAATTTTCAGTGAAAGTAACATTACTTTTGTTGTGTATGAGGTTAAACAGCTCTGCAACTCAGCAGTCAGGATAAAGTCCCTTTAAACCAATCTGGCTGTATTATGCAGCCAGTATCTGTGCAGAGATCCATTTTGATGGAAATGATACAGTTCTCAGTATCCTAGAAGTAAGATAAGAACCCGCGTACGGTTTAGAAACAGGGGACGGTGACATGCAGATAAGATTCAGACACTTCCAGCGCTCTGTGAATGCCAGTTCATTTATAATCTGGTGGATTACGAGCACAAAAAAAAAAAAAAACTTTGTCAGCGTCTCTTTTTCTTCCTCACAAATGGAAAGTGAGATCATAGCGTCTGAAACCTGCATGTGGTTTAAGCTTTTCCCGACAGCTCGTTAATAACACAGTGGTGAAGAATACTACTCCCTCCCCCATTTTCACCATCACTCTCACCTCCAACTTCTTATGCAAACAGCTAATTTTTTCATTCCATCTTTAAATCCTTTCCCCTCACTGCCCTCCTCCTGTTCCTGCCCATCCGGTTTTGGTTTGTTTTTTTTTTTTGTTTTTTTTTTGTCTGCCACTTTCTAGTTTTCCAGTCTGCTCTTCGGACCACACAGTCACATGGTGCTCAGGACTGGACCCACCACAGCTTCGAACCAAAGCCAAGTGTACTGAAGCTCCTAATCCATACACAGCGGGTTTATGTAAACACCACAAAATGATGCGAACTGATGTTTACACCAATGAGGTCGCGGTTGATGAGGCAGCAGAGTTCATTGTGTTTTATCGCATGATAATGACAAGCATTTTGTGTACCAAGGGCCCTGTTTTCCTTTGCATCATCATTTACAATTTCCCAAGAGCAGCATCATTCTAATGAAGTGTTATGTAACGGCGTAACTTGGGATACAAAGGTACTGTGACAGATTATCTCACGCATGACTAATGATGTGCGATAAAGCAGGCATAAACGCCCTTAATCACCGCATATCTTTACTCTGGGTTCTTTTGGAGCCATATCATGCTTTCTTTCGCACCATACGGTTCAGACGTGTACAAAACGCTGCCTGTAGAACGTCTGAGGGGGAAAAAGGAGTGAGGTTTTGAGTTTGAGTGCGTTTCATGACGCTGGAGACTGTGTGACATAGGGATTACTCACACGGTGTTAGGTTGCAGATACATCTGGTACTGTTAATGAGCTTCTACTGTGGCTTGTTTCTCGCTGAGCGCTAATGGAACGGAAATGCTTATGAGGGAAACTCGGTTTGTTTCTAAAGGGAAGGGTACAATTTTTAGCTTGTAGAAGGTGAGGGTTTGTAATGCTTCTGCAGTGTATTATCAGAAATACATATCGAGCATTTCCAGCTTTCCTATAGCAAACACAAGATATGGGAACTCTCTTGTTTTTTTTTAATTCTTTGTCTGTCTGTTTTTCTCTCGTTCAGGTCACCCACATTCCGAAGGGAGAGCAACAGGGGCAGCTGTTGGGCACTTTTGATGAGAGAGCCTATTTAGCTAGTAAGCAGCTGAAAGCAGGAGACGACCCATACAGAGAACATGCTTTCAACCTGCAGGAAAGTGACAGACTGGGCAGTGAAAGGACCATTAGGGATACTCGACACTACAGGTATTGTACATGCACACACACACACACAAGCATCCCCCATGCTGATTCAACAACAGACACCACACACACACACATACAGTCGAGGTCCAGACTTAATTAGCTGCTTCATATCTTTACATAACACATCAGATATTCACATTTTTGTGACTAAGCCCTCAAAAAACAAAAAGAGTTTGTGGGCAGGTTTAGACTTTTTATAATAATTATATCACTTAAAAGTTTAATTGTAGGAGCTGAGTAATCCATAAATTCATAGACTTTGTTTGTCATAAACTACCCATATGTTCCAGAAAACACATGAACAGTAATGCACAGTGGCCTCCAGAATTATTGGCACCCTTATGGGTGAAAAAGGCTTGTGAAAAAAACATTGATGTTTGTCAAATATTGTCTGTGAAGAACATTTCCGTATGAGCCCAATACCAGTCAAGTCACAGGGGATCAGAAAATAAATTGTGTTCCACAAAATTTGTCACAATCATTTGGTATTTTGAGCAACTCCCTCTTTCCAACAGAGCAACACTGAGTCTCCTCTTATAATATTTTATAAGACTGGAAAACACAGCACCCTGTCCCAGTTAAAGTCTCAGTGGCACCCAGCAAACTGGTGAAGTGGTGAAAAGATGGGAAAGGCTTTTTTCTGCCATACCTTCCAATCCATTTATTGGAATGGAGGTGACATATTAAGGTGGATTTGGAGACACGATGCCTGATACTACCAAACTCTGAAATCCGCCTCACTGCATCATCCTCCAGGCTGCTGTCAGATTAGCCTTGCATCCTCTTCCAGGCTGCTTCACGATAGTTTTGAATTTCTTAAATGTCTTAGAGAGTGCCTTGACTGTCCTGACTTCTCAGATTAATGCAGTGGGCAGCCTGTGACCTGGTGGTTAGGGAGTTGCCTCTGCGATCAGAACGTCATGGGTTTGAATCCCAGGAATGCTAGTGTCATCACTGAGGTGCCCTTGAGCAAGGGACCGTCCCCACACCCTGCTCCCGGGCTCATTGGTGGCTGCCCACTGCTTCACTTGGTGAATGGGTTAAATGAAGAGAAACAATTTACGTCACATAAACTCCACAACCTGTACGTTTGCTGTGTTTTAGGTGCGCCTTGATGACTTTTGACCCTGACTTGCCCTCTACCAGCATCATCATCACGTTCCACAATGAAGCTCGCTCCACTCTCCTGCGCACCATTAAAAGGTAACGGTTGTAAATATGCACATGGTCTACGCTGACCTCTCTAACACACCCTTCGCTGTACTCTGTATTCTGCAGGCTGTAGCACTTACAGCCTAATGAGAAATTAAATGTCTTTGAAGTCAGGACTCACTTAATATTAAAGTGGTGGAGAGGAAGCATCACAGTGGTATTACTTTTCAGCTACACATCTAAGAACATGAAACATAAGAGCTGTATCCGGTAACACCCTTTCCCTCTCTGCCTCAGCGTGCTCGTCAGAAGTCCACCCCATTTGATACAAGAGATTATTCTTGTGGATGACTTCAGCTCTGACCGTAAGTGGTTCTTTTCCTTTCCCCCCATGTATATGCACACACATGCAGATGGAAGTCATGAATTGATATTTCCTGACTCCTCTATGTTCTGGTGTAGTACTTTTATGTAATGAATTCAGGGACGGTTCTGACAATGTCATATGAGATTAGATCACTCTTCTGACCGGATTAGATTTTACATGTAATTATTTCTGGTGTTTCTGCACGTTTCTATTTCCGTCTATATTCGCCTTGTGAGTTATTTTTATGGACCGCAGGCTCCCATGTCAGAAAAGATGCTGGCGCATTTTACTTACTATGAAACGAGCCACAGAAATGACCCCAGGTGGTTTTAATACCATGCAAATGATTATGTCGGTGAAAATTAAATATATTCTGTGGGAAATGAGTTTTTGTAAATATGAAGGCACTTGAATGTGCTTACTTGTGTTCTCTATGCAACAAATCAAGCCAGTGTCCTACCTTCATGACTAAAAACATTTCAACATTAAAAATGACCGAAAAAAAGATTTCTTTTGTGACAGCGATGGCCACCGCAGCAAATGACAGTACTATGACACACTCCATTTCACTTAAAAAATGTAGAGGGAGACAGTGCCGGCGTCAAGGGGGGGCTTTCGAAGGCATTGCCCCCCCTAGCGAGTCACCACGCCCCCCCTACACACTCTAGTGTCGCTCATATGAATATAGTTCACGATTGATAGTGCCCCCCCATAGTCAGTTAGATGCCAGCCTGGTAGATCTGCTCTGACGCCGGCCCTGGATGGAGAGGGTAAATGAAATAATGGTTAAATTAAACATTCTGCCATGAGTAGCCACTCCCGTCTCTGTCATTAATACCAGGATTTTTACATCACCGATGCTCTGTGGTAAAATCCCATTATCCTGCCTCCCCATGGAAAATGAATACTGTCCGAGCTTAAGTACTTAGGTCAACCGCTCAACTGTCTGGTAGCCATGGAGAAGAAAATAAAAGAACAGAAGGCCCAGTGCAGTTTGTCTTACAGTGCTGGCAATCAAGATTTTCCTCTTTGACAAAAGTCAAATGAGTGCAGTGATCTCACTCAGTGGATAATATTCTCTATTGGCTTCACCACTGATTACCACACGCACACCCACACACGCATAAAGATTGGCTATTGTCAGGTTTGTGATTGCAAACACAGCTTTCATATGCATATATTGGTTTGTGTGTGTGTGTGTTTGTGTGAAAGAGAGTGGGAATGAGTGAGAGTCAGTTTATCCAAACTTATTATTTCTTACTAATTACCGCAAAAACTGCTAATCTGTTTGCTGGCCTGGCTGTATTCCGTACCCAAGTCAGCGGTCCTGCCAGGCTGCATGCAGCAGTAGGCTCTCGTCTGCCAGAATGCATGTGGTAGTAGGAATTGACCTGCCGGGTTGCATGCTGTCTAATAGCCGCTATCTGTGTGTTAGAAGCCAGAGGAGTAGCCCAGGCCTTCAAAGGACATCTGTAGGAAGGCAGGACTTTTTAAACCCTTTTAAATCCTGTTAATGCTAGTCTTAATCAAGCAGTGTGATCTCCGCACTGGCTGTGAGTGTGCATGTGACTCTTACTGCCTCCTAAGACCCATGGCACTGCAAGGAAACAGAAAAATCAAATTTTCCCCTCATATCAAATACTCAGTCAAGTCATGCTGGGTGTTTGAAGATGCATGTTTAGTTTTACACAGGACATACAAGTCTGGTATAGTTAACAAATAAAGGAGGGTTTTGTCCATACTGCAAAATGCCATCTTCATTGCGCTTATTGTAAGATTGCACATAACAGAAGTTTAACTCAAAAATACACACACCACATGGAAAAAGAAAACATGGAGGACAAAGCCATTTTCTGTCCTATATTACAGAGCCTGAAGATCACACCGAAGCACATCAAGCGTTTTGTTTTTCACATTCACCACTTTTACCATTTTTCAACCCACATAGGTTAAAGAAGTAGTTCAGCCAGATATGCTAATGCTGCTAACAGTGAAGGAAAGTAAGCTGTAATCATGCTATAAACGGTCGCAATTTTCATGATCAGTTTTCATAATCATTTGTTGTTAGCAACATTTGCATTACTAACTAAATTATTGCAGTCCACTTTGCAATCTTCACATCTGTGTGTACAACCATCCCTGCACCGTTTTTGGTCTGTCTGATAGGAAACCTGTCTTTGCAAAATGAAATATTCAGTCCAGGTTGCATTTTGAAAAAGCAGTATTCAGAATACAGTTACTGCATTTACTGCTTGTTTTCTAAGACACTCATGCTTGTTACATTTCAAATCCCCAGAGCGTATGTCAACCACCCTCATTAGACAGACTCAATGAGTATGCAAAGAGCAACTCAAAAACTGCTGAGGTTGAGTATACTGATAAATCAGTGTGATGAGCCAGAGATGAACAGATGTAAAACCAAAACGTTTTGGTCAGATGACTGGGTTGAAGCATCTCAACAATGGCAAGGCTTGTAAGCAGTGGTGAGTTCACTCAAACAGACACAAACACGAGCGCATGTGGTGCAAAGTGTCTGCCATGCCAGTGTGTGATAGTGTGCACTTGACTTTTGCTCTGACAGTAATCCAGAGTTTACTCCGCCCCCTCGCCATCTGTCTATCCTCTCCTGCAACTCAGGAGTGACATTATACATTTAACTTCACTCTTTCTCTGCCCTCTGTAATACTGTCACTGTTGCGCTCTCTCTCTCTCTCTCACTCTCTCTCTCTCTCTCTCTCTCTCTTTCGTGCATACACATATACACACCACATATACAAACAACAGAGATTCGGGAAACAAACACAGGCAAGCTTTAAGTCATTATATCTCTCACACACAGGGTATTGTGGGTGGATTATCAGGCTGGCCACTATAAACGGTTCTGCAGGAGGCCAGATTTGTTTGACATTTAGAGCTAGGAGACAACCGCTATTAATCTTAAACTCCCAAAGACCTGCCTCAGCTTAAACTCATTTAAAGAGTTTGTGTGTGTGAGTGTTTGTGTGTTTCTGTTTTAATCTTTACCAGGGATGATACAATGGGGAAAGTGTAAAATGTAGGGTTGGCACAATGCTCTACACAATACATTGTATATAAAATGTTACACCATATTATCTGGGAAATCATGGTATCATTAAATATAATCAGCCTGTCTCTGCTGTAGCTCACCATAAAGTGTTCCGCTCAATGAAGTTCAGTCCTATTTACTTCAATAGATGCTGTTGCCGTTGGATTTTTATGCCAAAAAGAAATGTCACTTGTGGTCATTCCCTTTTTCACTCTTTTATGTAAAGCATAAGGTTTCTATCCTTGTATAGATAATGGATAGTCTCCGATTCTCATAGAGTGTAATTTAAGAACATCATGTGTGTATTTGTATATGTTCATATACAAGATCATTTAAAATTGTGGTGTGTTTTTGTGACATTTATATAGTATGTAAATTTAAAAAATATATATATTTTCCTTTTCTGTTGAGTTTTACATGAGCATAGCTATAGGCTGACAAATGCATTTGTGGGCACCACGTATATGTGAGATGCATACTAACAGGGGG
>JBBIGA010000001.1:33788941-33801312 GCA_037576975.1 Alestes dentex | reverse complement strand
GTGTGTGTGATGTTGTGTATATATATATGTGTGTGTGTGTGTGTGAGTTTGTGTATAGATATATATGTGTGTGTGTGTGTGTGTGTGTGTGTGTGTGTGTGTGTGTACACATGTGTGTGCGTACTCATTTTATTCTTGTGGATGTGGTTGTGTCTTGTGTACAACCACATCCACTAAACCTTGATTTCACACACAGCCCTGTTCTGTGTGCAATAAAATTTAATTGTTAAGTGTTTTTTTGGAATGGAATCAGTTATGTTGTAATGCTAGAAAACGTCAGTTGACAGTTCCTTGCTGTGCAAATAATTGCAAGGAAAAAATTGTCCTTTTTTTATAGCAAATTTTATGGATTAAAGTAAAGCCTGAAATAGCTAAAATGACTGATAAAGCCATCTTTCTGCTAAGCTATCTAACACTAGATCACAGACTTATCGTACTTATTGTAATGAATTATGTCACAATATGTCACAGCACGCTTTTCTGAGTGTATTGTGTAAATTGTTGGTACCTAAAGAATGCTACATAACTGCATGTTTCATTACAAAGAGAGCATATTAAGTCCTTTTTATTTTGATCTGCAATCTGAGTGCAGTGCAGGGTGTGAAACATTTGTAGTCATCCCTTTTGGTTGTGTTTTTAAATGTGGCACTGCTGGCTCATTTTGTCCTTTCCAACTTGTAATGACATATCATGTAATCGTGTGATTGCTGAAAGACACGAACATTGGTGACTTTCATTCTCCCCAGACTGTGCACCACCATTTATGGTAGTTAACGAATGTAACTCATGAGTAAGTGTAAGGTCAGTGCCAATCATCTTCATTGCTTCACTAATCAAGGAGCTGCTTGATGCATTTAAATCTATTTAAAACACACATTCCTGTTAGAGATAGCAGTATCAGTGGATATCAGTATAGGGCACCACAGCAGAACATGCTGGATTGAATATTAGTAGAGTAAAAACATGAATCTGATCCAATCACGTAAGAAATTTTGCCTAAAATAACACACACACACACATTGTGGGATGTCCTGTTGTTAGCTGTGTATTTCTCTGTAGAGTGAGTAGTTTGGGCAGTGTGACTATATTTATCATTATTCGTAAATTTCACGACAATATGTCACAGTATGTTGCAGATAAATCAAGATGTTGTGACGTCATGTGTATTGTGGAAATGTCAGGAAACATTTTTTCTTATATAAAAAAAGTATGTCTTTAACACCAACTGATGTAAGTGCATCCAGTTTCCATTCTGCTTTTGGTGATACAGTATGCCCTAAACATCTAACCACTGTGAAAAGAGTGATCATCTCAAATAAGTGCAGCTGTGTAAGAACTGTGACAGGACGACACAGTCCCGAAAGCATTTATAGTTTGTTGAAAGGCACATGTTAAATTTTCAGCGGACACATAGAGTGCGCAAGATTTCTGGAGGTTTGAGGTATATGCAAAATATACTCCTCATACATCTCATACGTATGAATTAGTTTAATTATTCACTATTCCTTTTCTCTCTTCTCCCCTCTCTCCTACAAACACACACGCGCGCGCGCACACACACTAATCCTCATGCATCTGGTTCCAATTACAAATGTTTGACTTCACTGGACATTTTCAGTTCACGTCTTTATTAATCATCAGCCTGAGCTCGCTTCTTCCATGGCAACTTAACGCCCAGTTCTACTCAGATTCAACATAAACTGCACAAACAAATCGGTTTCCATTAGGAGACTGCTCAGCTATTTTTGTATTCATCTTTATGATGGGCACCAAGGGACGGTTCTTAGAGAGCACATGTATTTGTGGAACCCCAACCTTTAAACTACAGCACTAAATTATAGCCGTTAGAAATAAGCGGTGCGTAGCCCATGCTTTACATTTAAGTAGGGTAGAAAAAGAAATGCCTGTTTACCTGAGGGAATGAAATTTATAGTCAACAACCAGGATCGAGCGGCTGCCAGCATGGGTTAAGTAATTGAAGAATTGCTTCAAGAGGAACTGTAGGTCACTGTCGGTACTAAAAAGGGTTTATGTTCTTGGCTTGGCTACCTTGACTTTAAACAGTGCCCAGCCTAATCAGCCGTCTGATTAGAAAACTCCATGACTCTTCTGAGTCACTCTGTAGAGAAGTTAGTTACTCATCCTTAAGCAAAACCTGCTGTGCTACACAACCACCAAGAAACACATTTTCTTACAAAGTTGTATGCACAGGATATTACAGCATTTATAGAGTGAGCTTGGGTCACTCTTTACACTGCCAAAGCTTTTAGCTGGTTACATCATCCGGTTTGGACTGGGTTTCACTGCAGTCACATATTGATCTGTTGGAAGTGCCAGCAATTTTACTGTGTGTCCTGTAAATGTTTGATATTGTTTTATAGTATGCAGTCCTCACCTGTGATTATCCATATAACCAGCTTTGCAGCCTTATGTCAATGGTTCTGACCTGATCCTGCAGTATCCCTGCCCTGCACGTCTTAGTGTTGTTCCTGTTCTGACGCACCCACTGCAACTTAGCAAGGGCTTGTTAAGAATGTTTTGCTTACCATTTTGCCAAAGAAACTTTCAAGATCCCCTTTCAGAAGCCCCTTTGGTGCGCACATTTGTTTCTCTGTAAAATTGGTGGAAATTTCTGCGTGCAACAAAGTTTGAACAGTGAGCGGCAAAGAAATCCATTTATAAAAGAAACACGATGCTTTATTTATTGTTGGGTGTACTGTGCTAGATGTATTAATTCTAACACAGCCTATTTCCACTAAAATAAGGGGGGAAAAGGGTCATTATATTCATTTGTTAGCTCAAATGGTTTTTGACACAGTAAAAAACAGCTTTGTTGGATCTTCTTTAGTTCTTTAGTTAACAAAGGTGTAACCAATCCTTTTGTTAGTCAAGTTAAATTTATTTGTATAGTGCTTTTCACAGTGAGCAACTTCACAGAAATTTGGGTCCAAGCCTCCAGTGAACAAACATGAGCTGACGCTGGCAAGTAAAAACTCCCCCAGAGCGAAAAAAAGAAACATTTTAAGGAACCAGCAAGAGGAGATTCATCTTTCTCAAGTCAACGCCAGATAGGAAAACAATGACGCAAGAAGCAATTACAATTCATTTAATTTAAGATTTGACGTAGGGACATGCAGTAATTAACAGCGTGATCATACTGTTATCAACAGAGATTAATACATTAAAAGCAAATACTTTTTTTTTTGCCTTGACCTCAAAGGGTTACATAGAGATTGGACCAGGTGTGTTCGACCAGGACAAAAAACAAACACCAAATGCTACTAACTTACTTCATGTGAGGACACTTGACTTTATTCCAAGTAGTTCCTATCATTTTGAAATGTTAACAAAATGTAAAGCCATCTGGCTTCAGTTTCTGTATATAAAAAAATCATGAGATTTTGATTTGACAGTGAAAGTATGCAGGGCAGGAGTTCCAGGATCACTGCCTTGCGTCCAGAATGTGAGTTGTTGTAGTCAGTTTGCACCTGGTCCTAATTATGTGATGCTAATTTATCCGTTGTCTGTCTGCTGTTTCTCCTGTCCAATAGAAATGGAAGCCCAGAGGTCCAGCGCTGCAGCACATGATCAGTGGTTTGTGTCTGGACAGCCAGCCCCCAGCGGGCCCAGCAGTTATCTCACAGTGCCGCCCCCAGATGGCCAGCCAGTCCTGGGAGCCTCAGCTGGTCACCTGACTTTGAGAAGGCCAGTCGGACGGAGGGAGCGAGGGGAGGAGTTTGGAAGGGTTGCAGAAGTTTGTGGTGCTTTAGGGCCCAGAGGAACAATGTCTGCACACTATTTTAGTTGAAGGTGCTGCTTTCAGACAAAGTAGACCATGGCCATGTCCAAAAAAAAAACCCAAAACAAAACAAAAAAAAAACACTTCTGTATCTTCAGCACTTCCAAACATGCTTCTGTGCTCACATCACTGGCATTGAGTAGCCAGACAGGAAAACAAGTTCAAAGCTATATCTGTGAGCTTCAGTCCTAAGTGGCGAGTTTTCTCTGTCCAGGCTATTCACATTCACTATTATAATTTGGACATGGTCAAAGTTTACTTTAAAAAAAATAATGTAGTCCATGGTTGGCAGGAGAATTTTAGGATGTTTTGACATTTCTTTTTCTGTTGTGTTGGTTGAAGACACAAAGAGGGAGACTAGTTATGTATATTTATGCCTTTTACTACTTTTGAGAATTGTCACAGAGTGCCCATCTGTACACACCCATTCCCACAAATTCTGTGGTCCCCCCATGTGTAGACTTAAGCAGCTGTTTCCATAAGCTCTGAAAGGAGTCAGTGTTTCTCTTTAAACGCAATTATTAAATGTTTAACCGTTCTGATGAAAGGTTAGATGAAGGGAAAAAGTTAGAAGTGTACATACTATGGAAAGTCATCCAAACTGTTTTTTTTTTCCCCTCCAAAGCATCCGACAGGCTTTCATTCGAGATCTGTTCCTGCAGAGGTTCTGAAAGGTGAGCTGCGTAGGGCTTGCCAGCTACCGTAGGTTTATAGCGTTGGAGGTTGACACATTGTGCTCTTCAGTCACAGATTCAGCATCAGTGTAAACACTATTATGCTGAAAAGTTTGAAACTTGATCTTGAAATTGCTTCAAGGAGCATAGAGTAACAAGGAAACTCCACAGAGCTGAAACTTCATCAAAGACTGTAGGTTGGGGAATACGCCAGAGCAGAATTTAATGAAATGTGCAAATGTGGGCTGAGAAATTCATTCTGTTTAATGTTAGATAAAGTGCAAGCACTTTTAAGGATTTATGATTTTGCATGGTACTGTGAAACACCACAAAAAAATCATATGTGACACGTCCAATCCAAAGACTGTTCTAATTGTTTTTTGGTTTTTGTTTTTTTTAGTTTATTTACCATTTTAAATTTGTACATATTTGAACAAAAACCATGATCCAAAAGAAGAATAAAGAGTCTATAGCCCGGAAAAAGTCTTCGTGCATGGTGTGCATCTTCAGGAAACGTGATACATAATGAAGACGTTATAAATGTTGAGCTTCGTTGCTTAGGTTGCTGGAGATTTACTAGATTTTTGGATATCTTGCACTGGTGCTTCTACAAAAAAAAATGCAAAAAAAAAAAAAAAAGAATCTATCATATGTCTTTAATCTACCAGTGTCCAGCGGGCACAATTTTTATTCATCTGGTTTGGAATTTGAAAGAATGTGATGTTCAGTCCTGTTCATTAGCAGTGAAGTGTTCTGCAGTTCAGTATGAGGCCACTGGGTGGAAAGCTGAACTAAAAAATGAAAGATGGATTCAATCCAGTTGAGCTCCAACATGAAAGCCAGATCAACAGATTCAGATTTCATGCCGAGGCGCTTTAAAATAGATGAGAAGAGCTTCAGCGTGGTCTCCTGGAGCTGCATTCCCCCCACACATGCAATTAATAGCTGGGAAGCTTAATAATCATCGGATGCATTTTATAGAGCAGCAGGACACGTTACACAACTGACACATTTTGTTGTAAATCACTTTGTGCGGCTATTAATATTGACCTAGAAATGTATAAATCAGTCAAATCAATTTTTCATTCTCACCAAATACTTCACCTGTGCTTCTCCATTTCTCCTTATATTTTCACAATATTTCCAGCGAACATCCGCCTCCACTCAAGAACCCGTCCTTCAGCTCTGACACTTTGTAGAAGCTGGCAGTTGATGCTTTGGTATTTAAAGGTCAGCGCAGAGGTCACAGTGACCTATGGATCAGATGGGCCTCAGCAAAGACCAGCTGTCTGCACGTGTGTATGGGTGCTTGACATTAATATTGAATACAAATGTTTGTTAACATTCTGGTACATTTATATCTTCACACAAGGTGCTTTCAGAAAATAAAGTGAGCCACCTCTCGTGCTCACGCTTGAACAACACTGGTGAGGCCTGATGTGCCCCACTAGCAGAAACGGGCCAGTGGGAAGGAGAAGAGATAACTAGATCAAAAGGACATTGAGAGCACAACAGACTTGACAGCTCTGATGAGACCACTCATCCCTCAACATTCAGCGTCCTTTGGCATGCCTGGTATGCCAGTGTGCTCTGCCGGGCAGGCACATCACTCATCTTTCATGTGATTGCATACAGAAGAGCCTGAAGACTGTGCTAGTTTTAATCTTTCACTTTAAAACATGGCTAGTTGTTTCCTAAATCAAAAAGGACTTACAACTCTATTACATCAGGCCCATTGTGGTTTAGTACAAGACCAGGCTTAAATGCATGTCCCCAAACTGACCTTTTACTGTAGCCTCATCAGTTCCTGACTGCTAACATATACACTATATGGAAAGTAGTGGGACACACCTGTTTTTCAGGGTTTCTGTTACACCCCTTACTTCCAGTGAAAAGCACGCTTAATGCTTTAGCATACCAAGACATTTTGGACACTCCATGCTTCCAACTTTGCGGACACCATCCAACACCTTTGGGATGAACTGGAATGGAGATTGTGAGTCAGGCCTTCTCGTCCAACATCAGTGCCTGACCTCATAAATGCCCTACAGAATGAATGGGCACAAATTCCCACAGAAACTCCAAAATCTTGTGGAAAGCCTTTCAGGAAAAGTGGAAGCTGTTATAGCTGCAAAGCTCCATATTGAAGTCTATGTAAGGCGCCTGGTAGTTAGGACGTTGCCCATGTTATAAGAAGGTTGTTGGTTTGAATCTCAGGACTGCTAGCGGCACCACTGAGGTATCCTTGATCAATGTACCGTCCCCACACACTGCTCCCTAGGTAGTGTGCTCTTGGCTGCCTGCTGCTTCACTTGGTGAATAGGTTAAATGCAGAAAAATAATTTCACACCGATTGCTGTGGTGTGTTGTGCTGTGATAAATGGACACTTTATATCCGAATGCAATGTCATTAAGTGCCTTTTTGGTGTACTGGTAATGTGTCCCAATTCTTTTGTCCTTATGGTATAAATTGCATACTATCCATCTGACTCATGGTGAACATCATCAATCAGCACAAGTAAATCCTACACAGGAATGCTTCTCTGCCAGGTCGCCTGTGTAGATATTTTTGCGCATTATTAATTCCAGGGATGGCGCACTGTGTGCGGAAGACCCGCCCAGAATGTAAATGAGGGCGGTCCGTTGCTAAGGAAGGGCGAGGGTTTGGTTGAGCCCGGCTGCAGTACCAGAGACCCGGGGAGAGGCAGGTGAAGCTGCCGCCGCTGCTGCTGCTGCTGGAGGAGCCCTGGTTCTCGGAAACAGGACATTTCAAAGTTTCGTCTCTTCATTTGGAGTTCAGGCTTATTGACAGCCTCGGATTTGGGCTTTTTGTAGGGCTGGACGGCGTCTAATTTGATCTTTTGAGCAGGTAAGCCGTCTCGGTCCGGACTGGCCAGACTCGCCTGTCTCCACACACCGAGGATGTAACTAGCCAGCTAGCGCCATGTAGCTAACGAGCTAATTTCAGCTTTTCTGGACGACCTTGTTGAGGTTTTGGCTGCATTTTAGTGTCTACGTACTTAGAAGGTTGTCGACGAACCAGTGTGAATGTACTCTGACAAGCTAGTGTTGTTGGTTTAACCATTTTGTGTAAAAAGCTAGCTAGCTGGGTCCAGTTTATCTTAACCCAGCGAGTTAAGAGACCTCAGTGTAGATGTGTTGATCCTTAACGGTGGAAGCAGCCACTGGTGACAGCTTGTGTTTTTTACATACTAAACTCAACATACGCCTCAAAATTGTGGTGTTAGCTTCCTTAGGCGGGCAGGGTATTTTGGCAACTGTTGCTAACCTTGCTTAGGACAGCTCAGAAAGGGGTAAAACTGTTTAAATGTGGAACTAACCGCAGCTTAGCTGGGTGCTTGTGCCATTTTTAACTTGAAGGAAAGTTAGCTGTGATAAACTAACCAGTTGTCTATGGTAATACATTCACAGCCTTCTCATACTCTCCAGATGATTACATAGCCTTCTGAAGTGCAACATTTTGTTCTGTTACCTTTTATATCACCCTAAAAAGCCGCACAGCAAGCCTGTGTTGGATTTTTGAAGTGTATTTGAATCACAGCAAGTGTGTCAGTTGGACAAGAGCATTTCTGTCGTAACCGGCCTTTCCTGTTTCTGTTGCTGTCCTGAAATAACCAAATAGTGTTTGAAACTGGACTGTAAAAAGGGGTGTGATTCCTTCTGCACACCTGAAACAGTGGAATAAAAGCAGTCACGGTGGACTAAAGTTCATTCTCGACCTCCACTAGGTGTGACATGCTTTATGTCAAGGGCTTCAGAAGGAAACGGGACATTATTAATCATAATAACCAGGCTCTAGCAGCTGTGAGCTCTTCAGTAATTCAGTAATCCAGATCTGATTCAGTCTAGTGGAGTAATCTAGAAATATTGTTTTAAAGAAGTTAGAACACTCTTGTTCTGTTTCCTAGTCAATATTTTTGTATGTCTTCTTATTAAACCTTATTTCAAACTAAATTGTCCAGTGGTGACGCCTAGACACCTAATAGGAGTTCATGGAGGTAACAGGTACTGGAGCCTATGTTAATATACACTATATGGACAGAAGTATAGGGACACACGTGTTGTTGTTTTTTTTGGGTTAGCCCCCCCCCCCTTACTTCAAGTGAAGGGCTTAATCTTAATGCTTCAGCATACTAAGACATTTTGGAGAACGGCATGCCTTGAACTTTGTGGGTGCAGTTTGAGGAAGGCCTGTTTCTATTCCAGCACGACTGTGCAATAGTGCACAAAGTAAGGTCCATAAAGACATGGTTGGATGGGTTCGGTGTGGAAGAACATGACTGTCCCGCACAGAGCCCTGACCTCAACCCCGTCCAACACCTTTGGGATGAACTAGAATGGAGATTGGGAGCCAGACCTTCTTGTCCAACATCAATACCTGACCTCATAAATGCTCTACAGAATGTAATACATTCCAAAATCTTACGGAAAGTCTTGCAAGAAGATCGGACGCTGTTACAAAGGGGGGGGGGGCAGCACCATATTAAAGTCTATGTATTTGAATGTAATGTCATTAAAATCCCTGTTGGTGCACTGGTCAGGTCTCCCAATACTTTTGTCCATATATTGTAGGTGATGGGTGAGTGGAAGAAAAACATCATTTGAGAGCTTGTTTAGTCAATTAAGCCTTGGAATAGAGGTTGGATTTTTTCATACGCTGGCCGATTCACACTTCCTGATACAGTGTATCTTGTAGACATGAAAATATACAGGCTCTTATCTGGTTACACTGCCAGTATTATTGGTCCGCAATGGTACCAGCCAGTTAATGATAATCATGACAGATTTTTTTTTCTTCTACATGGAAAAGGTTGCTGTGTGTATTTTGCCTGTTTAAGCCACATTTCATTTGTGCTGTAGAAACAAGGCGCAGGGTTGTAACATACCTGTCTCATTGGATTAGACTTGATCTGTTATTTCTGCGAGAAATGGCCTTTAACCAGACGGCAGCCTCGGTTTCGTAGCAGATGTGAAAATAGAAAGGCGCACCATTTTCCTTTCATATCTCTGGAGGGTTTAGACTGTTAATTCTTGGTATCAAAGCCACGGGGTGTGTGTAGCAGCAGTTTAGGGAGCAGTGACAAGGAGGAAAGCTGTGATGGGTGCTGTGAGGCATACTGAGACCGTTCTGCTGCCCACTGAGCCGGCTTCAGGGACTCTGTTCTGGCAAGCCTCCAGCTCTCTGATTGATCGCTGACGTCACATTCACACACACTGCTGCACAATGACACTGCATTCATGGAGTTTAACTCTTTGATTTATTAGTTCTAAGGTCTTTGCAGCTCCCGTCTTGCTGCATGAAGATTTTCTGCAAGATGTTTCTGATATTTAACAACATATCACTTAACCTCTAATCTGACCGGCCATTTCTTATTGATGTAAGGCTCTCAAGGCATTACAGAGTGTTTCGCTTGGGTCAGTAGCTTTGATGGTTTTCCTTCAGGACTGGCTTTCAGAGAAGCTGTACGTTTAGCAGAGTGCTATGTAATGTTCTTTATTGATTCACAGGTATCCGTTAAGATAATGTTGGGTCTTTTCGGTCATAAAGAGTTGCGTGTTCTCCCTGTGCTCTCAGTGGGGCTCGGACCACTTCTGTTTTCTTTACCATTTAGGGACAATGCTGGGAAAGAAGAGAACTCTTGACCAGAGCAGAGTGTTGAGACTTGCCTTCTTAAACATATTCCAAACAAACCAACACCCTCTCTCACACACACACACACACACACACACTCACCAGCTCATGCTGCAACACACATGACGGGCTTGTGTTGCAACCGGAAGGATGGGCCATACTGGTGTGATGGTGTGAAAGATTAAATACTGGAATGTTGTAAGTTCTGCAAAGCTGCGGAGTTGATCATGAATGAACTGGTAGGTAGCCAGTCGCCAACTCTGTTAACAGGTGCCTGCTGTGGCTCGCACCGTGCTTGGAGATTTAGGGTAAGATGAAAGGCCATCATACCTGCCTAGACATCTGGCCTTGCGTAAGCTACTGTGCAATAGTCCTGGGCTCCTGTGCAAACTGTTTTAAAGCCATTTATCTGAGCAGTGAGGAACTTTCTGTCTGCAAGTTAACATTGCATTGAAACATCAAGATTTGTTTTGTTTGTAAAAAAAAAAAAAAAAAAAAAGTTTTGTGAGCTGGTAAGGAGAACACGTTTCATTCCAGATTTCTCCTTGATGCCTCCAGCTTTTGCATGAATTAGTGAAATTCCTTCAGCAGCTCACCTGTTCCTATCTAATGAAGTATCGAGTGAGCTGAACCTGGTATTTGAGGTATTTGATAAACTACAGTGTAATGCTGGGCTTCCATGAGGTCTGGGAATGATCAAGCAAACACATATACATAAAATCACTATTTACTGTGTTATTTGTATTCTAATATTCTGCATTCTGCAATATTAGCTTTTTGAAACAAATACTGCTTAAACTTTTGCGCTGCGTTCAAGAGTTGATGCGTAATTCAGCTTAGTAGTTCTCATAAAGCCATTTGTGTGGTAAGCTTGTGCCGTGTTTTTAGACTTGATTTAACTGATTTAAACATTAATGCTGGGCAGTTATCCTAAACTTAACTTCCTGTTAAGGAACTCATTTATTCCCAGGTTTTTCCATCAGATTTTACTAACATGTCTTGTAGAGTATTTAGGTCAATTAAAAGAAGTTGTTATGGTCTGGAAAGAGACATATTGACAGGAAGGGCAACAATATCACAGATTCTCGTAAGTAATAGGAAACACAAGCTCTCTATTTTTTTGTCAAAAATAGGGATTACATTTTTATTTGCAAATTACTCTAAGGTTTTAGTATATTTGAGAAATTATGCACCAGCTTATCAGTTAGTGGCAGATGGTTACTGCTTCCTGAAGCACTTTCCACTTTGTACAACCTGATGGCTGGTGAAGATGTTTATAGCAAGCACCACGGTTGAAATGTTTCTACTGTGCGTGGATCCTTCTTCTTTTGCACATGGAGGAAACTTGGTCCTACACTTCTATAAATAAAGGTGTCAGAAATATATATTTTTTTTGTTCCTGAAAGGCCCTTTAGTGTTTTTGTGAAGAGACATTTTCATCAAGGGGAAGAGTGAATGTGTAGAACCTTTTCAGTGTTGAAAGAACCTCTAAATAATGATTCTAAGATGAACTGTTAATTTTTGATGCTGGGATGGTTCTTTAAGCCTTTATTAAGTTCTTCTCATGCATAAATCTCTTTTTCTAAGAGTGCTCTGTTTTCAGAGTGTATGCAGTGGGGAGAGACAGATGCATCATACACTTGTAAGCAGAAACCTGTTCTGTGTTCTAACCAGGATCATTTGCATACTGCATAGAACTGTGAACTCTCTTGCTCGTGTAGCTCAGTGTTTTATGATGAAGTACACAACAATTTGAAAAATAACAGCAGTACTTTTTATTTTATAGATGTTACATTCTCCAAACTCCATGTACTGAGAATAGTTACTTCCTTTGCAGTTATAAATACATTGTGTGGGTGTCTTTATTGCCAGTGACGTGTTGTTACATCTTATCTCCGCTACTCTTTAACCAAGCGTGGCAGGGTTTAGTATTTGAAGGTATAAGCAGTTTATGAGGCAATTGTCTGACGAGAACACTCTCAGATAATTGTTTTTAATCATGATCCATTGAGATTGTAGTAGTAGTAGTAGGAGGAGGAACAACAACAATTGTTTCTGTATGATACCTTTTCGGTATTACTTTATTTAACACAGTATTCATTCAAATAATGTTAAATTTCTGTATATATAGTCATTGGGTAGTATGTCATATGTGTGTGTGTGTGTGTATATATATATATATAGATATGTATATATATATAGATATGTATATATATATATATATATATATGTGTGTGTGTATATA
>JBBIGA010000001.1:33752770-33765980 GCA_037576975.1 Alestes dentex | reverse complement strand
TGTGTGTGTGTGTGTGTGTGTGTGTGTGTGTGTGTGTGTGTGTGTGTGTGTGTGTGTGTGTGTGTGTGTGTGAGATTGTGAGATACTAAATGAGCAAAAATACTGGGACGCCTGACCATTACACCAACAGAGACTTTGATATTGCATTCAAATAAATACACTTTAATATGGAGTTGGTCCCTCCATTGCAGCTATAACAGCTTCCACTTTTCTTGGAAGGCATTCCACAAGATTTTGGAGTGTTTCAGTGGGAATTTGTGCCCATTCGTTCTGCGGAGCGTTTCTGAGGTCAGGTACTGATGTTGGATGAGAAGGCCTGGCTCACAATCTCCATTCCAGTTCATCCCAAAGGTGTTGGATGGAGCTGAATTCATTCAATCATGTCTTTATGGAGCTTGCTTTGTCCACTGGGGCACGGTCATGCTGGAATAGAAAAGGTTCTTCCCCAAACTGTCCACAACGTTGGAAGCATGACGTTGTCCAAAATGTCTGGGTCTGCTGAAACATTAAGATTAAACTTCACTGGAGGTAAAGTGCCGAACCCTAATTCTGGAAAACAGTGTCCCAATACTTATTTCCATATAGTGTAACGGCGTGAGCTTGATCCGAGGTTCTGGGGGTTAGGTTGAGTTTCTATGCTGTTCCTCTGCCTGTCTGGGGCGCTGCAGTGTGTGTGTGTGGTAGAAATAGAGGCGGAAGAAGAAGCGCTGCAGCTGTTCATTATCCCAACCGAGGCGAGAGAGTGTGTGGGAGAGTGCGGGAGTGTCCGTGTGTTTGGGTCTGCTCTCACTCCTCCGGGTAAGTACCTGTATGGGCTCCACAGCTGAGGGATTTAAGGGATCTAGTACTGTCAGCGTTTGGGCTGTAATTCCGTAAAGCTACTTTACCCCAGAGAGAGAGAGAGAGAGTGGAGGAGCCAGGGGCCGGCCAGCCAGCCTCAGACACTGCAGCAACGTTATATTAGATCAGACTTACAGCAGAAAAATAATCTCAACTATTACATTTCCATCAGCTTTTCGTTCGACCAGGCTGTGAACTCGAGAACAAAGAGCCACTGTGGTGTCCAGAAACCCTCCTCACTTCCAGTCAAACCCACAAACGAAACTTTAAATATCGCTCTGGAGGATTTTTGAGTAATGTTTTTAGATGCACTACATGGATAAAAGTATTAGGGCGCATTTATTATGGGCTCTTAATCTCCGTTCTAGTTCATCCCATAGGTGCTGGACGGGGTTGAGATCAGGGCTCTGTGGGGGGTGATGTGATATGTTTCTGAATTGTTCCGAAGAGGTTAACTCTTCCACAAGATACACAATATGGATAAAAGTATTGGGGAGACTGATCATTACCCCAAACGGAACTTTAATAATTGCATTCAAATGCATAGACTTTAATATGGAATTGGTGCCTCTTTGAAGCTGTAAAAGCGTCCACTCTTCTTGGAAGCCATTCCGCAAGATTTTGGAGTGTTTCTGTGGGAATTTGTGATTATTCATTCTGTAAAGCATTTATGAGGTCAAGCAGTGATGATGGATGGGAAGGCCTTGCTCACAATCTGCGTTCCAGTTCATCCCAAAGGTGTTGGATGGGGTTAAAGTCAGGGCTCTGTGAAGTTCTTCCACACCGAACTTTTCCAACCATGTCTTTATGGATCTGGCTTTGTGCACTGGGGCACAGCCGTGCTGAAACAGGAAAGGGCCTTCCCCAAAATTTGTCCACAGAGTTGGAAGCATGGCGTTTAGGCCACCTCAATTCAATAGGAGGCCTGTCCCAGTACTTTTGTCCATGTAGTATGTAAACGGATTTGATGACCACGCTGAAAACGTTTCATTGTGCAGAAACTTGCTGACTCAGTGGTGGCAGCCAGGGGTCCTGGTGTCTACTCCTCAAATAGAACATTTTATTCACTGACCAGCACGACCCCCAACCTGCTCTAGTCTCCTGAGTTCAGCAGGGGAGGTCAATGTTAAATGAATGAAAGAAGTTGTCTTTATGTCTCACCTGTGCATTGTTACCTCCTGGTATAGATTTTAATAAGCAAGTTTTAGGAGTGAAGCTTATCTCAGAACTACTGTAAAACCATGTCCAGGACAGATTATTATAAAGTTTAATGTAACTGTTCTAGTGTACACTATAAGAACAAGCTCTACAGAATGAATGGGCAGAAATTCTCACAAACACTCTTGTGGAAAATCTTCCAAGAAGAGATGAAGCTGTTATAGCTGCAGAGGATGGACCAATTCTATAGTAAAGTGTATGTATATTTGAATGCAGTATCATTAAAGTCCCTGTTGGTGTAATGGTCAGGTGTCCCAATACTTTTGTCGATGTCTTGTGGAAGGGTTAACCTCTTCGGAACAATTCAGAAACTTCTCTTCAAACCACTCTGAATGACAGTTTACGGCGTACAGAAAGTTTGGAAAAGTGCTTGAATACACCTTTAAATGGTTTTAGAGTTGGAAACTGGATTTATTACAGCAAATTGCCTTATCTTTATCTTAACACACACACATGTATCATCTCACTGAGTATGTGGACATTGAGTATCAGTTGTAACTTGTAGCTCCTCTCCTGTTACACCGTTCTTACTGGGAGCTGCAGTTATTTGCTGGATCCTGGAGTCTCGTTGTGACTGAGCTGCTGCTGCCAACTGGAATTGCTCCAGTCTTTCTTAAACAGCAGTGACATTCTTGTAGTTGGGGTACTTCAGGTGTCACTTGGTAATGAGTTTTGTACTGCTATTAACATAATACAGACTCCATTTGCAATTTCATTCGTCACTTTGTTTGGCTCGCAATAGTCTTAACATGTGAATGGTGATGCAACTTTAATCCTTCTGCTCTGTGTCCTAGCAGAGAGCTGCAGCAACTACAAAAGATGTCCAGGCAGAGTACCCTCACTGCCGCAGTGGCAACCATGTTGGGAGCCACGCTTGGAGGCCTATTCCTGTGGCACACCATATACACACAGAAGAGAAAAGCCCTGAAGAGCCCCAAAAAATCAGACCCCTTACCTGTAGAGCAGCTCGGACCTCTGGAAGTTAGTGCGACCCCAGTTCAGCTGTCACAACCAAAGCCAGTGCTGCCGCCGCCACCACTGTCTCCCTCACTAGCACCACAAACTCTGAGACGCATTTCTGGACCATGTGTTGAGAAGTTGCTAGAGGTACCAGCAGTGGTGGTGAGCTCATCAGAGGAATGGGAGGAACACTGGCCCTCGTTCCAAAAGGACCTGACTGTCCTCCCTGTCCTGGGTTTGGACTGTGAATGGGTAAAGAGCATGCGTGTAAGAGGGGTTCTGTAATTGTTGCAAGTTCAAATCTGCTGTTCATAGAAATTGTCCTTCATACGGTGTCTGTCTTGCCCTTAGGTTTCTGTCAAAGGGAAGGCTTCTGCGGTCTCCTTGCTCCAAATTGCTACATATTCTGGCAGATGCATGCTGGTGAGACTGCTGGCATTCCGCAATGCCCAGCTGTCTCTGCCCAAAGGCCTGCTCCAGGTCCTGCGGGACCCTCGTGTGCTGAAGGTGGGGGTGGGCTGTTGTGAAGATGGCAAGCGCCTGGCCCACGACCATGGCCTGGCTCTTGTGTGCACAGTGGACTTGCGCTACTTAGCCCTTAGGCAAAGGTAACAATATTCATATATCCTTTTAATGACGACACTGGAGTGTGATTCATTTTTCCATTAGACCTGATGAGGTTATTGATTGTTGTCCAACATGTACACTCATAAAATTTACCAGGCTCACACTGGCCTGTTCTGTGGCAGAGGCCCTATAAGATTAGAGTTTATTAGAGTGTTCGCATTGTCTTTAGTGTTGCCTGCAGCCATGCAGATCCTGAATGCACGCAGGTGCCGCGGCATAATGTTGTGTCTTCCTGCAACACTGAGTCTGTGCTTTTGTCCACTGAATGATGAAGACATGCTGTGCTGAATAACGGGCTGAGTCTAAAGTCCCTGGCTGAAGACCTACTCAACGTCAACCTGGACAAATCACTGGAGCTGCGGTGCAGCAACTGGGAAGCCGAGCACCTCACCCAGCAGCAGGTGGAGTCTCTTCTCTTTCCAAACTTGTAGGCTTTCTGTAAAGTTGTTCTTTGCTGTTTTTCTGTAACTCCATGTAAACGTAAGGGAAAATAAGGATGCTTCTTTAAACTTCGGTCAAGCCAGTCTTTCTTAAGCACTAAGAAAGCGTGTGAAAATGTCGCTGCCAACACTTTAAATAGGGTTGTGCTCCTGATGTAAATGAGGTCTCACTTCCTTTCTCCTGGCTCCTGATTGCCCACTCTCAGTCCCATTATACAACTGATGGCCATCATTCAGAATCCAGTTGTTTCCTGACTAAAGTGCGGAAGCTCCAGTGTTGAATAATGAAGCCTTTGAGACTTGATCTAAATTCTTGTTAGGGGGCGAAACACTACTGTAACTTCTTACATGATTTAAGTGCTTGTAGAAGCTGCAAAAACACATTTCCAGTATACAAAGATGGTCTGGGTGTCACTTTGTGCTGCCGCTGTTTGTTTTTTAGTGCAGTTTCATGCCATGAAAAGAAATAATGGCTAATAGTTCTGTCGTGTTGTGAGAATGAAAATGCCCGTGCTGACCTCAGGGCCTCTCTTCTCTTTGCATGTGTTAGATGCTGTATGCAGCACGTGATGCCCAGGTGTCCATCTCCCTCTTCCTTCACATGCTGGGCTTCTACTCCGAGCCGTTCCTGTTAGGCGAGGGGGACACGGCGTACGCAAAGCTGGCCTCGTGCTGCCAGGGCCTGGTGGACGTGCCCTTCAGGACCCGGAGTGACGGAGAAGAGGGCGAGCGCAGGCGCAGAAACCGCAGGTCCACTGTGGACAGCCCTGAGTCTGGAGACCAGCAAGTACCAGACCCCCGCAAAAATAAGCGCAAACCCCTCGGGGTTGGATATTCCGCCAGGTATAGTAGTTAAGATGCTTTGTGTCAAGTTTGTTCTTTTGGTTTTGCACAGTACCTATAAGGCTAATGTTGCAAGCAAAATGGATGAAGGTGCCAAATGACACGTAACTGTAATAGTAATTATGAGGCATTTTGCTAATTGGGGTTCCTTTTTGCTACATGTACCTTGTAGCTTCTGTGTAAAACTGAAGAAGCAATGGTAGGATGCCCTGTTTTGAATATGCAACTTTTTTGTCTTTTTTTTTTGTTTGTTTGTTTGTTTCTACCAGTGAGTGTGGAAATCAACCCTTGCCTGCTTTTCCCTCAATCAGGAAATCTCCCCTGTATGATAACTGCTTCCTTCATGCACCTGATGGCCAGCCACTATGTACTTGTGACAAGAAAAAGGCAAAATGGTATCTTGACAAAGGAATAGGAGGTATATTGTCAATAATAAGTTGCTTCATGAGGAATCTCGCTCATTTTTCCATCTCATTGATTTCAGTGGTAGAGATGTAAAGCAAGTCATTGAGTGATTTGATGTGAAATAGTTCATTGTAGGGAAATGTTCTTTACTGTGATGACCAGTCTCTCGGTGTTTACAGTGCAAATATAGCCCTTTAACTTCCACTGACCAGTGAACCCACATGAGTTGAGATTTTAAATCTAATGATTACAAATCTACCTCTCCTCCATGAATGGGTTTGAAAAATGCTTTAGACTAACTAATGCTGGGCAACGATTAACATTTTTAATCGCGATTAATCGCATTGTTGTACGCAAAATTAAATAATGAGTGGTGTATTGGGCACTTTTATTTTAAAAGTACTGCTATATGAACAGAAGTGCAATAACATTTGGTTTGCAAACATTTTAAACAAATAAGGAGCTTTTTAACAGGAGTGTTCCCTTTAACAGTTAAATATTTGTTGTAAATCTCAACTTAAACATTAATGTAATCAAATCAAATACAAAACCAAAGCTATTTGCCCCTGCCAGAGCGTTCACGTTTTATCTTGTTTGTACAAACACGAGTTACCCTCAGAGTCCAGAGCATGGGAGGTGAAACCATTATAGCAGCTGCAAAGGGGGACCAACTCCATGTGAAATTCTATGTATCTGAATGCCGTCACATTAAAGTCTCTGTTGGTGTAATGGTCAGGCGTCCCATTACTTTTGTCCATACGGCATACAGATACATATATACACACTTGTTCCCTCCTGGACGACAGCTGTCTGCGTTAAGTAAATAATGTGTTCATGCGATAACGTGTTACCTTGCCCAGCCTTAACACATCTCAGGTAGCATAGCTTTCAGTCTCATCGAACACTTGTGGTTTTCATCACCGTTGCTGTGAGCCATTTCGAATCGCCAACCATTGAATAATGCTGTGAAAGATTGGAGTTTAATACTGCCTTAGGCAGCCTGATTATTAATGACTTGAATATGATTTTGTGAAAGGAAAGCTTTCAAAGCAGTTTCGTGTACTGTGATAATGGGAGCCCCGTCTCTTGTAGAGCTGATCAGCGAGGAGCCCTTCATCGTTCGCTTGCTGTTCGAGCCGTCAGGCCGGCCCGACTCGCAGAAGGACTACTACCTAACGGCCAAAGAAAATCTGTGTGTGGTGTGTGGCAAAGCAGAGTCCTACATCAGGTTTGTCCTCTGGAAGGTGTTCTCTTCTGTGCAGATGCTGAGTACATCGGAATTTCCACGCATATATAATGGATGGCATGTGCTTACTCTGGGAACCCACACAATAATCTGTGCAATAACCTGCTGCTCCTCACTTATGCAATTACTTATTGTGTGAAATATCTGTGTGAACTGTCTCACTACTTATGTCACTTTTTGTGCAGTAACAGACTCTGTATAGAGAAGAACTTCAAAACACTATTTGTGTTAACTAGTAGTCTTATTTTTTTAATCGGACTTATATCCACAGCATTTTGGTTATACAGCAGTGTGTATTTAGTACAGTGAGTTTTTTCAGAGGACTTTCTGAGTTTGACTTTGTGTTTATATTTTAAATTGTTCTTGCATTTTTTGTGTCTATGGAGTCCTTGCATAAGCAGTTTCCAAAATGTTCTTAGGGTTTTATCCAGTTGCTCCTTATGTTCTGTCAGTGTGAGTAGATACATTGTTCAGTGGGCTGTTATGTTCTCTCTCTGATAGAAAGAACATTGTTCCTCACGAATACAGACGTCACTTCCCGGCCGAGATGAAAGACCACAACTCCCATGACATCCTGCTGCTGTGCACGTCCTGCCACGCCGTGTCTAACATGTACGACACCTTCCTGAAGCAGCAGCTGGCCACCGAGTACTTGGCCCCTCAGGGCTGCGAGGAGGGGGTGAGGATGCTGGAGGACTCGGACCGTCGGCGGGTTCGGTCCGCGGCCCGCGCGCTCCTCAGCGCTGGCGAGAGCCTGCCAGACTCCAGACAAGACGAGCTCCTCTCACTTATCCGCACTTTCTTCTGCAAAGAAGAGGACAGCGAGGTCACAGAGGAGATGCTGCAGACGGCTGCCAACCTGGAGACCAGGTGAGGAAGAGGGCCCTAGCACTACTTCAGTGTGGGCTTGGCTCTCTACTGTAGATTAACGTAATCAAAAACAGCATGAAAACCTAAACAACAAGTATTTCAAAAGAAAGCAAGCTATTTCAATATGGTAGTAACCGTTATGTCAAAGAAATAATTTACTGTTTAAATTGGTAACTACTTGGGATGAAAATTACATTTTGACTTATTTCTGCGACCCTAAGACCACGTGGGTAAAAACGATTCTGGGAAGGTGGAGGTGCAGAGCTATGCCATCTACTGGTTGTGTTCAGATTTTGGCAGTGGGACACTTTTGATAATGAATTAAAAATGACTTAAAGCTGGAACCTTTGGGAGAGCAATGTTATGACCTTACGATTACAGTAGATATGAATATAATATAATGGAGTATGTTGCCGAACTACGCAACTGAAGATTAAAATACATTTGGACTACAAAATCAGTGGCTCAGTGCTGGTGCTGCTTCATGGGTTGCGTTCTGTCACCAGACATTTTGGGGCGGCTGGTGATCTAGTGGTTAGGGAGTTGCCCCTGCAATCGGAAGGTTATGGGTTCAAATCCCAGGACTGCTAGTGGCAGTACTGAGGTACCCTTGAGCAAGGGACCGTCCCCAGACACTGCTCCCGGGGCGCTGTGTTCCTGACTGCCTGCTGCTTCACTTGGTGAATGGGTTAAATGCAGAGAACAGTTTTGTGCTGTTCACCCTATGCTGTGGTGTGCTCATGTATGACAAATGGACACTTTTGTCCATTTAATAGCTGTAGTAGTACAACAGAGGTTTTTGAATCATTAGCTGTGTCAAATCTGAATATGGGAGTGACATGGCATGTTATGTTGTGTCAGTAATGATCGCCTCCAGTTTGTCGTAAATCTGTGCTCTAAATGCAAACTGCAGGGTGCGATCTGACCACTTTCCTCACCTCTCATCTTACCTTTTTAGATGGCCTTTCTCCTAGCCTGTAGCATCACCGCAGATGGGAGAGAGGTTGAGCAGGCCAGAGGATGAGGTTCAGTTCTGGAGATGTGTATTAAATTTAGTTACATTATTTGGAATATTAACCAGGATTAAATAATGCTAATAAGGGATGAGCCACACATTCAAATCTGTTACATTATGTGAAAACTATTGTTCGTTTTTGTCCCATACACACGCCAGTCAAGCTGACTGCTGGCTGTATGTAGGGCTCAAACTGGCCAGAGTGTCTCAGCGTGATGCAGAATGAATGTAAGTAGTGTTTGAAGGAGACGCTTCAAAAATGACTTATTGTGACTGTAATTTTTTTTTTTTTGCAGGATTTTTAATGAGAATTACGTACCCCACGGGTTAAAGGTTGTGCGGGCGTATGCCGAACACGGCCTGCAGGGGCTGATTGATCTGGAGCGTCGTTGGCGCCAGCATTTCTTGACCAGCATGCAGCCCAGATTCCTTCCCCCGCTCTGGTCCATCGACCACAACCACGAGAAGTACCTCCGGAAATTCGGAACGGACCTGGTCATCAACCTGAACTGACCCTTTGCGCTCCTCTCTCACATAGCAGACTTTGCAGTTTCTCCCTACAGGTAGGAGGGTCACTGCGGTGTGTGGGTCGGACCCGGGTGGTCGCACCCCAATACTGTGATGTCATTTCAGTGTGTTCCAAAGAGATAGACTTGGCCTGATACTGAATCATGTACGAAAGACGCCTAGTGCTTTGTTCAGAGGCTGGCTGTTGAGGAACTGAGGAGACGCGCCAGTGGCTCATGGACTTGGAAGTCACTGTGATGAATGACTGATCGCTACCTTTTGAAGAAGGATGAAATACAAAAAAAAAAAAAAAGAGGGTTAAAGACATTTTACAACCTCCTTTGTGGCGGGAGAACAGTTCTCAGCTTTTCAGAAAATGAAGTCCTTATTTTAAACAGCCCAAACCTGCCCTTCATTTCTTAAAAATAAGTTAAAAAAAAATTTGTGTAGGTCAAAGTTGCTGCAGGTTTGTGGCCCTATTAATTCCTTTGTATAAATGTGGTAAATCAATTTCTCTTGTGGGGTTGTTGATCATGGTCCAGAATACTTTTTCGCCCCATATTTGAATAATTGCTGTCACACTATTTATGTCGGTTTTTTATGATAGACTTGACATGACTGTAGATGAACTAAATACCTCCTTATGTTGAACTCATCTGTGGGGTTTCTTGGAAATCTCTAGGCTTCTTGGTTGGTTTTACTGGTTGGAACGTTGGTTTAAGAGGATTATGCTTTATTCTGTATTCCCAAATATCCCGTCAGTCAGGACACCTCAAAGTGCACACTGGTCGTGCAGTTTTTCCCCTGACCTGACTTGAGGAATCTTCATCATTTGGCGGATCGTTCTGACCTCAGTATTTAATGGTGTCCATTACGTTCCCATTTATTCCATATTTTTTTGTGCAACCAGAGAGCGCTGGCTCCATGAGCAGAAACAGAAGAGGTGATCCTGAAACCCATGATCCTTTAGCGAGACGCTGGTTTCCACATTGGAGAAAAAAAAGAATGCTTTTGATGTAACTAAAGAAACACTACAGTTTGTCCTTTTATTTACATTTGTCCAGATGTAACCCCTTTAAAAGCTGCTGTGTTTCCTTAAACGATTAATAAAAGTATTTCATGTAAAAATGTCAGTGAATTTCAACACCATTTAGGAACACACGCATTTCCATTCACCATTTTACTTTATTATTTACAAAATCACAGATAAATAAATAGTTTGTAAAAATGTGTACAAAAAGATTTTTCTCTTTATATGTCTTAAATGAATCACTAACATTACATCAGGTCACAGGAATCATTAGCTGGGATTTAACATAATGTATTTTTTTTTTTTTCTTCTTTTTTTTTTTTTACAATCTGGTACTGCGAAATTAAGGCCTCTTTGATTTTGGCATCAGAACAATCTGTCAGTCAAATGTCATAGTCTAAAGCTGTGTCCAACACATGCTACCATGTTCACAGTATTAAACTGGAAAAGAAAAAGAATGACTAGGAAGAAAATGACATCATACACTGGAAAGTGGCTCCTTGTCACATTTAGGGCTGGTCACAGTTTGTAGGGTTAAGTGCGCTGTACTGACATGGTTTTAGTTCTGGATTAGTGCATAGCATGTTGGGGAGAGAGATCTAATTTGCAATTAAAGTAACACGGTAACCATGTGGTATGTGGCTGCTGATACTGGGTGAAACATGGATGCTTTACTTGGTGACACAAAATCATTAAACATACCTTTACTACGACATCTCTGCTTAAGTAATAGCTGTCGAAGACCAACGACAATTGCTGCCGAAAATAAGGGGGCCTCCACGATCCCACATTCAAATATCCAGAAAATGTCATCTTTAAAGAACCGTTCATTAATCTTAACAGGCCTAGTTCGTCATGGAACCACTTGTGGCGTACACAAAACTAACAAAAATTGTCAAAGATTGTCAAGGAAAACATCAAACACAAATATTCAAAATTTCAAAATGAAGCAAAACATTTAACCTTTTCACCACATTCTGAGCTCGCACAAATAGCTTTATCTATTCGCATCCATGACCTAGTGTGGAATCGATAATTCTAGTGGGGCGCTTCAAAATGTGCCCACTTTCCTAATGTCAGCCAGTGAACGACCGATGAGATCACAAATACACAAAAAACGAGGAGGACTACGAGTTTGGCTGAGGCACAACCACGTTTCAGACCAACTATTCATTATTGCTTGTTTCTTTAAATGATCTTAGACTTGTGTCTCCTTGTCAAATTACCAAACGGCGTACGGTGATGCGGAACGGGAGGGAGCATCACAGTTCGCTGCAAAGTCGGCACAAAAAAAGTACACCTGTCCGTTCTTGACTGGATGATGTTCTTTCGGTCTTTGTTGGTTTCGGATGGGAGACGATTTCAAGGAAAGAAAAATCTCTGCTGCAGTAATAGTTTTGCTGGTGATTTCAGAATGAAGCACATGTTCTTTGGGGGTAAACAAGCTGAAATGGATTCCATGTACTGTCACCTGTAGATTATGCACACTTGAAGTGTGAGAATCTCCAAATACAAACTTGCTTAAACTGTTTTTATATAATATATATATATATGTATATATATTTATATATATGTAAATAATCAAGCAAACTCTTCCCCTTCATACATGAGCTATCATACCTGACAAACACATACAGACACATACATACATACATACATACGTACACACACACGTACAAAACGGACGATAATACACACAGGCACTCTGCATGTAACTGACAACATTTTCGATGTTGGCACAAATCAAGCACATTGGAGGTTTCCTTACTTAACACTAAACCGATAGGAATATAAAAAAGTAATGTGGTGCATATTTTCAATATGCTCCACTTAATCTATTCACATCAGATTTCCCAACCTCTAACCGCTACTTAGTTTTACATCTAGAACGAGTGGCTTATTGATCTTATTTACTTTCAGTGCTTCATTTCGGGGGCCTTTTCTCATGCCAGTGAGGGAACAGTTAACAGGAGACCCCACGTAGACTGAATGAACAAATTAAAGAATTTAGTGTCTGCTGTGGACATTTGACTTTGTTAAAGTTCTATTTCGCTGTAGGAAATTCGATGCTGAAAATGGCACTTGTTCTTATCCTGGGGGTCTTCTGTGTATTACAGCTCTCCCTCCAGCATGCAGCTGACGGCTTGCTCCAGTGAGCGGCTCTGCTGTAGTTTGGGTTTGACCCTGGCCGCCGGCCCCTGCAGCCGCTGCAGCTCCAGGATGCTGTCTATGGCGCTCTGCAGGTGCTCGCTAAGCCCGCTGTCCTCCCCCAGCGGAGAAGAGCCTGGACACAGCGCGTCTGAAGAGTCCAGCTTTGTCCGCTTAAGCTCTGGAGGGCACAACTCTGGAAGTAAACCCTCCGGGCTCACAGCTGTGCCCTCCAACTTGGCCGTGGAATGTGGGAGGTCCTGCAATTCGCTAGCTGTCCTGTTTGCCTCCGTGTCCGTATGACATTTCCCCACTGCTTGTTTCGCAGGCTGAGAGCTGCTCTCGGGGGGACTCAGCAAAGGGGCCTTAAGCCCTTCCTGTTTCTCCTCCACATCTCCTCCGTTGGTTAGCTGCCCACCAGAGGTCCGCTTGTGGCCGGTGGAGGAGTGCGGGTTGTCGCAGGCGGAGTTGTGGACGACTTTGCGGGATCCCGACTCGTGTTTGATGGTGAGGCGGAGTGCTCCTCTGCTTCTGGAGCGATATGTCTTTAGACCTGGAGGCCTGTCGGAGTGCAGGGCCCACGCAGGAGGAGAAGGAGGACTGCCCGAGGCATCGGCACGCCCCGAGGGCACCGCGCTGTGGTGCAGTGAGGCTTTGCGCAAAGACATCAGGAACGACTCTGTCAAACGGTGCATCAGTGAGTAGTTTTACAGAATGCCTGAGCTGAAGTAATACTGAGACTAGTAGCAGTACTGATTTATACTACTCACACTTAGAGGCCATCAATAACAAAAGCATGTTGTGATTTTATACCAGTTTTTTTTTTCTTCATTTTTAACACTGAATATATGGATTCTAAATTTCCAAACTGATCTACTTCTGAAGCTCTAAGGATTAAAAATAAATGAAATAAAAAAGAAAAACATTCCTGGCATACTGAAAAAAATAGTAACAGTTACAGATTAAGAAAGTATGGTTACATTCATTTTTTTAGGCTGCTTTTTATTTCCCAAGACATTTTATATGGCATTTTAATGAAATAGTCTTCCAAATGAAATATT
>JBBIGA010000001.1:33737530-33748521 GCA_037576975.1 Alestes dentex | reverse complement strand
TTAGGGGGTGGGGGTGTCTGGAAACCCTGTTGAATCTTGAATCTTGAATCTTGAATCTTTCGCGAAAGAATCCACTCCACTTAATGATAGAACAATACACACACCACTGGAAATCAGCTCGGGTTTACCTCCAACTCACCTCATGCAAGCGAAGTGAATTGTCAGTGTACAGACAGGCTGCTCTGATTTCCAGTGGTGTTTGTATTCTTCTATCGATTAAGTGAAGTGGATTCTTTCGCGAAAGATTCAAGATCCAACAGCATTGGGTGAACTACTTATTTATGTTAAATGTGGGGTGGTCCAAACGAATAATTATGAAATGTGAGGGGGACACATCCCCCTCAGAGTGAATGGCGGCGATGCCCATGGGCACCACGATGCACTATGGGAAGAATTCCAGCCAGCAAATGCAGTGTGGTGATCTGGGCAGTGTTTGGCTGGGAAACCTTGGGTGCTGCCATTCATGTGGATGTTACTTTGACTATGACCACCTACATAAACGTTGCTACAGCTAAGTACACCACATTATGGCAACAGTATTCCTTAATGGCTGTGTCCTCTTTCAGCAGGATAATGCACCCCACTACATTGCAAAAATTATTTGAGAAACATGACATGGAGGCCCCACCTCCACCTCCAAAGAATTACTGTTGCGAAGTCCTTGTCTCGTTGGGTCAGAGCTGTTCTGGTGGCATGAAAGGGCCTTACGCGATATTAGTCAGATGATTTTAATGTTATGGCTCATTGATGTGCATATTTTTATTATTTATACAGGCCTACAAAAGGAATTAAATATATATTTAATTCATTGAAATATTTCTTATGTTGGTGTAGGTTTGCGTGATAGTAAGCCATTTTACACACTGGGAGTGAAAATAATCAAGTTTGAAGCTTTTTTTTTTTTTATCAAGAAGTCGTCCACACCTTGACAATTTGTTTATCACAAACTCATACAAGAATAACCATAAAAACAATTTTTTTAATAGAACTAAGTTCAGAACATCAAACAACATAGTTTGGTTTACCTGTTGAGGAGGATGCATGAAAACCTGATTCTGAGAGTCATGGTCTTCTTCAAAAGTCCGCTCTTTCTCTTGTTGGGTGTTTAGGTGTTTGGATAATGATGCAACAGGCTCAGGGTTATGGGCACTCTCTGGTTGTGCTTGCAGAAGAGTGACCACTGGAGAGGGCTGTGAGTGCATTTCAGGAATGGGGGTTTGCACTGAGACTGGAGAAGACAGCCTGCTCTGCTGGAATGAGTGCAAAAACAACAGGCAAATATTGTATGACCACGCTAATACTCGAGCGTTTTATGAGCCACTGCAATAACAAAACAACAGCAATAACAAAAATGGTAAACAGAAGAATGACAATAGGGATCTCACTTGTAAGATGCTATGAATCTGCTCGTTTGCTTCGGCCTTATTTGCTGCAGTTCTTTCAGGCAGGAGAAGCACTGGAGTCTGCGGAAGACTTAGTGGCTCCTCAGCACCTCCTGCCATAAGCCTCTGTGCCTGAGACACGAAGGGCAGGCTTTGCACCACTGACGGACCGTTCACTATAGATATGGAGGTCATATCAGGGGTGAGCACACTGGGGCTATTGATCAAGGTAATCTGGTTCCCTAAGGCAGGGCTGTGGACCACAGCACCATGCTGCCCCTGCGGATGAGGAGCGTATGCCCCTGTTAGCTGCGCTGGCATCTGGAAGACGGTAGGGGGCGCTGACTGAAGCTGCAGGGGGCCTGACAGGAGGGCTCCCTGTCTAAGTGTGAGCTGCCCAGTTGGAGTTGTAAATACTGGGCTGAAATTCAGTTGCCTGGGGCGTACCGTCACAATCTGTGAGCCGTCGACGAGGTGTCCCGCTGGAGGGGCTCCACTTGGCATTTGATTACTCACTGTGGTGAGGAGAGGCCTGGCAGTGCTTGTAGACTGGGCCACAGTTACAGGACTTTGGTTGGGCAGAAGGAAGTGGCTTTGGCCCTGAAAGAGGCCTTGGGGTTGAATGACGATGGATCCTCCCTGGTTGACTAGCTGGAGGCTAACAGGTTTGTTGAGGGTGGGTGTAGGTTGTGGCGGAGGAGGTTGTTTGGAGGTCATGGGAGAAGACAGCAGGATGTTCTGTGATGCGGCTGGGGGAATGAAAGTAAGTCCTGGGGATGATTTTTGCCCTGATGGTTTCGGGCTTATTTGCACCAATCTAGGCTGGATAGTGACTGGCAGCTTCGGTTGAATGGGCAGGGGGGTCCTCTGCAGTATGATCTCTGGCGCTGTGGCCCTAACAGCAGGGGTCAACAGCTGGCGGCCCGTCAGGCATGGTAGACTTTTCCGAATGATCATGCTGGAGCCCTGGGCTGGACTCAGGGAGAAAGACGTCTCAGTAGAAGGTGCAGGGAATACATTTCCTGGAAGTAGCCCCATTAACTGGGGTGCTGCAGGTTTCAGCGATGGACAGCCTGGTCCTACGGCTAATAAGGATGGTTGGGGAGGCTCTACGGCAACTTGGGTGTCCCTGGGCAAGGCGGTGACCCCAGAGATGTTCAGCGGCTTGGACAGAAATGTTGGTGAAGGAAGGTTCATATCAGATGGGTAGAGTGAGAGAGCTTCTCCAGGCGGGGCAAGACCTGCCTCTAAAGCCAGCGTGTGCTCAGTGATGTCAGCCTCCTGGAGACTTTGTTGTAAGATATCACAGGTCTCCTCCTCCTCCTCCTCTTCCTGCTGTTGCTGCAGCACTTCTGCCTGCACATCTGGGGCATCATTTGGCTCTTCTGAATCTTCTCCAGCTGGTGAGGCCAGCAAAGCCTCATCCAGGAAAGAAAGATCCACGCAGCCCGAGGTAGGCGTGTCATGAGAACCAGCATCATCTGCCAACAAAGATACAGGGCTCTGGAGAGGTAAAAGATACTGCTTTAGTACACAATAAATTGTGAGAGAGTGACAGACAGTGAGCTTTCTTTAAAGTCACTGATTAGAGAACTGTGACTGTCAGTAGAAACCAAGTTATCAGTAGGTGGTTTCAGAAGAAACGATCAAATAGACAGGTGATGCTGAGCTACTACTAGTAATATCTTCCCCATCCACCATGTTCTCCATAGGGACAGAGGCCCAGACTCACCGGGGTGTCTGTGAACAGGGATGGCTCCCCAGAGGAGGAATTAATGAGCAGGTCTCCACTCAGCAGCTGCTTGAACACAGAGGAAAGATGGTTAATTGCAGGGAGAATTTACAGGATCCTTAATCTTTCATCATGTTTTCTCAAATATGCTGTCCCATATACAAAAAAAATATCATAGTTTACGATGCTGCTATATTTGATTCATTATTTTAACTAGCGTTAAAACCAGTACAACCTGTGAGTTTACTAAATTATACTAGTTATAAAAACTATGCTTCTTACATATGGCTCGTTTTATTGTTTATACAGGCCTTATGGCAGAGGTGTTCAGCTCTGTTCAGCTTTCCCTTCCCAAACACACCAGATAATTGTCAGGTTTAATAGGTGTGTCTGAGCAGAGAAATCGCCAAATTCTGCTTGACAATGGCCCTCCAAGAACTGAGATGAACACCCATGAGTTAATGCATACTTAAGGAACTATAATTTTTTATTGCCAGAGACAAGTACCTCTTTTGTCCCATGAAGAAAGTCATTCAGAGCTTGTGGATCACTTTAAAACACAGACAAGGCATAATTTAGTCATCACAAATTATGTCTCAAAGAACTCCAGGCTCATTGTTGTGTATTACCATATTACTTTATTAGGATCAAATGATGTTTAATCACAATAAAGGGATAGCTAATCCTCCATGGTATAACATCTGTCAACAGAGAAAGACTCCCATGTGCCCTGTCTGAAGCGGACGTCTGAGCTTCATCACCGTTTTAGTAATTGTGAGTAATTGAGTCTGGCAGCACTTACCACAACACATCAAGTAAACATGTCCCATCTTCATCCTCCATTTCAACTGAAGCATGTGGAAAAGAGGTAGGGCACATAATGTTGCTAGAAACACAATAAAACACAACAAGAAATTGTCTACACAGCGATCAGCCACACCATTAAAACCACTGACAGGTGAAGTGAACAACACTGATTATCTTGTTACTGTACTCCTGAAAAGAGGTGGGATATATGACACAGCAAGTGAACAGTTCGTTCTTGAAGCTGATGTGTTGAAAGCAGGTAAAGCAGGATCTGAGTTTTTTTGACAAGGGCCAAATTGTGAGGGCTAGCCTACTGGGTCAGTGCATCTCCAAAACAGCAGGTCTTGTGGGGTACTGCTGGTATGCAGTGGTTAGAACTTACTAAAAGTGGTCCACGCAAGGAAGCCTAGTGAGGCAGCGACAGGGTCATGGACGCACAAGACTCACTGATGTCTGAAGACTGTGAAAGTTAGCCTGTCTGGTCCGATCCCACAAAAGAGAAATGCGTCAGAACACAAAGTGCATTACAACTTGACACGTTTGGGACTGTGAAGCCGCAGACCGGTCAGAGTGCCCATTATGACCCCTGTCCGTTGACAAGAATGCCAACAATGGAAACAGGAGAATCAGAGCTAGACCATGGAACATTGGAAGAAGTTCCTGGTCTGATGAATAACATTTTCTTTTACACCAGCCAGGTGCATGTGCCTCTTTTACCTGTGTAAGAGATGGCACCAGGATGGTCTGAGGATCTTATCAAATAGTTCAAGGTGTTCACTTGCCCTCCAAGTTCCTCAGATCTCAGTCCAGCTGAGAATTTAGGGGACATGCTGGACAAGCTAGTCCTATCAGTCTGTTAGTGTTAGGCAGGTGGTTTTAATGTAATAGCTGACTGGTGTGTATGTAACCCATCATGAACACAAAATGCAAAAAAAAGACATCTTAAATTCAACATTCTCATTAATGATAGGTCAATGTGTAAAGGAAATGAAATAGACCAGCGGTAAGAAACATTAGCAGTAGACAAGAAGAGAGGGTCTTTACGGTTTCATTTAAAGAATCAATTTAGAAATCATGGTACATAATTAGTCAGGAACCTTAAAACCCTTCGGCCTTTCTTTATTACAAATGAAAGCTTAACCTTGTACAAAGATAAGAGCTTAAACAGCAGCATGGTGTGAAATACATGCAGGTTCACCTCATGAGATAGCGACTCCATTAAGAGCAGGGAGAGAGAGTTGGTTGGCGTCTCATGTTCACACTTCAGGGACTGGCTCTGCACCCTGGCCAGGCCTTTGTGGGTAGGTAGGGGGCCGTGAACTCCCACAGCAGGAACATCACGATCTTCTCACTTAAAAAAGAAACCTGGGGGAAATGACACAAAGTCATCAACAACAGCAAAAGAAGAATGTCTACGCACTAACGGGCACTGATGATTAGTATACAGCAAAACTATGTAATCCAAGCAGCCTATGCAGATACCTGACTAACATCAGCGACCTTCAGATCTGGCATCATGGCAGTCTGTTGGTCAGTAGTCTTGTTTGGCTATAGCCTAGCAAAGCTGCACACTTTAGGCCTGCTATAATAATGTGAGAAGGCTGCACTCTGCATTCTCCATTAATGACGTTCTGGAGATGCTCGCTTCCCTCCGCCGTTCACACACACACACACACACACATTCGCACACACACTAGCCTGTGAACACTGAGGGCATTTCTCCACTCGCCTTGTGAGGAAGGGGAGGAGGGGTACTGTTAAAGCTTCTCTATTTAAAAAAGCAGGGCTGTGAACCACCATGCAGGGCTGCTCCTTGTTGTGTCTGCTTGTCGTGGTTTTCTTCTAGGGGAGGTCCAGCCTGAACCTCCTCAGCCCTCCTCCTCCTCCTCCTCAGCCAGACCCCTCACATTGTTGTTCACGCGTCGCCGCCGCATTCGGTGCGTGTGTGCGTGTGCGTGTATGGATGTGCGCACAATGAATGGTCAGACCCAAGGGAAACTGTTTGAGACCTTGATACAGAAAGTGACTTTCATAATTTGTGTGTGTGTGTCCCAACACCACCCACCAATCCCCCCCCCTCAATACCACCATCCCGAGACGACGGTGGCACAACACGCGCGCGGGGGCTCCTGATCTCAGCCTGGCGCGGGGATGGAGCTCGTGTCTTGGAGGAGAAAATTTTAAAAAAGCAAGGAGCGCACCAACAAAAGGCAGCTGTTCAAAAATCCGCTGTGGATTTCATCCCGCACGGTGGGCGACACAGCCGAGCCCCTCTCTCGCCCCCCAGTCAGCTCTATTTCTGTCGTGCCGTTACGTGAAAAGCGAAGGACGCAGGGAGAGAGAGAGAGGGAGAGGGAGAGAGAGAGAGGGAGCAAAAAAAGAGTGAACCCCACTCACCGCTTCTTTGTGGTTTTATTGTCCTGTCAGGCGGGCCTCTGCGCCATCGATTCTCACTCAGTAGCCTTTAGAGATGCTGAGGGAGGGAGAGAGAGAGAGAGAGCGAGGGAGGGAGGGAGGGAGGGAGGGAGGGGAAGACGGGGGGAGACTGGGCTGGGGGAAGAGAAACACAAAGGTGGGGAAAAAAACGGAGCGGCGCGTTATTGGTCTCTCCGTCAGGCGCGCTCATCTGCTCCAGCCATCCGACAGAGGAGGAAAAAGAGAGAAAGAGAGAGATAGATGGAGAGAGAGAGAACAAAACAAAACTTCCAAAATAGCGCTCGTGCAAAACGCAGACCCCGAGCTGCTGTCACATTATGCAAATCAGGCGAGACCCCAGAGACGAGATGAGAGGGTCTGTTTTGGAGTATAAATAGGGGAGATTCAGGCGCATTTCAGAAAGGTTTTAGAGAGATTTTAACATCACACACACATAATGTATGGACGAAAGACGCCTGACCATTACACCAACAGAGACTTTTATGACACTGCATTCAGAGTTGGTCCCCCCTTCGCAGCTACAACGGCACCCACTCTCCTTGGCTCTCACAAGATTCTGGAGTGTTTCTGTGGAAACTTGTGCCCATTCATTCTGTAGAGCATTAATGAGGTCAGGCAATGATATTGGACAAGAAGGCCTGACTCGCAATCTCCATTCCAGTTCATCCCAAATGTGTTGGATGAGATAAGATAAGATAAACCTTTATTAGTCCCACAAGAGGGGAATTTGCATTGTCACAGAAAGTGAGCAGTACAAAGGTAAGAGCAGCAAAAAAAAACCAACAAAAAAAAACCAGTATGAGGTTGAGCTGGAATACTGGAATAGGAAAGGTTCTTCCCCAAACTGTGTCCACAAAGTTGGAAGAATGGAGTGTCCAAAAATGTCTTGGTGTACTGAAGCATTAAGATCGCACCCTTCACTGGAGGTAAGGGGCCTAGCCCAAACCCTGAAAAACAGGGGTGTCCTATACTTTTGTCCATATAGCGTATACATACACCATCGGACATAACTTTGAAACCACCTGCCTCATGTTGTGAAAGGGTCTCTCGAGCCACCAAAACAGCTTTGAGCCGCTGGGGCATGGACTCCACAAGATCTCTGAAGGTGTGCTGGGGAATTTGCACCAAGACAGCAGGAGATGCTTTAGGTAGTGAGGTGGAGCCTCCTTGGATTATAAGAAGTTGACCATGCTGGACTGGATTGAGATCTGCAGAATTTGGAGGCCAAGTAACTGTTACAGCCAGTATTAAGTTTGTCAGCAATAAGTGCTACAGAAGCTCTTCTGTGGGATTGGACTAGACAGGCAAACGTTCACTCTCCACATGCATCAGTGAACCATGTGTGCCCCTGATCCTGTCACCAGTTCACCGGTTGTCCTTCCTTGAACCATTTTTGGTGGGTACTACCCACTGCATACCAGGAACACACAACAAGACCTGCTGTTTTGGAAATACTATTATCTATCCACCACAGCTTGGCCTTTAAAGTTGCTACAATTCTTACACTTGCTCACTTTTTTCTGCTTTCGACACATCAGCCTGAAGAACTGACTGTTCACTTGATGAAAAATGATTAAACAGTTTAATAAGCAAAAAGTCAAAGATGATTTTCGCTGCAAGACAAAAGTAATTTTTTTTTAGGCTACCTCACTCAGAACAGAGGACAGTCTCCTTTCACAATGTACAAAACCTCAGTGTCTGCAATTTGTCTTTTAAAACAACCATTTTATGTTCACGTGGCCCCACGGTGGTGCAGTGGGTAGCACTGTTGCCTCACACCTCCAGGGTTGGGTTTTGAATCCAGGTCCTGGTCTTGTGTATGTGGAGTTTGTATGTTCACCTCGTGGTGTGGGTTCCTCCAAGGTCTTCAGTTTCTCCCACAGTCCAAAGACATGCCTGTCAGGTGAATTGAGGATTCTGAATTGGCTGTAGGTGTGAGTGTGTGAGTGAATTGTGTGTATGTGGGCTGGCGCCCCGCCCACGGTGAGTCCTGCCTCGACCCCGGAATAGGATCCAGGGACCCGTGACATAATAAGGACTAAGTGGTTACAGAAAATGAATGAATGTAAGTATGTTCAAGCTTATAAAGTTAAATTGACAGGATTGGCACATTTCCTAATTCTGCAGCCTGTGTCTGGAGCACTTAGAAAAGATATGTTAATAATGCAGTGCATTATTCATCCACGTTATGAGGATTCATGGAAAGGTAATCGGCTATCCTGTGTTTTTTTTACTGATCATTATATCCTAGTGAGATCATTTTTTTTGCAGCTTATGTTTCCGTATGTTTCTGCAGCATAACCTTCACTTTAGAAAGATTTCAGAAATGTGAAGTTACATCAACCCTTTAAAAACACTACTTTTATTCAGTGTGGTCTATAGTGGACATCAGGACTTACTACCTCCTGCTTTAACCAGTTTTCACAATTCAGGAATCTTTGGGGTTAATAAGCATAAGCGTTTTTGGTCAGAACTGTGATAAAGAGTCAGACGTAGAGCTGTCAGGACATCAGGTGGAGGACGGCCAGACAGTAGAGCTGGAATCTGAAAGCTCAGAGGAGGACATATCAGCTTTCAAGGAACCTGAGGAGGGACAAAGTGTCCATTATGGACAAGATGTAAGCTAGCCTGTATTACAGTGTCCAAAGAGGGAAATGAGTTTTAGATTCATTTACACACGCAACTGCACAGTACACCATCAGGGAAAAAGCTTGATTTGCCAAAGTATTGAGCTGCTGATTCATGTAGTTAATCATACATGCATTAAAGTGCATTTGACTATACCTCTTTCTTTTTCAACTGCCTTTCAGCCCTCTTGTGGAATAATTTGCCTATAACTTCTGATGACATTTTTAACAGAAATCCAATTGAAATCGAATACATCATTACATTTTGAGATCAGCCAAGACACGAAGTCCACAAGGGACATTCAAAAAATGCAGTAACATGTTTCTTGCAACCATAATTTTAAATGATCTAAGAATACCAAAACCTTTCTTCTGGTTCTCAGGAGGAGATCTTCTGGCCTTTGTCTTGCCTACCAAAGCAAGACATTAGCCACTTATCTGTTTACTATAATAAAAAGGACAGCTAGAACATTGTCATTTTATTATAACTCAGTAGAGGGAAAACATTTGAGATACTGACTCATGAAATGTCCACCTCAGGCAAAAAAAAAGAAAAAAGAAAAACATTTTAATAAAGAAATAATGCACAGTTTAAGTTCTTACACATTATTAAATTCATACCTTCACCTAGACTGCCAGTTCTCAATCTTAGTCCTGGGAACTGTTTAGAAGGATGCAGCCTCTAGATCTCCCAGCAGGGGTCATCAGTTTCAGTCCCAGAAGGCCAGAGTCCAGCTGGCCTCTCAGAGCAGGAAAACGGCCAAATTGCGCCTAACTCTGGCCCTTCAGGACTGGAACTAATGATCCTTTCTGAAGAGCTTGGTTTGAACAATGCATGTTGCACATTCGTAAATTAGACTGAGGTTTGGCAATAAACACTGGACAGTAGAGCTCCAGGAGGAAATCTCCCTCATGGTTTTCCAGGTCCGAACTCTTTCGCTGATTCCCAAGGCCTTAGCGGTTACCTAGGACTGCAGGACTGTGACTGAGAACCGCTGCTCTAAATCTCTGACCCACAATCCTCCCATTTAATCTTAGCTTTCCTCTTTTGATTCATTGAGGATGGACTTCCCCACCAAATCCCTGAAATGCAAAGCTTATCTGATCAGCACACAAAAGCAAAATGCACTATCACTTTATTTCCCAGCCTGCTGAGCTTGTCGACGTAGCAAAACATAAATTTTCTCCTTAATCCAGTCCTTGTTGTTGGGCTGATATGTCTGCGTGTCTGCGCGGTATCTAAGAGAGAGAAGGCAGAGACTGGTTAACCTGGGTCAGTCCCATTCACTGAAATACACTCAGTGTCAAAGACCTTTGGGCTGATAACCTGAAGGACAAACTAAAAACCAAAAGCCCACAAAAGCCTGAAATCACCAACAGGCTCATGACCGCTGATATCATGATCATACAGCTTCTGTTAACATATTACGATTTAGTGACTTTTCCCAAAATATATGTTGTTATGCAACAGCACAATACAGTAATTACTCAATAGTACAATCATTGTTGATGACTGGTCATAAACAACTAACAAAAACCAGGAAGAATATGAAAAGAAAACAATGCAAAATGAAATTTTACTTGGTTTTTTTTTACATTTCATTTTGCTTATTTTAAAAAGTATCAATTTAACTTCACCTTTAGGCAGATTATGCTAGCTTTGTGTTTATGTACATTTCTGCTCACATATACAGTGACCTCCTATATTAGACTGGTTACATATTTTCAAATGATAACACAGATGGTGGTTTTCAGCTAAATCAGTGTTTGTTGGTTTGTTTACATAGTCAGTTACTGAGAATGTAATCATAATCAAATCATAATTAATTAATTCTAATAATCAACATTAGATTAATGAATGAATTAAATCATCAAGATATGTAATTACTAACGTTGAGCTGGCATGACAAAGTATCTCATCAGTAAAGGAGGGTGCTTGCACTAGAAGCATGAGCATAAAAAAGTCCATACATATACTTTATAGATGTGTATACACACACACACTAT